>WBOK01000250.1:0-106226 GCA_009289805.1 Alternaria gansuensis | reverse complement strand
ATAAAGTTTATACTAGTAGTAAAAAGATTTTTAATAATAAGTAAAAGTAAATTATTTTTATACTTATAGTTTTATTTATTTAAATACCTAATTTGCGCTCTAGGTGCGTAATAACAATATTTAGTATATTTTTTTAGCACGCTTAAAACATAATAATCTTTGCTTATACTTATATTTCTTAATTAGTTTTTCTATATTCTTAAACTATAATGCTAGAGTTTAAGTATTTTATAATTTATTATAATTTTTTTATTATAGCTAATACTCTAGCTAGCTATTCTTAATTTGTTTCTTTAATATTTTTTTAACTTTTTAGATCTCTTTAGTTTTAGAGCTAATTTCTAGTGCCTAAGTATTATCTTCTTAACTACTACGTAATTTCTATTATTCTAGTAAAAAGATGTAAAAGATATTATAAATACAATAGTAAAGTAGTAGTTATAGTTAGTAAGCCTGCGTTTTAACTACTTTTTATACTTAAAATAGTTTTATAAACTTACTAAAAAGCTTTTTACTAAGTCAGTAGGCTAGGCTAACATTTTTTATACTAAGGCGAACTAAGTTTTTTTAGTAAAAGATTTTTAGTTTATATTTTTATTATAGTATTAGTATTAATATTCTTATACTACTAAGAGGTGTTTTCTTACTATTGCACGTGCGCTATATATGCGCTACACTCTATTTACAGCATCTAGTACCTCTTTTTCTAGCCTACTTTCCCTAGAAGGCAACGTAAGTAATAGATACTTACTATATACTACGTACAAAGGTATTATCTTTATTAATTTATAAATAGAGTTGTTGTATGCAAATTATATAGTTAGCAAAAGTAACACCTAATTATTTTGTTTTTTTAAAGCAAATATCCTTAAGTATTACTTTATTATCTAGTTCTAGCGTTTAGTTTGCCTATTTATTTATAGGTAGAAGGCTGTACTTAGCCTGCGCTTTACTTATAATTAGTAGCATATTTCTATCTAAAACGCTAAAGTAAAGATTAAACTACAATTAGATATAATACCTTTCTAGACTCTATATTTTAAAATAATGTGTTTAAAATAGAATTTTATGAATTATTTTGCATCTTACATTTTTAATATAAGTATATAAATTACTATTTTTAAAAAGTAGTTAATAATTACAAAAATTACATTAAACATGCAACTTAAACTGTTGTTCTTTACTAGTAGTAGCTTTATAACAAAATTAAAGCTTACTTCTTTAAATATCTTATTAAGAACTAGTAATAGTAATAACTAACTATATTTACTATGTTTTAGAGCCTTGCTTTTTTAGTATACTATATAAGTCTTTACATAATTCTAAATATTATAGCCTAGCTTTAGCTAGTAATATAGCTTACTAATAAGCTTATAAGTCCTACGTGCGCTAAAATAACTTACTATACGCATATTATAATTTTGTAATAAAATTTCCTGCCTAATAGCTTATTTTAGTAAAACGTAAATTCTATTTTTATATTTTAAGACTTCTTTATTATTAACGCACTATACTTACGTGCTACTACTATTTTAAGTATGTACTACTTGTATAAAGTCTGTAAGCTGCTCTAAAGTAAAAGTATTTTTTTATTACAACTAGCGTAGTTTATTTATTAAAGCTTTTAACTTTACTATTATAAGTTTACTACTAACTAATACTTTAGCTAGAGAGTATAGTACGTATAGTATACACTCTATAGTACTAGCAGTTTAAATACCTCTTGTTTTGCAAATATTAGCTATATACGTTTTATATGCGCTTTTTTAGCTGTGTTAAGTTATAGAACTTTCTATTTTACTATACTTTACCTTTACTAGAAGTTTATTCTACAGTGTAGGCAATAGTTAAGTTAACAATAAGTTTTTTTATTTATAATTTACTCTTTTTAATAGTCTGTCTACAAAGTTTATACGCTCTAGGCAGTATTTAACTTTAAAATTAAAAGCCTCTAAATATATAGCCTAGCGTGCTTAACACTAGTTTAGCTTCTATACAGCACATAAAAAGCGTAGGTTATTATAATTAGTTTATACTTAAATAGTATATTAAGCACTTTCTAAGTAGTACTGCTATTTCTTAAAACTCTATACAATAGCTAAAAGTTTAAAGTTATACATTTTATAGTTTAGCTTAGCGTTTTATAGTTTTTGTAAGTAAAACGTAATAAAATACTACTTTTTATTCTTGAATAATTAAAATAATATGCTTAATATAGCAAAAGTTAAAGTATTTATCTTAATACAAATTATACGTGTATCTTTAAAGTAATATAAAATAGGTATATATATAAAGTGTTGCTTTAGCCTTGTAAAGGCAGTATATATATTTTTATTTTAGTAGAACGCCTATTTCTCTTTTAAAATATCTATAAGAGGTGCTGTTTCTATAGCATAGTTTTTAATAAAACGCTAATAAAAATTTACAAATCTTAAAAAGAACTGCAGCTCTTTTATACTAGTAGGTATAGGCTATTACTTAATAGTAGCAAAACGCGCTAGATCTACGCAAATACTGCTTTTTATAATAATAAATTATAAAAAATAAACTTTGTTTAAAGTAAATATACACTTTTTAAAATTTATGTATAACTCTACTTTTTATAAAAAGCAAAGTACAGCGCGTACAGCACGCTAGTGTAGCGCAATATTATTATTATAAGTATAAATAAGTATATTATCTAAATAAACTACACAAATATAATCTAAGTACTTTTTTAAAGCTTTATTAATATAAGCTTAAAAACTTACTAAAGCATTTATAAGCCTAAAAGGCATAACAAGATATTTAAAATGTCTATATTATATTTTAAAAGCAGTTTTCTACTTATCTTCTACTTTAATTCTTAGACAATAGTAGGCGTCTTTAAAATTTAAAGTAGTGTAGTAATATGCGCCTAACAAGCAGTCTAGTATCTTTCTAATTAAAAAAATTAGGTAATAATCTTTTATTATAATAGTGTTAAAACCTTAATAATTTACGTAAAGGCAAAAGATTTTTTTTTTAGTATAAATAGTATTAGTACGCCTATAAAGCTAGTGCTATAGCAAATTTATTTTTTCTATAGTACTTTCTTAATATATTTATAAAGCACTTAATGCTTATAAGAAAAAAGTATAAAAAGGCTTATAAAGAGGTTCTTTACTTTGTTAAATAGAACTTACGTAATCTAAGCTTTTTAGCTATAAAAAAGTTTTAGTAGCTTTATTATTAAAAATATTAGTATAATCTTATAATATATTAAGTATACGCTGCACTTGCGCTGCAGATACGTTTAGTATATATACTTTAAGCTTAATACTTACGCTGTTACTTTAAAGTACTTCTAAAAAGTAAGTTTTTAAATTTGTAAGTCTTGCGTCTTTTAAGGAAACCTTAGTAGCTACTAAGTTAATATTAACTTTTATATATTTTTAACGCTACATCTACTTTCTATAGTTAATATAAATGCCTTTCTAGCTTAAAAAGAAATTACCAAGTAGTAGTAGTACTTCTTTTTTATTTACTTTATACGCAGTAACTTTTATAATACGCTCTATACTATTATTATTTATTAAGCGCAGCTAGAGCTTATCTACTATGTATATGTTTTACCTTTAAAATTTAATTTAACTTAGGTGGAGAAGTTCTGTATCTTAAATAGGTTTTAGATCTATCTCTATAGCTATTTTTTAACTAATAAGGCTAATATCTACTTATAAGTTTAAAATAACTTAAAGTTCTTTCTTTACTTTAGTTACTAAACGTGCGTAGCACACGTGCTGCATCTCTAGTAAAATCTTTATTAGCACGCGCTTTACTAATTTTAAGTTTATAGCAAGGCTTAACCTTTTTTTATTTAGTTTATATTAACTAGAACCTTGTTAAAGTTGCTACTTTAGCACTTATTAGCGTAGTATTCTTTCTTCTAGTACTTAAAGCATATAATATTATTGCTATTTTTATACTTTTTAAGTACGTCTAGTATAGTAGCTATAAAAGAATATTCTTTTTTTTTTATAAAAGTGCTTTAGTAAAGTAGATTATACTTAATAAGTACTCTGCGCAAATTCTACTTAAGTATAAATCTAAGCGTAATAAAGTTTTCTCTAGTTATAAAAAATTTAATAGTAGTAAGTAATTACATACTATAGTTTAAGCCTTAGTTTTACAAAAAAGTGCTAGACCTTTTATACTTTAGTATATATTAAAAATTAATTTTTAAAGATATTAAAATAAGTTATAAATAATTAAATAGTTTAATTTTTTTACTACATAGCGTACGTATGCGTAGTTGCTGCTTTAAAGCTATAGTTAATAAAAGTTAAAAGCAAGTTAAGTATAGATTACTTAAAGTAATCTTAAGTTAGTACTTCTTTTTTTACTTTAAAAAAATGCTTAAAGTAAGTATACTAAAGCTTTTAAGCGTCTACCCTAAAATAATATATTACTTAAATTACTTTATTATTATTCTTTTTAAATTCTTATAGCAGTAGCTAAAACACTACTTTACAAAAACAAGTAAACTTATAATGTTTTTTAAAAGTTTTACCTTAGTATTTAGCTAAGTCTTTAAGTTTTAGCGCGTATTATACATGCGTAGTAAGTATTGCTTTAAGTGTGTTTTACGCGCAAGTTAATATAGTTAGTAGTATTTATATATTTAGGATTCTTCTTTATTTAACCTCTTCTAGTTGTGCTACTTTTTCTTCTAACTCCTGTAATTATTGCAAGAATTAAAGTTTATTACGTTACTTTTTTACAGCATTATTACGCTCTTTAAGCGTTGCAGGTGCGCTTTAGGTACGCTCTCTAGGCTCCTTAGGTGTAGTAGGCCTTAATAAAGTTTAAAAGGGATTAGAAAGTTAGAATATAGCAAGGCTTTAGCTTCCCTAATTGCCTTAAGTATTAAATCGCGTTAAGAGAGCTATCTCTAGACTATTAGCCCGTAGGAGAGGTATTATTCTATAAGGGGTAGCTTTAGGCAATAGTACTTGCTTTACACCACAAAAAATAGTAAGAGATAGCTCTAAATAATAAGGTGTGTATATTTTAAGCAATAATACCTACTAGTATCCTCACAGGTGAGGAGCCCCTTATAAGCACAATTACAGGTAGGCAAGCTAACAATAAGCGAGTTTGGCGGACCCAGTTAACACGCAACTATCCGTGACAGCTACTTAATATAAACCTTATTAAAATTACTAGAAAATTAAACAAAATTTTAAAAAAAGTAAAATAAATATAACTTTCTTATAAAAATCTTATAGAACTTGCTAAAACAAGATATTTATATTAGAAAAAATTTAAAGACAAAGCTCTCTTTAAACATAAAAGAGACTTTATAATTAGTATAATTATACTAAGTAGAAACTTAAAAAACTTGAAAATTTAGACTTAGAATTAGTTCTATATTAATATAAGTTAACTATTAAGTACTGTTATAATGCTAAAGTAAAAGGATATTTAACATAACAAAATAACAATACTATAAGAGAGTTAGATTCTACTAAAAGTGTTTAATAGTTATACTTTACACTAGCTATAGTAATACTAAGCTACTAGGGAAACTATAGGCTAGCTTACTAAGTGTTAGTAAGCTATTTTATAATATTATCTACATAAATCTCAAGAATAGGCCTTTAATTATAACTAGGTAGTTTTTTATAGTACTACTCTAATACTCTCACACTGAAATGATTAACTAGTCTTGTTTAATAATTTATTGTTTTTAGCGATTTTATATGTTCAAAGAAAAGTAATACGGAAATTCATTTTAATCTTTTTTTCTCTCTTAATTTGGGCGGAATTGCAGAGGCGGCCGTGCTGACTAAGCAGCTTACTAAGCAGCGCAACTTAAAGAGGAAGTTCTTAGCTTTTCAAACCACTAACCCTTTTTGGTATAGCTCTTCTACTCATAGAATTATAAAGCTTCAAAAATAATAACCTTTTTGATTACTTTTTTTTTGTCACCCCTCTGTAATAATAAGGTAATATAGTAGTAGTTATTTACCTATTGTACTTTTTTAAGTTACTACTAATAGTATTTGCATTTATCCTTGCATTGCGTTTATAGAAGTTAGTAGTAGATCTCTACTTTCTTAGGTTTATAAAGATAACACTTGTCTACTAAGCACTTGTCTACCTATAAGTTTAGGTAGTAGCACTAGTTTTAGTCCACCTTATACTTTTTTCTATTTTTTTTATTAAACTTATAATCAAGCTTGTAGTTGTACTAACATAACTTTTTATGCTCCTTAGTACTTACCACTTTTTTAGCTTCTTAGTCTTTAACCTTAGCTACTAGATTATTAAAGTAAGGCTGTTAGTATATCGCCTAATAACTAACCTTTTTAGCGTCTTTACTAGCAATTACAATTTTTTTTTAAATTATATATTTGTTAGCGTAGTGCGTTGTTGTTTTACATACTTAATATTAGTTATTAGCTGATTGTTTTAGTACAACCTTGTTTTTAACTTTCTAATTTATTAGCCTAGGTTTACTTAAAGTAAAAACTTTATTATCTAGTTTCTATTGTAGTATAATCTTATAGCTATTTATTAAGCGTGCTTTTTTATAAACGTCTAGGTTGCTTAAGTTGTTATTTAGTTTTGTCTAAGCTAAGTATAGCGTTCTTTATCTAATTATCCTAATCTTAATAGCTGCTTATTCAACTAGTTCTTTCTTATAGTCTTAGGTGAAGTGTCTAACTTTGCTATATTAAAGACATATTTTATTATCATAACGCTTTTAGTATTCTTTTTTAAAGAGGCTATCTTGCCTTCTCTCTTAAGTATTTTTATCTTTAGCCTTCTTTTGCACTTTACTAGTTATAATAGCATTGCTATTTCTATTATACTTACCGCGTTGCCTTTTTGTATTAGCTAGGCTAAGTTAAAAGTATTTCTTCTAGTTATATTATTTTTAGAGCCTATTATTAATGTGTGTAGCTAGCTTAAATAGCTCGTATAGTGTATTAAGCTTATTATAGTACCTAAAGCTATTCTTAACATTTTCTTTTAGGCCTGCTTTAAATACTGTTTAAACTGCCTTATTATTTTAATTAATCTGTACTTGTAGTTGTTTAAATTCTGCTATATATGCTAATAGTAACGTAGTCTACCTTAGGCGAGTAATTTTTTTCTTAGCTTAGTTTTTAGCGTCTACTTCTTTAAAGATGTATCTTATTTTCTATTTAAACTCTATCTAACTCACAAACAAGGCCTGTATTATAGCCTTAATTTCTCTATATTTTATATTAAGTAGGTAGTTATTTATATAAAGTTATATCTAATTGAAAGCTTTATTTTTTATATATATGCTTGCTATAAAATCTTTTTTTAATTAATAAAGACCTTATTATACTTACAGTATAAGTTAGTGTAGGTAGAAAATATTTACAGTTTCTTCTATTCCCTTTTATACTTCTAAAGTAGTCCTATTTTAAGTTTTTTTATAGCAATAAATTGTTTATTTAAAGTAGCTATTAGCTAACTTAAAAGCTAATAAATTATATTTATTATAGAAGCTATTTGCTGTGCCTAGACATAGGCCTGCAACCTAAGATTTCTAATTTCCTAGGCAATAAGGTCGTCTTTAGTATTAAAGTTAGATGTATTAAGTATCTTGTTATTCTTTAACATTAGTTAGTTTAGCGTAGAGAGTCTTAGACCCTAAGCTATGTCATTTTATGTAATTCTTTAGAATGCCATTTTCAATTTTAATTAGGCAACCTGTTAGTTAAATTATTTACTAAAACTCTTAGTAGTCAAAGTATTACACAAAGTAGGTTTATACTTATTTATACTTAGTCTATATTAAGGCAGGGCTAATGTATAAAGTAGTGTATAAAGCAATATAGAAGTAATTTTAAGCAGAAAAGATTTATTAATGTTAACTAAAAGTAAGCAATACTGATTTTATAAGAAATAAAATAACTAGTTAATAATCTGTATAAAAGAATTACTATTGAAGTTAACTACAATAAGTGTAATAATAAGATCTAATACATTTTTATACTTATTACTGTCAGGGCCGGACATCTTGCCAGGCTAGCCCAGATCAGTTCGGCACGGCTAAGGTTAGACAAGGCTAGGTTAGGTCCAAATAGGTTATATAACCTTAGATTACACTAATATAAGTAGAGATACAATATCGTAGTCTAGACAATATTAATTTGTCTTTTATACACATGCAATATAATATTATTTCTTTATATTTAGCATCCTGTATCTCTTTTTAGTATTAAGCCTTATATTTAAATTAATCTTCTTTAGATACGTTTATACTACACAATAAGTCCTTAATTTACTTATATAAATAGCCGCGCCTATACTCTTGCTAATAATAAGAAAAAATTATCTAACTTAAGAACTTATAAGACAAAATTATTGAAACTAGCACTAATCTTTAAAGAAGAACAAGACTAAGCACTTTCTAACTAAAAAATAAATAAAGATAAAAAAAGTAACGCATTTTAATCTTTAATTATGCTATAATATTTATATATACTTAAGAAAAGCTAGAATAGCTTAAAAGAAGCTACCTTAGACTAAAAACTAGCATAATTATGCGCATAAACAAAAATAACTAAAATAATATATATTAGCTAAACTTGAAAAAATATATAATTAAGTAACTTTAAAAAACTTAAGCGCACTTAATAAGAAGTTTAAAAACATAGTTTTAAGTAAAAAAACTAACTTAACTTTATTATGTAGCTTTTTACGTCTAGAACTACTATATATATTTTTAAAGGCTAGCTGTACGTAATACAACTAATAGAAAAAAAATTAAAAATTATACTTTTTTACATACTATAAAGTTTTATAAATAAAACTTAAAAACTTAACTTAAAAATAATATATATTTCAAGACTATTAAAAATACAATAGAACGCACATTAAACTATAGAAAAAATAAAGTTTACTAGTTTAAATACTAAAAGAAGCTAATTTTAAAAAAGTTATGTTAAATTTTCAAAATTACTTTAAGAATGTAAATAATAAGCTTATAATTATTTAAAATAGGCAAATTAACTCTTAAAGTAGAATTTTATAAACTTACTAGACTATATAAAACTATTTTAAAAAGAATTAAGATTAAATTATATACTAAATATTTAAGTCTTAGAATATATAGTAGCATTATGTAAAAATATTAAAAAAAGTCTTTTTTTACTTCTAGTAAAGTAATAAGCAATATTACTATAAGTAAAAAAATATATAAACTTTATTCACTAGTAAAAAGCTTAAAAAGTAGAATTTAAACTGTAATACTTTTAAAAAAAGAAAAATAAGAGTACTATAAAACTAAAAAAAGTTAAAGAATATAAAAAAAACTTTGAAAACTACTAAGTAGGCAAGAATAGGCTATTATAGCTTGAAGTAGAGTAAACTAAGCACAAAAAGTACTAAAAAATATACTTTATAGTATTATAAGTGTAAAGAACTTAAATATTATAAGTTTAACTACTATAAGCTAAGTAAGCTAAAAAAGATAGCAAACAGCGCTACTATACTTAAATTAAAAAAAAATCTAAAGGTAAAGAAACTTAAGTTTTATTTTACTACTTATATTACTTTCTACTAGAAGAACAAAGACTTAAGCATATTATATAAAGCAATTTTACTTAAACTAGTGTAGCTTTTAACTATAAAGTATATAGTTAAGGTATTGAAGCTTATAAAAGCTATAGTTAATAAAAGCTTATAACTAAATTTTATATTTACTATATTAGTAGAAAAATAAGACTTAATTATTAACTTTTTACTTAGCCTATTAGTAGAAAAAGTAAATAAAAGTAAGCTTACTATTTATAGCACAACTAAAGTTAATATAACTATTATAAATTTATAAAAACGCGTTAAAACGCAATATATTTTATTTATAGTATTAAACTTAAAAAAGTATTTAACTTACTTTAAGTTACTATAAATTAACTTTTATAACTTTAAAATAAGCTACGTAATAAGACATATACTTTTTTAAAGTAAAAAGTATTAAAATTAAAATTATTTCTAAAAAGTTAGTGTAAAAAATATAAAAACTTTTAAAAAAAGTATATATAATTTTATAGTAAACATGTATATATATATTATAAGTTTTATAGGCTAGAATAGCTAAAAGTTAGCTGAAATAAGCTAGCTTCTTTTATTAAACACTAAATATATAAATATATATCTAAAGAACGACTTTGCAGTTCTAGCAGAGTATAAACTATAAAATTTAGTAATTAACTTACTACTTAGTACAAATCTACTATATATACTATTATATAACTTGTTAAAGATAAAGTTAGAGCTGTTAAGAAAATACTTTACAAAGTACATAGCAAAAGAATAAATAAAAACATCTAAGTCTTTAGTAAACACACTAAGACATTTTATAAGAAAAAATAGTATTATAAAGCTATACATAGATTATTATAGTCTTAATAGAATTATAGCAAAAAATAGGCACTTTTTTTTGCTTATAATAGAGTTGTTAGATAGACTAGCGTAAGCTAAGTACTATACTAAGCTTAATATGTAAAAAACGTACTATAAAGTGCATATTTAAAAAAAAGATAAGTAGAAAATAGCTTTTTATATAAAATACAGCTATTTTAAGTATACTATTATGCCTTTTAGCATAACAAACGCTTCTACGCAGTTTTAAGCTTATATAAACTAAATACTAGTTAACTTAGTTGATATATTTTATATTATTTATTTAGACAATATCTTAATATTTTTAAAATAAAAAAAAATATAAAACTTATGTTAAAAAAGTATCACAAAAATTACGTAAAGCTAAGCTATATATAAAGCTTAGTAAGTATAAATAGCACACTCAGTATATAAAATACTTAAAATACATAGGCATACTAAATAGTATCAAGATTAATAAAAATAAAATTAAGATAATTAAGAATTAGCTTATTTTATATATAGTATAGGATATTAAGATGTTTATTAATTTTATAAACTATTATAAGAGATTTATTAAAAGATTTTTTAAGCTAGCTTTACTTTTAACTATATTTACTTAGAAAAACCTAGGCTTAGCTAGAAAAGACTATGCTAGAAGAAAGAAGAAAGTTAAACTCTAAATATTAGTAAAAAGGCAAAAAGAGTATTTTAATAACTTAAGAATTTTTTTTTCAAATATACTTATACTAGCGTACTTTAAGAAAGATAAGAAGATAAAAGTAAAAGTAGACGCCTTTAGTAGTATAATATTAGGCATTTTAAGCTAATATATCTTAGTACTACTTACTATAAAATGATAGAGGCTAGTTAACTTTTATTTACGTAAGCTGATTGCGGCTAAATATAACTATAATATTTATAACTAAGAACTTTTTGCAATAGTTCAAAGTTTAGAATACTAGCGCTACTATTTAAAGAGTATTTATTTTAAAATTTTAATCAATTATTAAAACTTTAAATAGTTTATAAAAACTAAAATCTTAAGCTACTATTAAGTATAGTTATACTTAGTATTAATACGCTATAATTTTGTCTTAAACTACTACTTTAGGAGTACTAATATAGTAAATAGCTTATTTTGCTATTTTAACTGTATAGCTAAGTTATATAAACTAGCGTAAAAGTATAATAAGGCTTTGATATAACCAATAAAAAATATCTTAAGTAATAAAAGTAAATAAAGCTTAATTATTATAGCAACTCTTACTTAGTTAAGCAAGTAAATAAAAAAGCAAGCTACTTTAAAAAAAGCACTAAAAAAGTTTTAATAAGTAAATAAAACTACACTTAAAAGTTTAAAACTTCTAAAAAACTATAATATTACTAATAAGGATACAAAAGCTATATTAGATAAATCTAATATAAAAATAGACTAAAATAGCCTATCTAAGCCTAGAATAGGCTTATTATAATTAAAGGAGCTTACTAATACTTAAAGTAAAGTATAAGTACTAAAAAAATACTATAATAACTTACTTATAAGTTATTTTAGTTTTACAAAAATCCAAAAAAAATTATAATAGTAATATACTTAAATAAGTATAAAAAAAACGTAATAAAGTATTGTTATAACTACTTTACTTATAGAAAGTTAACTCTAGCTCGTTATAAGCCTTATAGCTTTTTTAAACTCTTACTTCTACTAAGTAGGCTATAAGAGGACGTAACAATAAACTTTATTATAAATTTACCTTCTAGTAAAATACTAAGCTAAGTATATAATACAATACTTATAGTAGTATACTAATTAACTAAAATAGCTTATTATATTCTAGCAAAAGCTAATTAAAATAGCACTAACTTAGCTTAAGCCTAAATACGCAAATTAATTAAATTATATAGTATACTAAAGTAAGTAATTTCGAATAAAGTCTTAATAATAAATGTTAAGCACTAAAATTCTTTTTAATATTATATAAGCTTAAAAAAAGTTTTTACATCTACTTTTTATCTGCAAATAAATAAACAAATAAAAAAGTAGAACTAAACGCTTTAATAATACTTTTAGTGCTACTATACTTTACAGTAGAATAATTAGGCTTTATAAATTTTTATTGAAAAAATTTACCTACAACAATAGTATACATGCAATTATAGAATCTACGCCTTTCTAAGTATACTATAAAATAAACTTAATTAACGCAAAATAGCTTAGTATAGCCTTAAGAAACAAAAAAAGCCTTATAAAACCATAAACTACTTCTAAAGTGCTAAGTTTACAAAGTAAATATAAATTAAAAATTACTATAGCTAATACTTATTAAAGAGCACATGTTAATAAGAAAAGGTTACTTATAATATTTAAAGTAAAAGACTAAATCTAAGTATTGAAGTGTTATATATAATTAATAAGGCTCAAAATAAAAATAAACTAGAAGTTTATAAAATTTAAACTTGTTATAGCCTATATTAAGCTATCTATGTTTGAATTAAACATACTAGAGTTTAAAAATACTTATCTAGTTTTTTATACTTTATTATTAGAGCTATACAACTTAATAGAGACAATACTATACTTAAAAAGGCAGAACGTAGACACTATAAGAGAGTAAGGTAATAATATATATAAAGTAGATTATATACTAGAAAAAAAACAAAGCTAACTAACAAAAATACTTAGTTATATAAAAAAGCTATTTTAAAAAAAAAGAATTTTTAATAATTTAGTTTTAACTTAGGCGTAGAAGCGCTTAATAAATTCTAAAACAATAATAATATACTTTTATATTACCAAACTAAAAAAGTAAAACTTAAAAAAAGTTAAAAACAACTTCTTAAAAACAAAAAAAACAACTTGAAGTAAATTAAAAAAAACAACTAATATATACTTTTACCTAATTTTTTTTAATAAAACGTTTTTTAATAAGGTTTTCAATAGTACTTTAGCTTAAAATAATAAGAATATTTTTTATATATTTAACTCTTACCTAAACTAGCCTATAATAGCCTAGTATAGCCTACTAAAGTATAATAAGGCTAACAAGGCAATAAAACAACAAAATAATTAAAGCTAAATAGCCTAAATTTTAAAAAAAAAAAGTTATACCAGCAAAGAATTACTAAGTTTAAAAAGAACTATATTATTATTTAACTTATAAAGATTAGGGTATCTACTAAAATGCCTTAGACTAGGCTATTATAGCTTAGTCTAACTTATAACACTTTATTAAAAGCTAGCACTTTATAAGTGTATTCTATATATATAAACTAAAGGTTTCAAGTACTTATTATAGCCTAAAGTAGCCTATTATAGCCTATATTAACTTATTTAAAGTTTATCTACCTTGTCTTTAGCCTCTTAGATTTAGGCCTTAAGCTTCTTAATAAACTTAGTTAAGCTACCTTTATTATTGCTCTTAGCGTTTTCATATTAGGACTCTAAAGCTAATAACTTTTTATTTATATAATATACTTCTTACTTAAGTAGAGAATAGCTGCTTTTAGTAATTTTACGCTATACTAAGTTAGAACAACCTATTATAGCTAATAATAAGATATATATACTTTCTTAGAAGTACTTAAAATCAGCTTTTTTATCTTTTACTTCTTTAAAAACTTATTAGCTTTAGCCTTAGCTTTAATAATATAGTTACTATAAAAATAAAAGTTAAGACGTAAGTTGCTTTTCAAACTTTATCTAAAGTAAATAGCACTATTATATAAAAAAAGACCTCCTAGCAATTATATTAAGGCTTTAGTTTTTCTTTCTTTTAAAAAGTAGCGTTTCAGTTATAATAAAAGTTTTTAATAGTTACTTTACGCTTACTAGTGTTAATTTACTTAAGTAGAACACTAATACTATAAAAAAACTTTATTTTAGTAGTAAGAGGCTACGTTGTATTAGTATAAGCTAAAATACTTTATAATAACTAAGAATAGCTTATTAACGTACAGCACAATACTTTTAACTTAGGTACTAGTAGTAAAAATACCCTATATACTAAATTTCTTTACTAAAGTTATTTTCATACATCTAAGTCTTAAGAAGCTTTATAGTATTATTATTAACTATAATAAAGATATAGCTAATTTTGTTAAATATATAAATACTTCTACTAGTAAAAAGGTTAACGTAATAACTATAGTAATATATAAAAGTGCAACTTATACTAATAAAAAAGTTACTAACTTTAGTAGCATGTATTTTAAAAGAGGCAACTATTATATAAGCTAATATAGGCTAACGTGTTTCCCGGGTTCGTGGCTAACTACTCTAGAGTCTATTTAAAGCTCTGTGTTTGTTTTTTAAATTAAGCTACTAATTGCCTATTTAGGCCTAGTATTGCCTAAGCTACTAGGCTTTTAGTTCTAGCGCTTTGCTTAAGTTTTAATCCTTACTTCTTACTAATATCCTTTAAAATAAATTATAGGAACTTAATAAGTTATAGGTAACTACTAAATAAAAGTATATATAAACTTATTTTAGCGTATAGTATAGAAAATAAGTAGATATTATATACGTTTTAACTTTTACATCACAATATTAGTTTTTTAATACTAAAGTAGACTAATAATAACAGATAGACTTAAGTTATATAAAGCAGCTTTTAGTACTAGTTAATATATTATTAAGCTTTTATTATACTATATATAAGTAATTTAGACAAATATTAGCTCTTAAAATATTATATAAAATAACGTATAAAATTATAACTTTATAATCTTAATACCTATAGCTATAAGATAATACTATACTAAGGATAAGTATATTATAGAAGTATACAAAGAGTTTCAACGCTTATATATCTATACTTATAATATTAAAGCTAAATAGTATATATTTTAAGCGTTTATATTTTACTTTCTTATTTCTTCTTATGATCTATACTGCACGCTAAATTAAGGTTACATATAGCTTTACTGTGTACCCACGTATAACTTATAAAGTTTTTATAATTTATTACAAATAATATTAATAAGAAGTAAGGATTAAAACTTAAGCAAAGCGCTAGAACTAAAAGCTTAGACTCTAGAGTTAGCTTAATAACTGCAATACTCGTAGAGATATACTTAGAGGAAAAATAGGAAGAAAATTCTTAGCCATATACCAGGTTAGCCACGAACCCGGGAAACACGTTATTTTAACTTATAGTACTTTATAGTAGGCTGTAATATAGCTAAAGTAGGTAGAAACAGTAGAATTTATTAAAGAAAAGCTAAGTTAATAAGTTATAAAAAGCTGCTAAACTAAAGTTAGCTTTTTAAACTTTATACTAGCCTATTATAGCCTATAATAGTATATAATAGCTTTTTACTAAAACAAGATAAGTTTTTAAAATTTAGAAGGACTTACTAGTTATTATTAAGTAGAGTATAAAAAAAAAGTAGAAAAATTTGAAAAAACTTATACAACTTTGCTAAGACGCTAGTAGGCTTTTTAAAAGCTTTTAGCACATAGACGCTTAAAGTAAAAGTAAAATATAATATAAAGTTTTTAAAAATTATATAATTATACTTTAAAAAAAGCTTACTTTCTACTTAATGATATAGTATCTACTACAGTACTGTAGCTAAAAATAGGCTATTCTACCTTAGTCTTACTAATTTAAGAAGATTAGTCCTAAGAAGGGAGATAATATTAGAGCCGGATATCTTGCTACGCTAGCCTAGATTAGTTTAGCACAGCTAAGGTTAGACAAGGCTAGGTTAGGTCTAAATAGGTTATATAACCTTAGATTACCCTAGTATAAGTAGAGAAACAATATTGTAGTCCAGATAATACCAATTCGTCTCTTATACACAGGCAATATACTATTATCCCTCTATCTCTAGCATCCCGTATCTCTCTTTGGTATTAAGCCTTACAATTACTTTTATCCTATGCTATTACTACCCTCCTTTAGGTACTGCCTTCTGTAAGATAGATGTAATAGCAGCTATCTTTTATCCCTATAACATCCCTCCCTTAGCGGGAAAGTCCTTCTTGGCGGGATAGTCATCACGTGATCAGCGCCCCGCGTGGATCATTGCTTTCTAGCGTAGTGGCTAGTTAACCTTCAACCCTCGCCGTACGTTAAGGAGAGAATCCTTCCTGTTACTTATAACACTAGTTGTACTTTTATGTATAAGTTCTATTTTTATAATTTATCTACTATTTTATATGCATTTGCAGGGTCTTTTCTAAATTATTATGTCTATAAAAGTATAAGCTATGTTGTTTATCTTATATATGTACTACGCATTTATTATTTAAGTAGTTATACTATAAGTACTTGTATTAAGGCATTTTTTTTAGTTTATTTAAAAACTATTTTAATATATACTTATTTAAGTAGTAGATAGTGTAGCTATTATGTGTGTATATAGTCTATAAGTACTTTACGCATTTTAGGTTACGCAAATCTGTTTAATAGTATATACTATTATAACTTCCTTCTTATGCCCTGTATTTCTAGTGAATTACTCAAATTTCTTTCCAAATCTCTTTCTTTCTTACGTCTAAGAGTTAATGCGTTAGTTTATTTTAAAATACTTTAGTATTTAAAGTTTATTTTTGTATAAAATTGTTGTGTAAGACTTTATTAATAGTTGCTACTAAAATAATCTCTTTCTTCTGTAGTTGTTCTAGTAAATTAGCATACTAGTAGTATTTTAAGAATATTTCTCTATAAAGTTCTATAAAGATATTAATAGATTGTTTAAGCTACTTTAGTAGAACGTTATTTCTTTTAGCTAGATCATTTAAGCATTATGTTTTTAAGAGTAGTAATACTTATATGTTAATATTTTGCTTATCTAGCGTAGTAGGGTATTTCTGTATAGTTAGTAGTAAAACTTTCTTATTTTTAGCTATTAGTTTCTTTCTTATTACTAGTATAGAGAGCTAGTAGTTTTCTTAAAACTTAGCTATTTTTTTATACTTAGTTTAGTTAGCTAAAGTTGCTTTTATTTTTTTGTTAAGCATTATCTTAAAAACATCATCGTCTAAGGCTTCTTCTAGAGTAATTATAAAAAAGTTATTTAAACTATTAATGTTTGCCTAGTCTTGTCCTTAGACTATAATAGTAAGTTACGTAATAATATTTTATTCTTTCTTTAGATTGTTGCTTAGTACTATATAGTAAAGGACATTTAACTA
Source organism: Alternaria gansuensis (assembly GCA_009289805.1). Lineage (NCBI taxonomy): Eukaryota > Fungi > Ascomycota > Dothideomycetes > Pleosporales > Pleosporaceae > Alternaria > Alternaria gansuensis. Next base: position 88,696 of record WBOK01000250.1, on the reverse strand, counting down.
TTACATTACTTTGCTTTAGCTTTAGTAGTCTTATTCTATATAACTTTCTTTACTATATACGTAGTAAGTGGCTTTGGCCTTTTGAGACAACCTTTTGATGTAACTACACATTTTGTAGACACCTTTTTAGTAGAAAAAGATTTATTGCTAACAACAGGTATTTAGGCTTATGCCCCCTTGTTTAGCATTGCTGGCACGCAATTAGTGTGTCGCATGTTTAGATAGAAACAAAGATGCGCAATATCCCTCTAACTAACTGTCTTAACTAATAACTATTTACTAATAACCGCAACTTCTGTTATCTTTGTTGCTATCTTAGCGGTGTTGCAGTCGCGGCGTTTCTAGCGCCTATACTTGGATGTAAACATACGACAACAGCGTCACTATCTAAGAACGGCTTTCTTATTTCTAGAGGCAACTTACAAAATCCTCCTGCTTGTTAGTTTGTTTTAGCTACTTAATAGCTGTTTTAACACGCTCTTGCTCCTTGTAGAGCTACTATAAGGTCTCTCTACTAAGGTTGTATTCGCGTAGGAGGAGATTAGTAAGATAACATACTATTACTGTACCTAGACTATTAATATGCGCAACGTATTTAAAAGGCTTGCTACTAAACAAGTGTTACGGATAGTTGCGTGTTAGCTAGGTCTGCTAAGCTTGCTTATTTGTTAGCTCGCCCACTTGCAATTGTATTTATAAAGGGCTCCTCACTCTTAAGAATACTAGCAGGTATTATTGCTTAAAATACACATGTTATTATTCTAGAGTTATCTCTTACTATCTTCTGTGGTGTAAAGCAAGTACTATTGCCTAAAGCCACTCCTTACAAAATAATACCTTCTCCTATAGGCTAATAGTCTAGAGATAGCTCCCTTAACGCGATCTAATACTTAAGGCAACTAGGAAAGCTAAAGCTCTACTATATCTAAACTCTCTAATCCTCTTTAAACCTTATCTAGGCCCTCTACGCCTAAGGCGCCTAGGAAGTGTACTTAAAACGCACCTACAACACTTGCAGAACGCATTAATGCTATAAAGAAATACTGCAATAAACTTTAATTTTCACAATAATTATAAAAGTGAGAAAAAAAAGTAGCACAACTAGAAGGGGTTAGACAAATTTTTTTTTAAATATACTAATAGTACTAACTATATTATTTTACGCGTAAAACGCACTTAAAGTAACACTTACTACATATATATAATACGCGCTAAAATCTAAAGACTTAGCTAAATACTAAAGTAAAACTTTTAAAAAATATTATAAGTTTACTTATTATTATAAAGTAGCGTTTTAGCTACTACTATAAGAATTTAAAAAGAATAATAATAAAGTAATTTAAGTAATACAGTATTTTTAAGTAGACGCTTAAGAGCTTTAGTAGACTTACTTTAAGTATTTTTTTAAAGTAAAAAGAGAAGTTTTAACTTAAAATTACATTAAGTAATATATACTTAACTTACTTTTAAACTTTATTAACTATAGCCTTAAAGCAGTAACTACGCATACGCACGCTATATAGCAACAAAATTAAACTATTTAGTTATTTATAACTTATTTGCAAAACTAAAGTCTAAACTATAATATACTATTTCTAACTACTATTAAGTTTTTATAATTAAAGAAACCTTTATTATACTTAAATTTATACTTAAATAGAATTTGCGCAAAGCTTTTATTGTATATAATTAGCTTTTTTAAAATGCTTTTATAAAGAAAAGAAAAGAATACTCTTTTATAGCTACTATACTAAACGCACTTAAAAAGTGTAAAAATAGCTATAGTATGACATACTTTAAATATTAAAAAAAAGAATACTACGTAAACAAGTATTAGAGCAGCAAATCTAATAAAATTCTAGTTAATGTAAATTAAATAAAACAAAGTTAAGCTTTACTATAAACTTGAAATTAGTAAAGCACGTTTTAATAAATATTTTACTAAGAATATAGCACATATATTATATATATTTAATAACTAAAATAAAAAAAAACTTTAAGTTATTTTAGACATTTAAGTAAATATTAGCTTTATTAGTTAAAAAATAGCTATAGAAATAAATTTAAAACTTATTTAGAATATAGAACTTTTTTATTTAAGTTAAATTAGACTTTAAAGGCAGAATATATACATAGCGTATAAGCTCTAGCTATACCTAACTAATAATAATAGTATAGAGCGCATTATAAAAGTTACTGCGTATAAAGTAGATAAAGAAAGTGTACTACTACTATTTAGCAACTCCTTTTTAAGTTAAGAGAGTATCTATATTAACTATAAAAAATAGATGTAGCGTTAGAAATATGTAAAAGTAAATATTAACTTAGTAGCTATTAAATTATTTTTAAAAGACGTAAGACTTATAAATTTAAAACTTTATTTTTGAGAAGTACTTTAAAGTAACAGCGTAAGTATTAAGCTAAAAGCTTATATACTAAATATACTTATAGCGTAAGTGTAGCACTTACTTAATACTTTATAAAGTTATGTAAATATTTTTAATAATAATATTACTAAAACTTTACTGTAAATAAAAAGTTTAGATTACGTAATTTTTATTAAATATAAAAAAGAACTCCTTTATAGGCCTTTTTATACTTTTTTTTTCTTATAAGCTTTAAGTGCTTTATAAATATATTAAAAAAGTACTATAGAAAAAATAAATTTACTACAGCACTAGGTCTATAGGCGCACTAATACTATTTATACTAAAAAAAAATAAAACTTTTTACCTTTGCGTAGATTATTAAGGCCTTAACGCTATTATAATAAAAAATTGTTACCTGCTCTCTCTAATTAGAAAGATACTAAACTGCATGTTAAGCGTATACTACTACACAACATTAGATCTTAAAAACGCCTAACATTATTTAAAGATTAAAGCAGGAAATAAGTAGAAAACTATTTTTAAAATATAATATAGATATTTTAAATATTTTATTATGCCTTCTAGGCTTACAAACGCCTTTGTAAGCTCTTAAGCTTATATTAATAAAGCTTTAAAAGAGCACTTAGATTATATATACGTAGTTTATTTAAATAATATTCTTATTTATACTTATAACTATAATATTATACTATACTAGCGTGCTATACGCGCTGTACTTAACTTTTTATAAAAAGTAGAGTTATATATAAACTTTAAAAAGTGTATATTTACTTTAAGTAAAGTTTATTTTCTAAAATTTATTATTATAAATAGTAGTATTTACGTAGATCTAGCGTGTGTTGCTACTATTAAATAATAGCCTACACCTACTAATATAAAAAAGCTGCAGTCTTTTTAAAAATTTATAAATTTCTATTAGTATTTTATTAAAAACTATGCTATAAAAATAGGACTTTTTATAAATATTCTAAAAAGAAAATAAGCGTTCTACTAAAATAAGGATACACATGCTACTTTTATAAGGCTAAAGCAACGCTTTATATGTATGCTTATCCTGCGCTACTTTAAAAATATACGTATAATTTATATTAAAATAAATACTTTAACTTTTACTATTTTAAGTATATTATCTTAACTATTTAAGAATAAAAAGTAGTATTTTATTACGTTTTACTTATAAAAACTATAAAACGCTAAGTTAAACTATAAAGTATACAACCTTAAACTTCTAGCTATTATATAAAGATTTAAGAAATAGCAACACTATTAAGAAGGCACTTAATATACTATTTAAGTGTTAACTAATTATAATAACTTACGCTCTTTATACACTATATAAAAGCTAAACTAGCGTTAAGCACGCTAGGTTTTGTATTTAGAGGCTTTTAATTTTAAAGTTAAATACTGCCTACAGTATATAAACTCTATAGACAGACTATTAAAAAGAGTAAATTATAAATAGAAGAACTTATTATTAACTTAACTATTGCTTATACTATAGAATAAATTTCTAGTAAAAGTAAAGCATAGTAAAATAAAAAGTTTTATAACTTAGCATAGCTAAAAAGGCGCATATAAGACGTATGTAGCTAACATTTACAAAATAAAAAGTATCTAAACTACTAGTGCTATAAAGTATATACTATGCGTACTACGCTCTTTAGCTAGAGTATAAGTTAGTAGTAAACTTGTAATAGTAAAGTTAAAAGCTCTAATAAATAAACTACGCTAGTTATAATAAAAGAACACTTTTACCTTATAGCAGGTTATAGACTTTATGCAAGTAGTATACACTTAAAATAGTAATAGCACGCAAGTATAGCGCATTAACAATATAAAAGTTCTAAAATATAAAGGCAGAATTTATATTCTACTAAAATAAGCTATTAGGCAAGAAATTCTATTATAGAATTATAACACGCGTATAGTAAGTTATTTTAGCGTATATAAAACTTATAAGCTTATTAGCAGGCTATATTACTAGCTAGAGCTAGGCTATAATATCTAGGATTATGTAAAGACTTATACAGTATACTAAAGAAGTAAAGCTTTAAGACACAGCAAATATAGTTAGTTATTACTATTACTAGTTTTTAATTAGATATTTAAAGAAGTAAGCCTTAATTTTGTAACAAAGCTACTACTAGTAAAAAATAACAGTTTAGGTTATGTGTTTAATGCAATTCTTATACTTATTAACTACTTTTTAAAAATAGTAATCTACATACTTACATTAAAAACGTAAAATATAAAACAGTTAATAAAATTTCATTTTAAATATATTATTTTAAAATATAGAATCTAAAAGGGTATTATATTTAATTACAGTTTAATCTTTACCTCTGCATTTTAAATAGAAATATGCTACTAATTATAGGTAAAGCGCAGGCTAAGTACAGCTTTCTACCTACAAATAAATAAATAAACTAAACACTTAAACTAGATAATAAAGTAATACTTAAGGACGTTTGCTTTAAAAAAATAGAATAATTAAGTGTTACTTCTGCTAACTGCATAATTTGCATACAACAACTCTATCTATAAATTAATAAAAATAAAACTTTTTTATGCAGTATATAGTAAGCATTTATTGCTTACGTTGCCTTCTAAGGATAGCAGGCTAGAAAAAGAGGTACTAGATGCTGCAAATAGAGTACAGCGCATGCATAACGCACGTGTAATAGCAAAAAAACACTTTCTAATAGCATAAAAATATTAATGCTAATACTATAATAAAAAATATAAACTAAAAATTCTTTACTAAAAAGACTTAGTTTGCCTTAGCATAAAGAATATTAACTTAGCCTACTAACTTAGTAAAAATTTTTTTAGTAAGTTTATAAGACTATTTTAAGTGCAAGAAGTAATTAAAACGTAGGCTTACTAACTATAACTACTACTTTACTATTATATTTATAATGTTTTTTATATCTTCTTACTAGAATAATAGGAATTACGTAGTAGTTAAGAAAATAATACTTAAGCACTAAAAATTAGCTTTAAAAGTAAAAAAATCTAAAAGGTTAAAACAATATTAAAAAAATAAATTAAAAATAGCTAGCTAAAGTATTAGCTGCAATAAAAAAGCTATAATAAATTATAAAATACTTAAACTCTAGCATTGTAGTTTAAGAATATAAAAAAACTATTTAAAAAATATAAGTATAAGCAAAAATTATTACATTTTAAGTATACTAAAAAAATATACTAAACATTGTTGTTGCGCATCTAAAGCGTAGATTAAGTATTTAAATAAACAAAACTATAAGTATAAAAATAATTTACTTTTACTTATTATTAAAATTCTTTTTACTACTAGCACAAACTTTATTATTACTACTTATATTATTACTACTACTTCTAGCACTACTGTTATGCGCGCTACCTACGCCTAGACTACGCTTAAGAAGTAGTACGTTATTGTTACCTAAGCTTTTATTATTATTCTTATTATTACTAGCAGGACTAGCAATTCTAGCTATATAACTAGCAATTAACTTAAAAGTAGCTACTATATAGCGCTACTTTACTAAAATCAAGCTTAAAAAATAAAGTAAAAATATTAGCACTTAAGTAAATACTTTTAACAAAGTACTAGTATATGTAGCAATATAGTAGTAGTTAAAGAGCTTAAAGTTAAATTAGCGCTAGTATTACGTAAGCTTAACGCTAGCAGCAATAATAGTAAAGTTAGTTTTTAGAATATTAGCATTAGTAACTATAGTATTAAAATAAAAGTAAAGTTAGTATAAATAATTTAAACGCCTATTAAGCGCTTTAAAAACTTATTTAGATTAGCTAAAGTATAGTAAATAAAATAAAAAAACTTACTTTAGTATAACTACTATAGTTACTTTTAGTATAATAGTTACAATAATAATACTTAGTTTTTTTATAAATTTTTTTTTACTTAGTAATATTTTATGCGCAACGCAGGCAGGTTATATATAAAGTAATAAAATTAATAGTTTTTTTAAGTATACTAAACTTATACAGCTAAGTATTTTATAAGTAGAATTTTTTAATATACTTAGAATTTAGATAGTAAACTATAATAAAGATTAAAGCTTATTATTTAGTTACGTAGTAAGTGCGTTAGAGTTACGTGTTAAATATGTTAATTAAAACAAGAATTATAAAAAATATACTAAAAATTTTCCTTATTACTATAGTAAACATTACCTTGTATAGGCTACTTATAATAATTATATACTCTTACTTTTACCTCTAAAAATTTTAAGAAATAAATAATAAATTTAAGAGTTACTATAACAATGCTATAAAGACTTAAGCCTAAAGCTTGTTATATGCTTAAACTGCAGGTAACACGCGTCTTAAGAGTACCTAAGCTGCAAGTAATACGCGCTTTTTACTAAAACATCTTTATATAGTCTAGAGAGTTAATTTAAGGCTATTAGGACGCTAGACTAAAGAGGGAGGCTCTGTTACAGATAGTTGCGTGTTAACTAGGTCTGCTAAACTCGCTTATTGTTAGCTTGCCTACCTGCAATTATGATTATAAGGGGCTCCTTACCTGTAAGGATACTTATAGGTATTATTGCTTGAAATATACACACGTTATTATTCTAGAGCTATCTCTTACTATCTTTTGTGGTGTAAAGCAAGTACTATTGCCTAAAGCCACCTCTTACAAAGACCTACGTAGTATACTAAAGAAGTAAGGCTTTAAAATATAGTAAATATAGTTAGTTATTATTATTACTTATTTTTAATAAAATCTTTAAAGAAGTAAGCCTTAATTTTACTATAAAGCTACTACAAGCGAAGAATAGTTTAAACTATGTATATAATCTAATCTTTATAATTATTAATTACTTTTTAAAGATAACAATTTACATACTTATATTAAAAACGTAGAATACAAAATAGTTTATAAAATTTTACTTTAAATATATTATTTTAAAGTACAAAATTTAGAAAAGTATTATATCTAACTACAGTTTAATCTTTACTTTAGTGTTTTAAATAAAAATATACTACTAGCTGTAAGTAAAGCGTAGGCTAAGTACAGCTTTCTACCTATAGACAAATAGGTAAACTAAACGCTAAAATTAAATAATAAAGCAATACCTAAAGACTTTTACTTTAAAGAAATAAAATAATTAAGTATTGCTTCTTCTAACTACATAATTTGCATACAACAACTCTATCTACAAATTAATAAAAATAATACTTTTTTACGCAGTATACAGCAAGCACCTATTACTTATAATACCTTCTAAGGACAGTAGGCTAGAAGAGAAAGTACTAGATGCTGTAAACAGAGTGTAGCACATGCACAACACACGTATAATAGCAAAAAAATACTTTTTAATAGTATAAAAATATTAATGCTAATACTATAATAAAAAATATAAACTAAAAATCTTCTACTAAAAAGACTTAGTTTGCTTTAGTACAAAAAATATTTACTTAGCTTACTAACTTAGTAAAAAGCTTTCTAGCAAGTTTATAGAACTATTTTAAGTATAAAGAGTAGTTAGAACGTAGGCTTACTAACTATAACTACTACTTTACTATTATATTTATAATGTCTTTTACATCTTCTTACTAAAATAATAAGAATTAGGTAGTAGTTAAAAAAATAATACTTAGGTACTAGAAATTAGCTCTAAGAGTAAAGAGATTTAGGAGGTTAAAAAGATATTAAGAAAACAAATTAAAAATAGCTAGCTAGAGTATTAGCTATAATAAAAAGGCTATAATAGATTATAATATACTTAGACTCTAGTATTATAGTTTAAAAATATAAAAAAACTAATTAAAAAATATAAGCATAAGCAAAAAGTATTACGTTCTAAGCACGCTAAAAAAATATACTAAATATTGTTATTACGCACCTAAGGTGCATATTAAGTATTTAAATAAACAAAACTATAAGTATAAAAATAATTTACTTTTACTTATTATTAAGAATTTTCTTACCACTAGCACGAACTTTATTATTACTACTTATATTACTACTACTACTTCTAGTACTACTATTATGTGTGCTATCTGCGCCTAGGGCGTGCCTAAAAAGCAGCATATTATTGTTACCTAAGCTCTTATTATTATTTTTATTATTACTAGCAGGACTAGTAATCCTAGCTACATAACTAGCAATTAATTTAAAGATAGCTGCTATATAGTACTATTCTACTAAAATTAAGCTTAAGTAGTAAGGTAAAGTTATTAGCACCTAAGTAAAATTTTTTAAAAAAGTCCTAGTATACGTAGTAACGCGGCAGTAGTTAAAAAGCTTAAAGTTAAATTAGCGCTAGCATTGCGTAAGCTTAACGCTAGTAGTAATAATAGCAGAGTTAGTTCTTAAAATATTAGTATTAGTAACTATAGTATTATAATAAGTACAAAGTTAGTGTAAATAAAAAAAAAAAAAAAAAAAAAAAAAAAAAAAAAAAAAAAAAAAAAAAAAAAAAAAAAAAAACTTACTTTAGTATAACTACTATAGTTGGCCTTAGCATATTAGTTATAATAATAATGCTTAGTCTTTCTATAATTTTTTTTTATGTAGTAATACTTTATGCGCAGCGTAGGCACGTTGCATGTAAAGCAATAAAATTAGTAGCTTTTTTTAAGCACGCTATACTTATATAGCTTAGTATCTTATAAGTAAAACTTCTTAATATACTTAAAATTTAGATAGTAGACTATAACAAAGATTAAAGCTTATTGTTTAGTTACGTAGTAAGTGCGTTAGAGTTACGTATTAAATATATTAAGTAAGACAAGAATTATAAAAAATATACTAAATATTTTTATTATTACTATAGCAAATATTACTTTGTATAGACTACTTATAATAATTATACACTTTTACTTTTACTTCTAAAAATTTTTAAGAGACAAACAACAAATTTAAGAGTTACTACAACAATGCTATAAAGACTTAAGCCTAAAGCTTATTACGCGCCTAAACTAGAAGTAATATGTGTCTTAAGAGCACTTAAGCTGCAAGTAAGACGCGCTCCTTACTAAACTATCTTTATACAGTCTAGAGAGTTAATTTAAGGCTGTTAGGACGCTAGACTAGAGGGGGAGGCTATGTTACAGATAGTTACGTATTAGCTAGGTCTGCTAAGCTTGCTTATTTGTTAGCTCGCCCACTTGCAATTGTGTTTATAAGGGGCTTCTCACCTTTAAGAATACTAGCAGGTATTATTACTTGAAATACACACGTTATTATTCTAGAGTTATCTCTTACTATCTTCTGTAGTGTGAAGCAAGTACTATTGCCTGAAGCCACCTCTTACAACAAGCCTTTTATAACCTCTATTATAACTTTAATATCTATAATACTAGACGCATTAATAAGGTGCTAATAAATAATAGAATTTAACTTCTACGTCTACCTAATTACTATAGAAGCTACTACTAACAGCTCCTCTTTAACTAACTAAGAAGGCCGCTTAACAAAAGTAAACGTAGGCTTTGTAATCTACTACTATAGCTTCTTATATAGTAACCTAGTAAAGTCTAACTTTACTTAATATAAGCTATTTGTCTTTGTGTTAAAGAGGGAGAAAAATAGTCTAAGTATTATATTATTAGTATATAAGTTGTTTGTATGCGGTACTATATAGTATAAGAAATTTTAAAAGTAAAAAGTAGTAAGTAGAAAGCTTTTATAAATAAGTATTGTAGGCACCTGCTGCAGTAAGGTATGTGTCCTTACCTTCCTCCTCTACCTCTATTATCTTGTTGCTAGCTATAGGCTAGTAATTGCTGTTAAACACGTTTTAATTAGTGTTGTTTTTTTAGTACCTTTAGCAAATTTTTTAACCTTAATTTTGCTTAGTAGTCTAAGCTCTTCTGCTCTAAGCGCTTAGCGCGTGGACTTTATCCACTTGCTATTTAAATTTTGTTAACTACACACAATCTTTTTTTGACTTTGGCGACTAATTAGTAGAGGGTAGCTGCTTTTTACTTTTTTAGAAAACTTATTTTAACTACAACAACAACCACCACCTTTAATACCTTAAAAATAAATACGTAGTAAGTAGTTTTTTTTTACTACTTTTATTATTTTAAAACTTGTTTTTTTAAGTCTCTTGTTAAAGTTATTAAAGTATATAGGCTTATAGCTATTAGTTATACTATGTATTAAGATCTTAGGAGTATTATATTGTTGTTAACCTTAGTTAAGGTATAAATATTAGAATACTTAATAAGGTTATACGTCTATATTTTTTAGTATACAATTTCCTTATATAAATAGTTGTTTCTTTAACTTTAGCTTATAATGATTATTATCTACTTAAAGAGCTTTAGCTATAAGTCTATTTAGTGTGTTAAAGTAGCTTTACTATATACAAGTTTTATTTGCATAGCTAGTTAAAGACCTTGTTAGTATATTTATATTAAAGCGTTATTATTTTATTTAATAACTATTTAATACTACTAAAACTTTGTTATATAGTTAGCTGTAGAGTGCGTTTATTATAACTTTAAATTTTTTGTTCTACTACTAGAGATTCCTTAAATAGTTAAAATGCTTTTTTTTATTTTTATCTTATATTTATCTTAGTCTTTAATAAGTGCTTTATTAATATTATTATTAAATAGTAATATCTATATATTAACAAAAAATAGAGTTAGCCTATTTCTTAGTAGCTTTTTATAAAAACGTAAAGGCTTATACAATTATATTATTATTATTAATCTTAGTTCTTTTAATATAAAAGTATTGATTAACTAAAAGTAGCTTTTTTTTAAGCTTATTATAGTTACTATAGTAAGTATTAGGCTTATTAGCTTATGTAGTTATTTTTATAGTTAGATTGTTAGTAGAAGTATTTATTGTAGTATTATTTATTTTAAGAGTGTTTAAAGTATAAGAATTATTAATTAATAGTTTATATTAGTTCTCTTAAAATAAGTAAGTACAACAAATAAAAGTTGTACTAGGATAATTAGTAGATTAATGTAATAGTATAGAGTTGTATTAGCACGTTTAGTAAACTAATATAATAATATAAAGAGGTTAAGAATTAAGTAATCCTGAAATTATACTTAAAGTCAAACATACTAAGCTATAAAGGCTTAATGCTTACTACTATATACTAGAAAAGTATTATACTGTTCTATAGAATCTTATGCTATTCTATACGTAGGACGTTATAGAATTTGTAGTATATTATAGGACGCATGTAACTTATTTTATAAAGAATTTCTGCTAAGGCCGATAGGATAACGTGCCTAGTGCGGGGTAGCGTTATCTATTAGTATATAAAGGCTTGTCTTTTGTTTAAGTAGTCTAGGATCTCTTCCTGCCTCTATCCTTTATACATAGTCCGTACCTTCTCTCTTCTCAGGTTCGTAACACCCTAGCCTAACCTTAACCCAAGTATAGGTTCCTTTAACCTATTTGCCCGCCTATTTGTGTTATAATAAACTTTGCTTATATTTGTACTCTTTAATTAATTCTTCTATATCTTTAAACTGTAATTTCAGCGTCTAAGGATTTTATAATTTATTATAATTTTTCTATTGTAGCTAGTCTTCTCGCTAGCTATATTTAGTCTGCTTTTGGGGTATCTTTTGAACTTCCTAAATCTTTTTACCTTCTAGGCTAATTTCTAGTACTTAAGTATTATCTTCTTTGCTATTACGCAATTCCTATCGCTTTGGTAAAGAAATAAGAAGAGAATTGTAAATATAATAATAAATAATAATTATAATTAGTATGCTTGTGTTTTGACTACCCCTTATACTAGAAATAGTTTTATAAACTTACTAGAAAATATTACGACCTAGCTACGAACCTAAGTCTAACAGAGAACTATCAGAACTAGCTAACAAGGAACTAGACAACTAACCTGCAAGAACAACGCAGCGGGTAGTCACGTAACTAATTACTTCGCCAAGGACTATTGCTAGGAGGTCACGCACACTACAGAGGGGTGACAAAAAGAAAAACGAATGAAAAAAGTTATAGTTTTCAATTGCTAATAACTAAATAACAAGATACGTGAGTCTGAAAAGAGTTAGTGATTTAAAAAGCTAGGAACTTCCTCTTGAGGTTAGGCTACTTAGTAAGCATATTAGTTAGCACTAGTACGCACGCTAATTAACTTGAAAACAGAGAAAGAAAAACAATAAAATAGAACTTATTGTTTCTAATTAGTGAGCGTATTAAAATTTCTGAAAATAGATTAAGTTTAATAAGATGATGTGAGTATTGTGTGAGCTAATTTTAAGCTATAGTTTCCTACTCTGTTAAAGTTTAATAAGCATTTTGAAAAAAAGGAGGTTGCTTAGGTAAGCAATCAGTCTAAAATAGATTACTGATTCTTTTCTTTATGGTTTTCTCTTTCTATTCCTAATTTTATTCTTTTAAATTATTACTACAATGTCTCCACAACATTCAAAGTTAGAAGAAAACGTTTACACCTTATTTACACAAAACTAATTACTCTCCTCCATTAGTACTATACTAGAAAAGCCTTCTAATAGTATTTACAATATTATTCAACGTATTAGAAAGAAAAACAATAATCTTTTACTTATATTTACACCTACTATAGGCCGCTCTACAAAGATTACAAAAAAAGTAACATAAGCTATTAATAGAGACTTAACTAGAAGTCTTTAAAAGATAAAAAAGCGTATAATAGACAAAAATAGTTTAAATTTTTCTAGTAGAAGCTTACAACGCTTACTAAGAGAGGAGAATTACTCTATTAATACTTCTAAGAAAAAATTGCTTTTAAATGAGAAAAAAGCTTAAAATTGTCTAATATACGCTAAGAAGAGGCTTACTAATATTAAAAAGATAAACTTTAATAAAGTTATATTTTCTAATAAGTTAGCTATTAAACGTAGGCATAGTGCCAAGACAGAATATTGCTGAAAACGTTAAAATAGGCGTTTTAGCAAGGAATGTGTCTCTACAACTAACAAAAGTAAGTTTAAAAATATTTTAATAACTTAAAAATTATTTGACTATAAAAAGTATATTTCTAGTATTTCAAATAATTTTTAGAAAGCTTACTCATTAATTTATATGCTAAGATATCTTTATCTAAGTTTAGGATACAATTTGGATAAGAGGAAGATTAAAATTAGTAGTTATTAGGAAGCCTAAAACTAATATATTTTGTAGAGATACAAACTATATTAGTAAGATTCTAATACTAGTAGTAAAACTTACTATTGAAAAAAGTAAGAGTAATTATACTGTTTTTTCTTATTCTAAATACTGTAACATTATAGTTAATTAATATATTTAATATCCTTCTTAATACTCCTAAAAGCTTTACTAACTATTATATATAGTAGAAGTTTTTAGCAAGATAATACTAGGATTTATAAAACTCTAAAGGTTTTATCTTAGTGTTTCAGAAATAGGGCAACTTTTTTTAAGCATCCTCCTTATAGTCTGGATTTGAATCTTATTAAAAACGTTCAGACTTTGTTAAAAAACGCTTTAACTAAAAGGCCTACTTCCTTATTAGGCGTAGGTTATAACAGAAAAAGTATAGCAAAGTTTATAAAGGCTATATTTAGAGAGTAGGATCTAATACCTTAACAAGCAATAGATAACTGTATCTTATCTTTATCTAGGCATTATTAAGACGTAAAAGAAGCTAAAGGCTAGTACACTAAGTATTATTAATCAAATTAGCTTTTATATTAGAAAAAACTAAAAAAACCTCTTGCCTCTATAAAATTTTATGTAATAATTCTAAAAATACTAAACTATCACATATTAATAATTCAAACTATTTATTTAACATTAGAAACTTGTAGCTATTTTGATACTATTAATAAAGTGATATTATTAATTATAATTGTCGCTTTTTGAGTACTTAGTCGCACTGCAATAAATCGCCAATAAAATGCTGACCAATCTGCTTGCTAAGTAGCCTAACTCTAAGAAGAAGTTCTTGGCTTTTCAAATTACTAACTCTTTTTAGACTAACTTATCTTGTTGATTAGTTATCAGCAATTGCAAACTATAACTTTTTTCATTCGTTTTTCTTTTTGTCACCCTTCTGTAGTATTGTTTTTTAGTACTTTTAGCAAATTTTTTAACCTTAATTTTGCTTAGTAGTCTAAGCTTTTCTACTCTATGCGCTTAGCGCGTAGACCTTATTTACTTACTGTTTAAATATTATTAACCATATAATCTTTTTTTAACTTTTGCGACTAATTACAGAGGGGTGACAAAATAAAAAAGAAATCAAAAAAGTAGTTATTTTTAAAGCTTTATAATTCTATGAGTAGAAGAGCTATACCAAAAAGAGTTAGTGATTTAGAAAGCCAAGAACTTCCTCATTGAGATGATATGCTTTGTAAGCTGCTTAGTCAGCACGATTGACCTTGCAATTTCGCTCAAATTAAGAGACAATAAAAAACTATGTTTAATAAGGTTACGTAAGCAGTATGTAAGCAGGTTATAGAGGGTAGTATCTTAATTACTTCAAGTATAATTACAGGGTGTTAGAAATAGAGGTTGTGTATATAAGCGCTAATTACGTAATATATTAGTAATCTTAAAGTATATCAACTCTATTTACTTCTTTCAACTTAGTTTTTCTATAGCATTTTCTTTATAGCTTATAGTTTATCCTATTTTAGATAGTAAGTTAATAGTATATATATATTATATCAGCTTATTACCTTATATAGTAACATACTCAAGAATCTTTTTAAACCTTTTAGTAAGTACATTAAATTAAATTATATAAAAAAAGAGGCCTTTTTACTTCCTTTTGCGCTTAAACTAGGCTGTTGTACTAAGGTCTCTTACAATGTTCAAAAACTACTTAATATAAACCTTATTAAAATTACTAGAAAATGAAATAAAAACTTGAAAAAGTAAAATAAATATAAATTTCTTATAAAAATCTAATAGAACTTGCTTAAACAAGAAATCTATAGTAGGAAAAATTTAAAGAAGAAGCTTCCTTATAACATAAGAAAGACCTTATAATTATTATAATTATACTAAGTAGAAACTTCAAAAACTTGAAAATTTAGATTTAGAATTAGTTCTATATTAACCTATAGTAATACTTAGCTACTAGAGAAGCTATAGGCTAGCTTACTAAGTGTTAGTAAGCTATTTTATAATATTATCCACATAAATCTCAAAAATAGGCCTTAAATTATAACTAGATAGTTTTGTATAGTACTACTCTACAACTCTTACACTAAAGAGATTAACTAGTCTTGTTGAATAATTTATTATTTTTAGCGATTTTTATACGTTTACAAAAAAGTAATACGGAAATTCATTTTAATCTTTTTTTCTCTCTTGATTTGGGCGAAATTGCAGTGGCGGCTGTGCAAACTAAGCGGCTTACTAAGCGGTGTAACTTAAAGAGGAAGTTCTTGGCTTTTCAAACCACTAACTCTTCTTGGTATAGCCCTTCTACTTATAGAATTATAAAGCTTTGAAAATAATAACTTTTTTGATTTCTTTTTTATTTTGTCACCCCTCTGTAGTAGAGGGCAGCTGCTTTTTACTTTTTTAGAAAACCCATTTTGACTAGAACAACAACCACGACCTTTAATACCTAAAAAATAAATATTCAGTGCTAACACGCTATAATTTGTTTTTAACTACTATCTTAAGAGTACTAATTTAGTAGATAGCCTATCTTGCTGTCTTAACTATATAGATAAGTTATCAAAACTAGTATAAATGTATAATAAGGCTTCTGTACGGCTAATAAGGAATATCTTAATTAATAAAGATATATAAAGATTAGTTATCATAGTAACCTTCACTTAGTAAATCAATAAATTAAGTAGTAAGCTACTTTAAAAAAAGTACTTAAAAGGTTTAAATAAGTAGATAAAACTATACTTAGAGATCTAGAACTTTTAAAAGACTATAATATTACTAATAAAGATACAAAAGCTATGTTAGATAAAGTTAATATTAAATAGACTAAAAAAGCTTATCTAAGCCTAGAATAACCATATTACGCCTAAAGAAGCTTACTAATACTTAGAGCAAGGCGTAAGCATCTAAAAAATGCTATGATAACTTAATTGTAGGTTATTTTACTTCTTGAAAGACACTAGAAAAATTATAATACTAATAGACCTGAAAAAGTATTGAAAGATTATTATAAAGTATTGTTGTATCTACTGTGCCGGTGCATAGGGTGATACCCTATTGCACACTAAGTTAGTGCTTAACCACGTGACTTTAAGGTATATAGCCTCTTCTGTATTTTACAGAAAGGGAATACTAGTTAGTATTAGTTTACTCTATAGCTAAGCCCCTGTACTATACTATTAAATAGGCGTCTTCTTCTACTAATAGTTCTTTCTACCTAATCTATAATAAAATTATTATTTTACTAACTTTGTTCTTGCATAATCTAGTCTCTAGTAACCTTTTGCCCTTATAGCAGCATGTCTTTATACACTCTAACACCCGTACAAATAGCAAAGCCTATAAAAACATACTTTATTACTTAGTATATAAAAGAACTAGTGTATAACTATTGCAGGAACTTTACAATTTTACTAACTACTAGATCTCTTAGGATTACTACTAGATATACTTTTAGAGAGTTAGCACTATGCCGTACTATAGACTACGTTAAGGACTATATTACTTAAGTTAGCACTAACAACAACAAAGAAAAAGAAAGATCTACTAATTAACAACATGCGTAAATAATTGCTAACACAAAGTCTATTTTAGTAAAATAATGGCAGCAAAATATTTAGCAACATAAACGCAGTTTTATATATATTCAAATACTAACTTAAAGTCTACTTAGCAAAATAAAAGTAATAACTTATGTAGTAAAATAGAGACATGGTTACATGCATTAATAATAAAAAGTAAAAGTTTTATTTAGTAAAAATTAAGATAAAGCTAAAAGCTCACAACTAAATGTATTAAAAACGCTAATTCAAAGTGTTTGTCTAGCAATATAGAGACGTTACTAGGCTGGTAAATGGGTCGTGGGTACCCACGCGTGGGTATAGGTTAGGTTGGGGTCGCACAGACCAGTAGTTAAGGTTGTAGTTAGGTCGCATAGACTAGTAGTTAAGGTTGTAGTTAGGTTATACAGACTAGTAGTTGTAGTTATAGTTAAGTTGCACAGACTAGTACTTGTAGTTAAGTTAGAGTTAAAATATAGTATTTATTACTTGTTATTTATGCTAGTTAAGAGATAGTTAAAACTTTATTACTCCAGTTAATTATTACAGCTTGTTATTATAGTAACACTTAAGCCTTAAGGCGCTACTGCTTCTATGCTAGAAGTAGAGAGTCCTCTTCTATAAGCTTGTCTTTTACTATTTCCCCCTCTAGATTACATGTACTATCTCTAGGCGCTAGGAGCTTAAATATATTGTTAATTTTGTTACATAGTGCTTTAAGGCTAATATTTTTTTCTTTTATAGAAATTCTTTGCGCCTTTAAATTTAGGAGGATAGTATCTTTAAAAACTATAAGATGCTGTATAGTTAATGCTAAAAAATAATGCCTCTAATTACTAATAACATCTTTTGTAGTATTAAAAACGCGCTTAACACTAACACTAGTAATAGAGATTACTAATATATTTTTTACAACTTAAGACAGCTAAAAGTAAGTATTTTTATTCTATTACTACTACTTTAGAACATTAAAAAATGTCCCTAGTTTAATATAAAGAGTACTAAAGTAGAATTTTTATGTTTTTAAGTAGGGCCTTTTATCTTTTCTTTTTTCTAAGTAAGAGATATTTAACTTAAAGTAGAAAGGCTGTTAAAAGGTAATTAAAAAGCAGGCCTTTACAACAATTTACAGCTAAGTATCCTTTTTAAAATAAAAGTAAAGACTAGTGTTTAATTTGCTCTTTTACTATTATTATATTAATTAAGATAGTTAAAAAACTGTTTACAATATATATGCTTGTCCTAAAGTTCTTATATAAAATTCTAGTTAGCTGATTAGCACTTCTTTATATTAACTAACTATAATAACTATACTTTATATATAGTAAGCTTTTAAGTTAGATCTAGAATAGCTATATAGTTAAATAAAAACTCTAACTTAGCTAATAGTTTTACATAGCACTTATTTTTTTTTGCTTTTTTCTTGTCTATAGCAGCTTATACTATTATAAGCTACTCTATAGTGGTATTTTTTACGTCCTTATTAAAATTGTTAGATATTAAGTCTATAAAAAATTCAAAAGACCGTTATATATAAGCTAAATATATTAAACTTAAAGCTTCTAGTTCTTAATAAAAAAGCTTATAGCGTTCTTAAACTGCTTAAGCATCTCTATAATTACCTTAATATAGTACTACTTAACAGAAGAGAGTTAGAAATACTTCAAGTTGTAATAGTTTATCTCTTTTGTATTATTACTAAGAGTACTAATAATATAAGTACTTCGTTTTATTAATATTTCTTATACTAGCTATTTATTAATGTATTTTAAGAGCTTAAGCGCGCGCTTAAATATATTATATATTAAGTTCTATTAAGTCTTTACATTGCGAATAATAGAAAGTTGTTCTTTTAGTAGTAGATATTGTTAAGTAGTAAAGAATTACTTATACTATAATAGTAACGCGTTAATAGTAATACAGATAGCTTAAATCTAGAAAGTAGTTAGAATATAATAATTAAATATAATAAAAGTATATATACTTTACAAAGTATGAATACTTTACAAATTATATTTAGAAAAGATATCTTTTATTTAATTTCTTTAATATATCACTTACGTAAAACTTCTCTAACTCTAACCTCTCTAGTAGCAGCTAGCTAGAGATTTTAAAATATGTCTTGAACTACTAGGTTAATAATATAAGCTAGGTATAAGATAGAGTTTTTGAAGGCGCTCTAGCTAGTACTTTTATATACTAGTATTAATTAAACTGTCTAACTAAGTACTATATTGTTGCTAGCACTTTTGCTAGCATTGTTGCAAGTAATAGCTAGAAGGCAAAACTTAGTATTAGTATTTAAAAGTATATATAACACTTCTATAGCTATTAAAATTCTAGTATATAATCTGCGTATTATTATAAGAATTAAGTAGTTTCTCTTATAGTTACTAGTTTAGTATAATATAGTAACTCTTAACTACAAAAAAGCTAAAATAATTAGCTATAAACTATATATCTAGTACAATTAAAATCTTATCTATAGGGCCTAAGTTATTAAGAAAAAATGTTTTTACTTTATTAAACTAGTTCTAAAACTTTAACTTAAGTTTATAATAGGTAATTATTGTAGTTTAAAGCCTAAGAAATTAAAAAAAGCGCCTAAATAATAGCTGCTTAATAGTTTAAAATAGCTAACTAATATTAATAGCTAATAAACGAGCCTTTTTTTCAAAGGTATTTAAGGTATATTTATGTATTAAAGTAGATGTACTACTTTTTTAAAGTTAAGTATGTATAGAGTTTGTTATACGCAAACTATTAGAAATAAAAGTTAAAGTACTCTTATAATTAGCCCTATTAATATCGTTTATAAGGTACTAAGTTTTTATTTTTATTAGCTTTAGGTGTTGCAGGATTATGCTGCAGTTAAGAAAAAATATGTAAAGGCAGCTAGTTACAATATAAGTAGCTTCTCTAGACTTTAGCTAAATGCTACTAGTAAAGGTAGCATAGTTCTAGCAAGGAAATCTACTATCTAAATTTTAAGCCTAGCTAGTTATACTTTACTACTTATTTTGATTAGTTATAATTTTATTTTTTCTTTCGTCCTGTAAAGCTTCTTAAGGTAAATGTATCAATAAATTTAACTTCTTTTGCTTTTCTTTCTAAATAACTTAATATCTACTTATTTAGAAATAGTAAAGGTTCTATAAAAGATTATAGACATGCTTAGCTATGATAATATATCTATAAATAGCATTTATTTTAAATACATAATAAAAAGCTGTAATAAATTATTGTAATTGCTAACATAAAGCGTATAAATATCTACTTTACTTTTAGTAGACACGTGTTTAGCTAAATTAAAATTAACATATTTTTTTAATTATGTTCTATGTTAGGCGCTTATTAGATAGACTTTATTAATTTAAGTATATTATTACAAAAGCAGTATGGTTTTGAATTATAGAATCTTTTTTATATTATAGAAGTTGTGTTAATTAGCTGTAATAAGCGCTAACTAAAGCTAATAACTTCGCGTAAGAATACTACTATAATTAATTTAAAAAGCTTTTAAAGTTTATAGAATTGCTGAACTTTTTATTTTTATTTTTATTTTTATTCTTAAACTTAGCTTATAGTTTCTACTACTACCACTCAGTCTTATACTTATTTGTATATTAATCATTGTACGCATTAATATTAAAATTATTATTAACTTCTTTTTTATATTTATTACTATTATATCTGTTACTATATAGCTTGTCGCTGCATAAAATATTATTGTCGCTAAGTCCTAAAGACCTATACAATATCAAAGGCTTAAATAGTCTATACTAGTTAGTTAGTAAATATAATAAAAGAACATGTTAAAACTTACTTCGAATGTTTATTAGCAGCAATAGCTAGCTCTTTTAGACTTATACTTTGAACAAAGTTTTGCTATTTCTTTTAAGCTTATTTACTTGTAAAAGTATTAGTGCAAGCATTTGCTAATTTATTATTATAAGTGCAACGCATAATTTTTTTAAGAATACTATTAAAGCTATTAATCTTAGTATATATATATCTCTAGCTGCTATTATTTAAGCTTTTTATTGCCTACACTATCTTATTTAGAACTTTTGCGTACTACCTTAAATTAAACTTATAGTATGCGTTTCTTTATTTTTTAAAAATTTAATTAGAGGTTATTTGTAGCTACTTACCTATATATGTAAGTACAACTTTGTAATAAATAACTATAATAACTCAATACTCTTCTAGATGTTGTATTACTTTTAGTTTAGCACTTTTTATGCTACTCTTATATTTTTTATACTTTTTTATACTTGTATTCCTATATTGCTTTATGCTTTTTACTTTTTTCTTTAATTAGTATTTTGAAGCGTAATTAGCTGCATATACGTCTTGTAAGGCTTTTATTTTAAAATTAAATTAAGCTACTTCACTTTTTTACGTAATAGCTTAAGAACTAAAGCTTAACAATTTGTTTATTAAGACTTTTAAATTTGTAAGACAACTTTTCTATAAACTGCCTTAGCTGCGTTACGTAAATATATTAATAATTTTTTTGATATTTGCAACTCTTTATAAATTGGTACGCGCTGTAATTAATAGCTATATTAAATATTTTTATAAGTTTCTTCTACTTTTCACGTTTAACGCTTAGTAGTATTAAAATTAAAATACGTGGAACTAGGCCTTGAAAACTATTACTTAGTTTTTTTTTAAATATTATTATTGCAATAGACGTAATAATAAACTGTAATTAGTTGATTTTAGTTGTAGTTGTGAAATAGTAAGTACAGATTTAGAAATAGTACTATAATATAGCTAGTGTAGCCTATAGCCCTTATTAAAGCTAAATAAAAATGATTTTTTTTTTCTATGTATAAATACTACCCCTACTAATTACTGTTTACTTATAATATACCCTAGTACGTCGTATTATAATAGCTTCTTATTATATTTACTTATGTACTCTATTGCTGTTAAAAAAATTAATGATAATTTTATTTACTCACTATAAATTTAAATAACTATATAACTACTATAATAGCGTGTACCTAGCAAACTACGTATGCTTTTACTAGTAGTAAGGCGCTTATAAAGAATTTGTAAGCTAAGGCTAGTTAAAAGCTATTTATATAATTTATAAAAGTTAAGGCTGTTGAAAAAAAATGTTAATATAAGCTAAGTAGTAAATTATTAGAGTTTTTTATTATAGTTAAATACTAATAGCGTACAGCTATTACGCTAAAAGAAATTAAAAAGTAATAAAAGTTAACTAAATTATTACTACATAAGCTTATATTTAGTTATCTTGTTTACAAAATTGTGTATACTTATAACTTTAATTTATACTTTGAAGTAGAAGTAATTCATACTTTTTAAAAGCTAGCTCAAGCGTTTTTAGTTAGCTATTTTAAAAGTATTATTACTACTATTGTTATTTTTAAATTATATACAAACTAATATATATAAACTATAACTTTAATACTGTTTATATAAAAAAAGCTACTATTTAAGCTAAAAAATAAAGAATAGTAGGTAATTATTATATGAAGCTTAGTACTAACTTTATGTTTTACTAGCTTTTTATAAAAAGATTATATAGTAATTAGTTAAACTTTTGGCTTCGGCCTTTTGAGACAACCTTTTGATGTGACCATACATTTTGTAGACACCTTTTTAGTAAAAAAGGATTTATTGCTAACAACAGGTATCCGGGCTCATGCCCTCTTATTTAGCATTGCTGGCACGCAATTGGTGTGTCGCATGTTTAGACAGAAACGAAGATGCGTAATATCTCTCTAACTAACTATCTTAACAAATAACTATTTACTAATATCTGCAACTTCTATTGTCTTTATTACTATCCTAGCGGTGTTGCAGTTGCAGCGTTTCTAGCATGCGCCTATACTTAGATGTAAACATACAACAACAGTATTACTATCTAAGTACAGCTCTCTTATTCTTAAAGGCAACTTACAAAATCCTCCTGCTTGTTAGTTTATTTTAGCTACTTAATAGCTATTTTAACACGCTCTTGCTCCTTATAAAGCTACTGCAAGGTCTTTCTACTAAAGTTGTATTTGCGTAAAAGGAGATTAGTAAAATAACATACTATTACTATACTTAGACTATTAACATGCGCAACGTATTTAATAGACTCGCTGCTAAACAAGCCTTTTACAACTTTTATTATAACTTTAACATCTATAATACTAAACGCATTAATAAGGTGTTAATAAATAATAGAATTTGACCTCTGCGTCTACCTAATAACTATAGGAGCTACTACTAACAGCTCCTTTTTAACTAACTAAGGAGGCTAACGCGGGCTTTGTAATTTACTACTATAGCTTCTTATATAGTAACCTAGTAAGGTCTAACTTTACTTAATATAAGCTATTAGTCTTTGTGTTAAATAGAGAGAAGAATAGTCTAAGTATTATATTGTTTGTATGTAAGTTGTTTGTATGTAGTACTGTATAGTGTAAGAAATTCTAAAGGTAAAAAGTAGCAGGTAGGGAGCTTTTATAAAGTATTGCAGGCTCTTGCTGCGGTAATGTACGTGTCCTTACTCTTCTCTACTTTCTCTACCTCTATCGCAATCTTGTTGCTAGCTATAGGCTAGCAATTGCTGTTAAACACGTTTTAATTAGTGTTGTTTTTTAGTATCTTTAGCAAATTTTTTAACCTTAATTTTACTTAGTAGTCTAAGCTTTTCTGCTCTAAGCGCTTAGCGTGTAGACTTTATCTACTTACTGTTTAAATTTTATTAACTATATATAATCTTTTTTTGACTTTTGCAACTGATTAATAGAGGGCAGCTGCTTTTTACTTTTTTGGAAAACCCTTTTTGACTACAACAACAACCACCACCTTTAATACCTTAAAAATAAAAAGTAGTTAAAGTTTTTTTAATGTATAATGTGGAGAACAAGGAGCTAGAAACAGTAGTTTAGAAGAATTAGATAATAATTCTGCCTTTCTAACTAAGTCTAAGACGTGCTATTTATACAGACCTGGCCTAGAAAGGCTACTGTTAAACTTAGAGGAGTTTAACACGTATCTTGCTAAGCTTAAGTGTAAGCTTATAAGTTCGGCGTAGATATTCTAACGTGCGGTTAGCTAGCGCGCGCTTAGCGCGTAAGCTAACAGGCGCCTAGGCTTAGGCCTAAGAAGGCCTTAGGCCTTAAAGTTAGTACGTTATAAATACAATACACTCTTTAGGTAACTAAGACCTTAGTTACCTATGTAAAGCTTTATATAGTCTTAGCGTACTGCGCAACGCGTTACGCACGTATGTATATGCAGCTTAGCACAAGTCGTAATAACAATAATAATAAATTTTTAAGCCTTTTAAGCTTAGTATTTAATACTACTATAGCTGCTGTAAGTATTACCTAGAAACTTACCGAAATTTCTTAAAAGCAATACTAATTACTTTTATAAGTGTTACTATACTTTTGTATAGCTTTTTAGGCTACTACGCGCTACTTTATACCTCTACGTAGCTTCTAGCTTTGTTTTAGCACTTCTTTTGTTTAGTTACTAACTCTATATAAAAGTTAAAACTATAAAAAGCTGCTGCTGCCTGCGCTGCCGCCTATGCCGCTACACGCGCGCTGCTGCTGCTGTTGCCTTTGCCTGCGCTCTTGCCGCCACCGCTGTTGCTGCCTACTCTAGTAGTGCAGCTGCCCTTAAAACACGCTTTTTATGCAAAGTTAACTAGTGCTATTTTAAGTATAGTACTAGCCTACACGTTTAAAGGGCGTATAAGTAAAGTTAAAACCTTAGTTAAGACTACCTGCAGAGGTAAGACCCTAGTAGTAACTTTTAAGTGCTAAGGCGAACCTAGTACGCATTATAACATGCTCTATTTTAAGTGCGTTAAAAGCACTTTATCTAGCAGCTTTAATAAAGCTTGTTAAAATAAGGCCTTAGGCTCTAGAACGCGCTGCTAGTAGTGCTCTAATAAAAAGACCTACAAGGTTCTATATATGTTTTTTTTTTAAATTTTAAGCTTCTACTAATAATAAGAGTTTTTAAGTTACTATTTTTTTAGCTAAAAAGCTTTTTACTAAGCTTTAGAAGAATATACTATTATAAGCTTTTTTTTTATTCTCTTACAAGTTTTTTATACTAATAAATTATAAAGTAAGTAAGCTAAAAAGCTTGTAAGCTACTGTCTGCGTCTTTCTAAAGGAAGTAGCTAAGAAGAAGAAGTCTAGGGAGGGCCTTAAGGGTAAGGTAGAGAAAAAAGAGAAAGGTTAAGATAACTAAAAGGAGCCTACTAGCCTTTCTAATAGTCTCTTTACGCGTTGTCTGCGCGCTAAGGAGCTATTAGATAAGCTAGTTAACCTCTTAGTTACCTAAAAACCTATTAAAAGGGGGTTGTCCTCCTAGAATTTTATAAGTTCCCTAGAGGTAGAGAGCTAATCTACCCTAATAATTAAACATCTATCTTTTTTTTTTATGCTTTTTTTCTCTTATAATCTTTTATTAAACACGTATTTTATATTAATAAGCTTTTTAAAGTACTTAAGCTTTTATTTAAATAAGTACTTAGTAAGTTTATTAGCTAGTATCTTAGCTATTAGTAAATATTTAATTTAAAACAAGCCTTTAGCGTGCTCTTAGTAGAGCTACATATTCTGTATATTAATATAATAGAGCTTAGTAGTTATCTCTTTTTACTTTCTAATAACTAGGCGTATAGTTTGTTAGTTGTTGTAAAAGATTCTCTAGGCTCTTAAAACTATAAGCTTAAGCTCTTTAAATAGTCTTTTAAGCTCTATAAATTTTTTTACTATATACTTTAATATAAAAAGCTTAGCCTTTATAGTTAAAGTTGTTACTATAACTTAATAAGCTACTTTCTAAATAATTAGACCTTTTAAAAGCATAATAATATAGCCTTAAGAAGATTAATAAGTCTTTAAATTATTTGCAAAAGACGCGTCTTTATATATAGTAAGCTTTTTACTTTTATTATTACTGTATATAATCCTCTTATGCCTTATATAATAAAAGTATTATATAAGATAATCTACAGCCTTTATATAAGCATTTAAAGAGTTAGTAAGAAAGTAAGAGAGCTTAGAAACTGCGTAGGTAGTGTTAGGACGTAGCATAATAGCTGTGTACAGCGCGCTACTAACGCGCTCTTAGTAGGCCTTAATTTAAAGCTTTAGGGCCTTTTTAGAATTTTTAACTAGCTCTTTTAAAGGTAGAAAAGTTTTTAGGAACTTACTAAGAGCGTCTAAATTAAATCTTTTTGCAACTTTATTAATATAGATGTTATATAGTAGTAGTATTATACGCTTTTTATAATTTTTTACAATCTTTATCTCTAGAAACTAGCTTGCTTTTTCTTTATTTTTTACTTTGTAATCGTTTTTAATTAATTTAAAGAGCTTATAGGCTCTTATTTAGTAAAATTAGTAATTTATAAAGAGAATATTATTTACATAAAATATTAAGAGAAGCGCGCAGTTCTTAGTATAGAAAAGATAAAGCTTTTTAGCTAAAGCCTATAAGCTAAGCTTTTTTAGAGTGTTTAAGAACTTATTATACTATAATAATAGTAAGTTTTATAGGCTGTATAAGGCTTTTTTAAGCTTAATACACTTTTTTAAGCGCTTATAACTATCTAGTAAGTTATATAAAACTATTATCTCTTTACTAATATTAGTATTAAGAAACGCGCCTACTATATTAAGCTGCTAAATTTTTAAATTAAATTTAGCTATAATTGCTATTGCAAGTCTAAAAGATTACATAGCTAGTATTACTATATATATTAAGTGTAGTAAGTTTTTTGCTTATAAGTTTTTTTTACTATAAAACGTGCTTTGCATTTAAGAAAGTAGCTATTTTTATTAAGCTTATAGGTAAATACTTATTTAAGAGGGAGAGGCCTAAAGTTTTCTAAAGTCTTTTCTTCCATTAAGGTGCTTTTTAAAAGTAGAGTGTTAATTTTTTTTTAAGTAGCCTATTTAAAAAAAGTTCTATATTAGTAGTTTTAGAAGTCCTTCTATTTATTTAGAAGCTTTAGGAGATTATTAAAGTAAACTTAAAGTTAATTATTTTTTCTAAAAGCTGCTGCTATTATAGTGTAAACTATAATTAGCTCTTGATTTTTCTAAAGCTAATAGAGTAGTGCTTTAAGCTTAGGTACTTTTAAGAAGTTATAAAGTAGGCAGTATACGCCTACACTCTCTATATTAAGACTACATTAGTTCTTGTTTTTTAGCCTTAAGAAGCTCCTTGTAAAAAGTATTTACACTTTTTTTTTATAAAGTTTTTTTACTAGAAAATTTTAAGGGACTTTAGCTAGTGCTATAAAATTCTTAGCACTATACTAGGCCTTTTTAGAAGTATTTTTTACTTCTCTTAAAGACTGTAAAAGTCTCTACGCGTTAATTAAGCTTAATTTACTAGTTGTTTGCAATTTCTAAGAGCTAAGTAGCTTATTACTACTACTTATAGCTTTTTTAGCTAAAGTGCTTTACTTTAGCATTTGCGCTTTTAGAAAAGAAGGCACTAGCGTTGCTTTAGGCGTTAGTAGCTATCCTAAAAGACCTTTCTACTCTGCACAAATTCTCTAAAAAGAGTTAGCTTAATGTTTTTTATATACTTTTAGCGTACTACTTATTAAAAACTATAGTAGGCCTTTTATAGTCTTTATTGTTAGCTAATTACTTATTAGCTTTAAGGCCTTCTATATTGTTACTACTACTTAACTAAAACTTGTAAGTTACTTAAGTATTTCTCTAGCCTTAGTAATTTTATTATTATTAATAGTATATACTATAAGAACTAAGTTTTACTTTAGCAGCTTATAAGCTAGTCTCTTATAGTACAGCGTTTTATTAAATGTAATATTACGCGTTGTAATAACTTAGTTAAGCGCTAGGACTTATATTTAGTATATATTAAAGGCTCTATATCTTACTAAGTAACTAATATAGCCTTTAGAAAAAGTCTTAAAGCGTTTCTTATATTGCCTGGCTGTTCTATTTTTGTTTAAGGAATAGGCGCGGTAGCTGTAAACGTATATACTACTTTAATTTAGTTTTATATTTGTTGTAAGGCTCTTAAAAAGCTCTAGTTTATAGTACTTAAAGTACCCCCTACTTTATAAATTAAAAAGCTTACTTAGTAAGCACAAACTATACACGTAAAATAGGCTTATATTATAAAGCTATACTATAGCTTTAATAATTTTTAGCTAGAGTTTTTTAGGTAGGTTTGCGCTCGCCCTTATTTTTATTAGCTTAGTTATTATTTCTTATTCTACTTATTTAGCAGCTCTATTTAGTTTATGTGTATATAGTAGAGATAGCTTAATTATAATACTACGTTCCTTACACTATGTTTAGTACTATAATATACTTTACTAAAAAAGCGTTAAAGGATTATTATTTTGTGTAATTTTAACTATCTAGAGCTTATAATAAGCTTTAATAAGCGCTTTAAGATAGTAAAAGGCTTTTATTATCTCTAAAATAGATTTAGCTTATAGAATGTACACATAAAGCTTGCTACTAAAGGCGTTCTTTATAACTTATATTTATTACTTTTTTAAACAACCTTAAGGCATGTTAAATAAGTTCTATAAGATCCTTTAGTATAGTTAAAGAGAAGGTTCTTTTAGTTACTTTAAGATAACTTGTTTAGTATAAGTTAAAGTATAGTGCTTATATTTAACACGTGTTATTTTTTTAACTTACAGTCCCTAAGCTGCGTTAACAAGTGCTTTTAGTGCTTTTAAACTTAAATGCCCTGCTCTAGCATGCTAAAGGTCCTCTAAGTTGCTTCTTAGATAAGTTTTTTATAAGCTTTTAACAAGAGGTATTATTTTTATAATAAGCTTTAAATAAAAAGATAGAGGCTTATATTTAAAGAATAAAAGGTTAAAACAACATTTAAGCTATACTAGTATAATGTTTTTACTAAGTATACCTTAGCAAAGTGTATTATCTAGGCCTAAGTACTAAACTTTTTTTTTGTATAGGCAAGCTTCTAAAATAATATTAAAATAAAAACTTTTAATAACTACTATATCTATAAAAGTAAGATCTTTAGTCTTATTACTATATATTTTATTTAAGACTTAGTAGAGAATGCAAGTCCTTTAACTACTAATAAAGAAGGCCTAAGTGCCTGCTTTTACTATCTCTACCTCTCTCGTAGGTACAAAAGAGCCTAGTATAAGCAGTTCTCTACTATTTACTAAGTACAACGCGGCTTTACTGTTAAGTATAGTGCTTTTTAATAGTATATAGGCGTTGTAATTGCTAGTGTAGTATATACTTAGGCTCTTGTCTTCTTTAAGAAGCGCTAAGTTAATCAATAATACAATAATACTGCTTAAAAAAGCCTTTAACTTACTCTTTTTTTTCTAAAAAAGCTTATATTCTGCTTTAACTAGTTTGTCTTTAAGTTCTTTAAACTAGTTAGTGTACAAGTGTTTCTAAATTTTTTTAGCTTTTTTCTTACTAATATTATGTTAGACTTTAGCACAGGCTTTAATTATTACTAAAAGTATATAGCATTTTATAAAATTTTAGTAGTACTTATATTCTTTATTGTTTTTGTATAAGCACTTGTAGTTAACTTTCTAGCCTACACCTTTGTTGCTTTAATTTCTATAAGTTTTTAAGTTTTTTAAAGTAGCAAAAGCTTTTTTTTATTAATTTAGCTAAGCTTAGTACGCTATTTAAGCGCTAATAAAGTATTTCTAAGAATACTTAACTAGTTTAGTTAAGTTTTAGATAATCTTTTTTAAGCGTCTGCTACTATTAGTAGAGCGTTTTTATTATATTAGCTTAGTTAAGAGCGTATTTAGCTTCTACAGTGTCTAGAAAGTTAAATATAGTAAGCACGCTGTCTACTTTAAAGATCTTTAGCCTTTTATCTTTTAGTTAGCTTATTTGCTCTTTATTATACTAAGCTTTTAGTTTTATAGTACTAAGTTTTGCTTTTTTAAGGTTTGCTTAGTACTCCTAATATGTTACTATTTAGTTAATAGCGTTTGTTAGCGCTAGTTTAAGCTATAGTTATTTAATAAGCTTATTAAGCGTTTAACTAGCACTATCTACAAGTCTAATTATAATTAGAGCTAGTAACTGTTTGTTAACAGTTACGTGGACTTAATCTTAAATATACTAAAGAGCGTATATATTTACGACCTAGTTTGTATACCTTGCGTAGTATTTGTTAAGTTTTTTATTATAAGCTTTAAGTTTTCTTTAGAAAAAGTTCTCTACAGGCGCTAAGGGCCTTAAAGGCAGCTCTATTAATATATTAATAGTTATAATAGCCTCTAGGTTAACATATTCCTAGACTTCTTTAAACTTAGCGTTAAACTTTAGCTAGGTATACTAGTAAGTCTAGGTCGCGTAGCCTATAAGGCGCGCTAAGTTAGTAATTTAAGGGAAGTTGCTTGCTATTATTTTGCGTACAATTAGTTAGTAGGTTAAGAAGTGTAAACTAAGTTTTTTTTTTTCAAACAAATTAGAAAGTCTAAACTACTGCTAGCGTACTCTAGGTTGCGCAGAGAGAATCTAAACTGCAATTTAAAGCGCTAGGCTTATAACTGTAGAGAATAAGGAGCTAGAAATAGTAGTTTAGAAAAACTAGATAATTAATTCTAATTCTGCCTTTCTAACTAAGTCTAAGACGTGCTATTTATACAGACCTAGCCTAGAAAGGCTACTATTAAATTTAGAAGAGTTTAACACGTATCCTGCTGAGCTTAGGTGTAAGCTTATAAGTTCGGCGTAGATATTCTGACGTGCGGTTAGCTAGCGCGCGCTTAGCGCGTAAGCTAACAGGCGCCTAGGCTTAGGCCCAAGGAGGCCTTGGGCCTTGAGGTTGGTACGTCATAGATGCGACATATAATAATATAAATAAACTCTTTTTGTTACTTTTTATACTGTAATAACTAACTATGTTAATAAATATAACTTAAATACTAAGTATAGTTGTAGCTAAGTTAAAGTTATAACTAAATTAGTGCTTACTTAGCTTACTTCTCCTAATTTTAGCTAATTTTACCTTAATTATTACAGCTATTTATTACTATAAATAGCACGTAACTACAACCTAACTACTTCTTTTTATAACCTAACTACAACTTAACTTATACCTATAGTCTGTGCGTATAACTACAACTACAACTACTAGTTTATACAACTTAACTATAACTACAACTACTAGTTTATATAACTTAATTATAACTATAACTACTAGTTTGTGCGACTCTAACTTAACCTATACCTACGTTTAGCGTTAATAGCGTAGGTATAGGTTGGGTTAGGGTTTGGTTAGCTTACGTCAGACCCCAACTACAACCCAATCTATACCCATTTACCAGCCTAGACGTTACCAATAATTAAGATAGCATAAGTATAAATTAGAGCCTGCCTAGCAAAATAAAGAGTATAAAAGAGGCAAGAATTTATATAACTACTTCCAATTAAGCACACACTATAAAGACTTTAAATATATATATTTTGTTTTTTTAAAAATCAAACCTTGTCTGCTATATTACTAACTAACTACTAATAACTATCTAAATAAAGGATTACTATAAGTTCTACTATACTATAAATATTAAAAGAGAATTAGAAGTTAGGTTAAGAACAGGAAGGCGAAACGCTTCCTTCTGCTAGGCCTATAGCTGCTAGTCTTAAGTTACTATTAACACTATTAAGCTTAGTTATTAATACTATAACTACTTTTGAACACAACTTAGTGTTGTTTATAGTTTAACTAAAATACAGTACGTTAGTCTTTACTAAGAAAGATGTTACTAAATTCCTAGAAGACTTTAAGAGACAAGCTAACAATAAAGGTATTTACAATACAATAAGAGTCTTTATCTTATTTAACTACTTCTTGAATCAAGATTAATTGCTTTTTCATATTTTAAAGTGTTTACTTAGATATATAAAGAGAGATTAGTTAAAGTTATAAGTAAATATAAAAGAATAGTAAAAACATAAAGATACTGCTGTTAAGATAAGTAAACGCTTTTATTTTTAAGCTTATATCTATAAATGTATACAGAACTAGCTAAAGCTAGTAAAGTACTATACTTATCTTACTTCTGTTGCTAATATATGTATTAAAAACAAGCAAATCCTTTAAGAAGAAGAAAGTATTTTTTTCTTCTAAAGTTTACTATAAATAGACAAAGAGGCAGTTATATACTATATACCTGCTATCTTCAATAGTAATTACTAAGATTTATATAAATTAAATCTAATTTATTTATTTTTTAAATTCTACTACAAGAAAATAACTAGCTTAGGTAAGATTTATTAGCTAGAACAAGGAAGCGCTAACGCTAAGATACGCTGAATTATGCTGTCTAACTAGTGTACAACCTTTATACCTAAAAGAGTAAAAGAAGCAACAGTTAAGATTAGTAAACTACATTAGAAAATAAGCACACTAGCAGATATTAACTTAAAAATAAATCACCTTCTTAAGTTCTTAAGTAACCAAAAACTTAGAGTTTTAACTATTAACATGCTTATAGCTTATCCTACAGCAAAGAAACTCTTTAAAAGACTTTTTAATTATACGTACTTTATTGTACAAGCAACTAATACTGAGCTCTCTAGTAAAATAAATAACAGTTTCTTTGTTACTAATATACTAAAGGGACTAGCTAATAAGACAAGTGCAGTATACTTGAGTAACGTAGAAATAAACATACTCTGTTGTATATTTAGTATTATAGGACATATACTTAAGAGTTATAAGCTATACTACGACTAAAAACAAATAGAATAGGTTAGTTTTAACTAGAATACTATAGCTAAAAAAGGAGTTTACTACTTTAAGCTACTATATAAACGTCTAAAAGAAATCCTAGAATAGCTACTATTAAATTATGTTTTACAATAGTTAAAGGCAAAGATTTAAGAGTTTTACAACGTTACTAATAATATACTAGATTAACTAGCCTCTAGTATAATACCTAAAAAGTTTACTAAAGGAGACTTTTAACTAAAATTAAAGTTTAAAGGGAAAGCTTTTAGTTCTATAAATAGAATAACTAACTTAATAAACTAATGTTACTACAATAAAGTTTTTTAATAGTTCTAATAGTTGCAAGAATAGTTTTATAATTTGACTACAGACAAATACGTTAATAGGCTTAATATTATTAATGCTGCTAATATTATATTAGAAGGCGGGCAAAACGTATTAGTTATTATCTCTAAGTTGAATACTGCTATACGCTTAAAGAAAAAAGTCCCTTCTTTTTACTAGAATATTCTCTGTGTCTAGGAAGGAGGAATAAAGACATAAAGAAGGCTAAGTAAGAATATAAGTACCTAAAGAAGTAATTTAATAACTTAAGGTAATACTTTAATTCTTAACTTGCAGCTTATAAATATGCAGTTTTTATAAAAAGAAATATAAAATAAAATACTTTTTGCAAGTTAACTTTATAACACACTATTTTTAATTACTAAGCTGCTGTAGTTATCTTAGCAAGATAACAGTATATTAGCTAATTTAAAGGACTTACAGTAAGAACAAAAGAAAAGGGCTATAATGTTTATTAATACCCTTTTTAATTTTAAGTTAAAAAACATAATATAAAGTTAGCTAAACTGTATTATAACTACCTTACCTTAAAAGAAAGTGCAAGGAGTTATTGTATCTAACTTTATAGAATAAGATAATATTTAAAAACAACTACGCAACTTTCTTAATAACAAGATTAGTGTTATAGACAGTTTATAAACGCTTGATATTGTAACTAGTAAAGAGATTATAGAGTTTAAGTGTAATTTAGCGCACTTAGAATTAATACTAGCTGCTAATTAGCTAAACTAGCGCATAGGCCTAAAACACCCTACTAATAGAATTCTACTAATTACACCAACTATCGCGAGCCTGTATTATAATATAATTAATATATATTGATTAAATACTTAGAATTTATATAAAGTGTATAGAAAAGGTAATTTTGAAATTTATAAGCTAGATAATATACCTACTAAGAAAGTCTAAAGAGTTTAGCAAAGGAATAGGCAAGTCTCTACTTAAACAAATCTACTAAAATGCTAAGTAATTATAAATAGCAGCTTTTTGAAGTGCTTAATCAAGACTAAAGTATATGTAAATATTCTAAGACTTAGTACTGCATAGGCAATAAAGATACTATATAAAATAATAAAATATAGACTAGGACAGCTATCTCTAAGTGTTACTTTAGCGAATAGAATATATAATCTGTTTGTTAGGACAGCATTTAATATACTTATATTAATAGGGATAGTTACTATTAAAACTATATTTAGGATTCTTGCTAATATTACTGAATCTGCAATTTTAGGAAAACCTTAGTGCGCATGCATAAGGATAGCAATATAGTATAATATATTTAGACAAATTACATGCTTAGTCCTCTTGAAAAATAGCACTAAGAACGCAGTCTTTATTGCATCTAATTTATTACTAAGTTACCTTACGCAGAAAATTAGGAACAAAGCCTCTAACAATAATTTAGATAGAGAAACGGCAAGTAATGTATAGGTACACGTAATTACGAACATAATAAACAATAGACCGCAAGCAGCTGCAGTACAGTATATTTAGAAAGCTGCATAGTTAGATATAACAGCTAGGTTTAGCGATTTTAATATGCTATACACGAACAATAATAAGTATCGCAGTATATGTATCCTCTAGCCGGAGTACAATTTACCGACCGATCGATTAATTGTACTCCGGCTCGAGGATACATATACTGCGACAATAAGCATAATTAAATAGTTCAGATAAACTAAGTATTTATACAGGTAGTTAGACAATTAAAAGACTTTACAAAAAACTATAGACTTAGTAAATTTTTAATTATATGCGAGCTTAACTAGCAATAATGGCAAAAGAGGCTGTTTAACAACTTTTGATAACACTATAATCTCTATACTACATACAAAACTATAGAAAAGAAAGTTTAACCTATTAATATCCCTTAGCAAGAGATACTAGTAGAGTTTAGATGAGAAAACTAGAAAAACAGGCTTAAAAATAATAGCTTCTTTGAAAAAGTATCTGTAATTCTAATACTAGACTATATATCTATCTATTATATACTGCTTTCTATAAAAAACAAGACTTACTGAAGAACAAATTAATAAACTGCATATACGATTTTACTTCTAGCCTATAGAAAAGAAAATATATATATACATATACTCCTTTATAGAGAATGAACTCTTTTATAGCAATTTAAGGAATTAAGAAGAATTTATCTTAATGTATACCTACTATACAAGATATAGATAATACTATGCAAAGCTAAGCAAATGTAAAGCTTTACTGTCCTAAAGGTATTAAAATTACAAGTAGTAGATATAGTTAATGTCCGCCTAAATTAAGAGACATAAAAACGATTTAATAGTTAGTATTGCAATCTATAGCACCTAGTACTAAAGAAAAACAAAGGCGCTTAATAGATTATCAATGCGCAGAAGATAAATGTAGTTACTATACAAGATATAAACTTACTACTAATAGCTAATAAATTTTCTAAGAAATTTGTAGAATACAAAATTATTTTACTTAGAGACTTGTTCTTAGGATGTATTTAGATTACGCTACATCTAGAAAGAAGAAATATAATAGTATTCTTAACACTTATAAGACTTATACAGTTATATACCATAGTTATAGGCGCTACTAACTTTATAGCA
This sequence comes from Alternaria gansuensis, assembly GCA_009289805.1. Classification (NCBI taxonomy): domain Eukaryota; kingdom Fungi; phylum Ascomycota; class Dothideomycetes; order Pleosporales; family Pleosporaceae; genus Alternaria; species Alternaria gansuensis. The sequence goes on along the minus strand of WBOK01000250.1, from coordinate 52,962 downwards.
GTATTCTAATAAGTTACAATAAAGATCATAAGAGACTACTAGCCTAATACTATGCCTTTTATCAATAACATTATATGCGGAGGGCTAAAAACTAATTACAGTAAAGAAGAATTAATGTTAAAAGTATAACGTTATATTCTTAAGCATATTATGCAACTAGATAGGGTTCTAACTAATATTAAATAAGCTAAAAGTAATATTTTAGAAAAGAAGTATTAATTTTTTATAAAAAGATTTAAAGTTGTAGGCTACAAGATTGGCTCTTAAGGTGGCTAACCTAACTAGAAGAAAGTTAAGAAGATTATTAACTCGCTACTAAACAAGAATAAGAGAGAAGTGCTTTTATTTATAGATATATGCGTCTACTATCATATATAGGTAAAAGACTATACTAAAATTACTAAGTCTCTATTTACACTCTTACGAGATATTACTCTTTTTAAATACAGAGGGGTGACAAAAATAAAAAGACGTTAGAAAAGTAGTAGTTTTGAAATCTTTACATCTCAACAACCAAAAGGACTATACTAAGAAAAGCTAGTGATTTGGAAAGCAAAGATCTTTCTCTTTAAGTAAAGCGACTTAGTAAGCTGCTTAGTCAGCACGATTGCGCATCATATCTCACTTAAAAACCGATAAAAAAAAGTTAAAATGAATTTTAGCATAACTTTTTCTTATATACGTGTAAAGATTGCTACTAAAAAACTAAGTTTAACCAACTTACGTAAGTATAACGTAAGCTAATTTTAAAGGCTTATATCTTATTTACTTAGAGTTTGATTAAAGAGTAAAAAGAGAGAAGTTGCTTACATAAGCGCTAATCACCTAATAGCTTAGTAGTCTTTTAGTATATTAACTCTTCTTCTTTATTTTAACTTGCTCTTTTTGTAGTACCTCATCTATGTCTCGCAATTTTTCTTAATTTAAGCAAGAAGTTTATACATTATATTTACAAATTAAGCTTATTTCTTCAATTAGTAAAATACTAAAAAAGTCTTCTAGAAGTATTACTATTACTCTTTATTAAATGAATCAAAGAAAAAGCTTTTTAATTTACTTCTAGACTTGAAAAAGGCCGTCCTACAAAGATCTTAAATAAAGTAAAAGGAGTGCTTAATAAAGACATTACTAGAAGTTTTAAAAAGACAAATTAACGTTTTTTGAAAGAAAGTAGTCTAGATCTTTCTATTAGAAGCTTACAACGCTTTCTTACAAACGAGAACTATTCTTTAATATTTCTTAAAAAAAAACGCCTTTAGACGCTAAAGGGCCTAAAATTTTTATATGTACGCTAAGCAAGCACTTAAAGACCTTAAAAATAAAAAGTTTAATAAAGTTATATTTTTAGACAAGTCTGCTATTAAGCAAGGGCACAGTGCTAGGACAGCATACTATTAATTACGTTAAAAAAATATAGTTAGAAGGAAAATAGTTTTTGCTACTAATACAAGTAACTTTAGAAAAATGCTAATTAACTAAAAAAAAATTTTGATAGATTTATTATTTTTCTATTATTTTAATCTATTCTTAGCAGGTCTACCAATCTAGTTAAAAGTCAAGATATTTCTATCCAAGTTTAGGGAACAATTTAGATAGGTAGTAGATTAAAACTAGTAGTAATTGAAATTTTCTTAATTACTATCCCTTTTAAGAATCTAAACTATCTTAAAAGATTTTAATTCCTAAATTAAAACTTGCAATAGAAAAAAGTAAGTTAAATATATTTATTTACTCTACTAATAGGCTGATTAATTTATATTTAAATTATAAAGTTGCAATCTTTTTTGATATAATTAAAGAACTTACTAACCTCTATATAGGCTAGAAGTTTTAGTAAAATAACGTTAAGATTTATAAAACTCTAGAAGTTTTATCTTAGTTTTCTAAGAATAGGATATTGTATTATAAGCATCCTGCCTATAGTCCTAATTTAAATCCTATAGGAAACGTGTAGGCTTTGCTAAAAGACCATTTAGCTAAGAGGCCTATTATTTCTTTAGGTATAGAAAATAATAAAAGAAGTATAGCAGCCTTTAAGGCTGCTATAAAGGAGGAATAGAATTAATAACCTTAAAAGGCGATTAATAATTATATTCTATTATTACTAAAGCGTTATTTGCATGTAAAAGAAGCTAAAGGCTAGTACACTAAGTATTAGTAAGCTGTTTTATGATTTATTTTAAAAAAACTTTTTAGATAAGCTCTGTACTATTACTTAATAGTTTATTTTACAATAGCATTTAAACTAAAACACAAAAGATATAAACTAGTATTATTTGATATATGTAATTTGAAGCAATTTTTACACCTTTAAAAAAAAGTTATTTTCTTTATTAATCTTAAGTTTTTTTAAATTTATCATTACTGCGAGATTTAAGCACAACTGTGCTGACTAAGCAGCTTACTAAGTCGCCTTACTTAAAGAAGAAGATCTTGGCTTTCCAGATCACTAACTCTTCTTAGTATAGTCCTTCTGGTTATTGAAATGTAAAGATTTCAAAACTATAACTTTTTTAACGTCTTTTTATTTTTGTCACCCCTCTGTAAGAAATAGGCAATAGAAAAAGAGATAGTAATTAAAACGCTAATGCTATATACCTATAAGCCTTAAAGCTTGGCAGAGTGAGATAGCTAAGAGCTTATTATCTATTTATTTTTTAAACTGTCAAAGATGGTGGTTATTGTTGTTGTAGTTAAGATAGGGTTTGTAAAAAAGTGAAAAGTAGCTACTCTCTATTAATTGGTTGCAAAAGTCAAAAACAAAATTGTGTATAGTCAAAGAGATTTGCACGGTAGATGGATAAGTTCTAAAAAGCCTAGACCACTAAGCGATAATCAGGGTTAAAAAAATTTGCTAAGGTACTAAAAAGCAACACCAGTTAACCTTGTCCAACGGCGATTGCCAGCTTATAGCTGGCAATAAGAATACAGTAGGATTGCAATATAATGCAATAGAGGAGGGAAAGAACACGTACGTACCGCAGCGGGAGTCTGCAATACTTTATAAAGCTGAAGCCGCTGCATCTCACCTACTGCTTCTTACCTAAGAGCTAATCATAAAGGCTATCAAAATGCGCATAAGCGCTAATCTACTAGCTAAGCTTTAGCTAGTAATTACAAATGCGGCAGCTTACTTACATGAAATAAGCCTTACTAAAATATATAGCTACTAATCCCTTAACTAGGTGCTTGAAGAATAGTTTAAGAAATATTCTTAATACTATTAGCTACCTAAAATTAGACAATTGACTGCTAATCTACGCCTAGACTAAAGAAAAATCCACATTTATAGCTGCTAAGCCTCCCCTTTAAAAAAGAAGAAGGCAGCTAGGCGTTATTATTAAAGTTTTAAAGTTCATCCTTGCAGCTATATTTTTTCAATTTTGTTAGTTATTAAGCCTTTAATTTATACTACTATAGATACTTACTCTTAATTAGGTAATTACTACACATAATATAACCTTTAGTAAACAACAGTTCTATAAAAGAAATAACAAAAAAAAGCTGCTAAAAATTAAGTAATTAAGAATGTAAAAGTTTTTTATAAAAGCAAGCTAGTTAATCTTAGAAGAGATTTAGAAGTTCTACTTATTCAATGAAATGTAAATTAAGACAGGTAGCTAACTACTAAAAGTCTTAAAATTAATTTATCTACTATCTTGATTAAGAAAAAAAAGTCTACCTACTAACAATAAAAGTAGATTAGAAGACGCTAGGTGAATAAAGCATAAGGCTAGTACACTATGAGGAATTTGCTTAAATTAGTAGCAAAATACTAGTCTTACTGCTTTATAAGTAACTCCTAAACTAAAGACTCTAAAGAGCGACAACGCAATTAATGGCAGAGTATTTAATAGTTAAATAGCAGTTAATTGCCTAAAAGAGCTAACCTATTAAAACTTAGAGGTAAAAAGCCTTTTTTAAATAAGCTTAATAACTTATTACTAGTCTAACAGTCTGTGCTGAACAACTTTAACACGACATCTAATTATTATAAGACTTTTATTTTGAACAAGTAAGTTACAGAGCGAAAATTATTTTATATAGCAAGATCTTAGGCTTTGAACAGTAGACAAGGTTAGCAATTATAAGCTAAACTTTTACTAATAAAATGTAGTGCTTAGATTGCTAGCGAAAGACTAAATTAGCCTATAAATTATTATCCTCTACTACACAAGCTTAGTAACAGGCGTAAGTATTAGAATATTACTAATAATTTTAATAATTAACTAAGGAGTGGAAGTACTTATGTTTAGGCTGGTAAATTGGTTGGGGTTGGGTCGGGGTTGGGTCAGATCCGCACGGACCAGAACACCAAAATCTTTACCTTTACTTTATAAAAACATAATTCATGATAAGTATATTATGATGCAAACTTGAAACAAGGTGTATTACTATCTAAAGATTTCTTTATTTAAATTTTACAAGATTATATCAACTTTTGGCTTCGTTATATAGGATTTAAGCCTTTAAGGATAGATAGCTAAGGCTATAGTGTATATAATTTCTTAAAATCTTAGTATAAGTATTATCTTATACTAATGCACCTTCTATTAACATTGCATTATGATATAACTAGTATTAATAGTGTTATTATAAAGTAAAGGTTGAGATTTTGGTGTTCTGGTCCGTGCGGATCTGACCCAACCCCGACCCAACTCCAACCCATTTACCAGCCTAGTTAGCAGTAAATAGTTATTAGTAAATAGTTATTAGTTAAGAGGGTTAATTAGAGGGATATTGCGCGTCTTCGTTTCTGTGTAAACATGCTAGCGCAACACACTAATTGCGTGCCGGCAATGCTAAACAAGAGGGCGTGAGCCCGGATACCTGTTTTTAGCAATAAATCTTTTTTTACTAAAAAGGTGTCTACAAAATGTATGGTCACATCAAAAGGTTGTCTTAAAAGGCCGAAGCCAATACTTTTACATTAGTCTACTAATCGTGCTAGTACACCAACCGTCTATCACACTCACTTGTTCCCGAGAACAAACCCTAGATTATCTTCGGACGATCTTCACACTAGCCTACCATAAGCCGCGGACTTGTACGCGTGAACGAGATACTATCGAGGATTAATCACTAGGCTCTAGCCTGTTACAAGGAGTATCTCTTGGTGCTTATCAAATGGATTCCTTTGTGCTTATATTTTCTTTTTAGTGCTTATTGATTTCTTTCAGCGTTGCTTGATGATTTAGTGCTTTTATTTTCGAGGCGTCAAAGGTGGTGGTTGTTGTTGTTGTAATGAAAAGAGGGGTATTAAACAAGTGAAAAGCAGCTACTCTCTATAAATTAGTCGCAAAAGTCAAAAGAAAAGATTGTATATAGTTAACAAGATTAAAACGGTAGGTAAAAAAGTTCTAGGAGGAAAACTTAGACCACTGAGCGATAATTGTGGTCTAGAAAATTTACTAAGGTACCAAAAAACAGCACTAGTTGAAACGTGTCCAGCGGCGATTGCCAGCCTATGGCTGGCAATAGGATCTAGTGCTTCAAAGTTTCTTTTTAGTGCTTATTCATTTTTTAGCGTTTAATAATCTTTTAGTGCTTATTAATCGTTTAGTGCTTATATATCCTATAAGGTTTATGTACTCTTACTATAATAGATACACTGTCTTTAGGAACTCTCTAAGAAGAAGAATAATGCAGCTTGTAAGCTTGTAGCCTACATGGGTTTATAGCCTGCATAGGTTTATCGCCTACTTAAGTTTACTATAGAGAAATAGGCAATGGGCTGCGATTAGGGAGCTATTGCACAGGTTTACTAAAATTGTATGTAATAGAAAGAGAAGAGAACTACAGACTACAAAGGTGCCAAGGATTTATTAAAGGCCTTAGTCAAACCTTCCTCTAAGGTTTGATAAGGAGGGGTTTAGTCTAATGGTTGTTTTAGGCAGGCTTAACTATAAGCCGTGCACTTGCACGCGTAACTAAGATACTATTAAGGACTTGTTACTAGGCTCTAGCCTATCACAAATTAAGGCGACGCTCTTTTATCTTACTACATTTAACCTAATTTGTTAATCCTTGTACTCACTCTACTACCACACTTTAATTGCGACTTTTATTTTAGTGCTAGATGCATTATTACTCTGTCTACCGGCCGAAGAAAATCCGATATTAGACTTTATAAATAGTTGTAACGTTCCCGTTTATATAGATATTACACCTTATCTGCTACTTTGCTGTGCTTCTTATTAGTTTATTTACCACTTATAACTAGTCTATCTTAGTAAGAGCCTAGCAACTTCAACTGTAGGTCTAGCTAACTCTATAAGGAAATGAAACTCTTATCCGCCATTGTAGTCTTAGCATCAGTGCACGCTATCAAAGCTGAATTCTCTTTTCGCTTATCTTGCGATCAGTCACTTTATATCCATGACCAAAATGGTCCGCAAAGTTTTTTTGATAAACTATTGCTCAACGTCTGCAAACGGACCTATTCATGCGAATACCCGGATGGATACGAAAATTTCTTTTCAACGACATTGGAGGACGGAAAATATGTAGGCTACTGCTATAATTGTCCTTGAAAAGAAACAGGTAGTTACCAGAAATGCACTCGAGGGAAGTTGCAGCAGCAGCTGCAGCAGCCAAAGCCAAAGCCAAGTCCTTCGTAAGCGGCTATACTACAGATATTAGCTGCTAACGCTAATGTTGCTCTAGTTAAGCTGCTATTAGAGGCATTCGGGTAGTTTAGGCTAGCAAATAATTCGGGGGGCTTCATGCCTATTTGTACAGGCAGGATCGGAGTTGAGATTAAACAGACGATGTCTTTCCTAACAGTGCTAATCAAGGGGTGTTGTTAAAATGAATTAAATAAATCAATATACTCTGCTAAAAAAGTGTAAATCTTAAAAATACTTGCAATTACTAGGCTAAAGCTATTTTACTTTTATAAGTTTTTTTATGCCTGTTATAATAAGTTCTAAAGATATCTTACTTATTAAGAAGCTAAACTTATTGAAGTTATATATATTATTGTTTATAATACTATACTTCGCCTTTATATTTAAACTAGCGTAAACTAGAGCTTAATAATTATTAAGTCTTTGTAAAGAGCTTACTAGTAATTATATAAATAAGTCTAGCGCGTGCGCCGCTTAAGTATACGCTTAATAAACTTATTAACTTAGTATTTTCTAATAAGCTTACTACTACAGTTATGTAGCAGTCTATTAGCTATATCTTATATGTATAGCTTTAAAGGCAGTACTCTATATAGGTTCTCATTAAGTATACGCTGCAGAATCACCTCCTCTTCTTGCTTTGTTAGGCGCTTTAATCTAGGCTCGTAGTCGCGTCTAGAGGGCTTCCTGTCGCGTCGTCGTTGTATCGTCCTACGAGGAACGCTGTAGACTGCCTCAGCACGTTGCAGGCTTGTAATTTGGTCGCATTTAATGTTAGAGAGGGCAAGCTGCACGTTAGCTTTAGTATAGGGCCTGTAAGGTTGTAGTTATTAAGACATTACGTGTTAAGTGTCGCGCATGCGCTTTGCTGGTGTTCGTGGAGCGCTCACTGAGGTGGGGCGCTTACCGATAAAACAGGTTATTATTTTTAAAGCTTTATGTTTTAAAAACTAGAAAAGCTTTGCTAAAAAATATTAGTGGTTTGAAAAGCGAAGAGCTTTCTCTACAAATTGGACTGCTTAGTAAGCTGCATCTTTAGCACTGTCGCGCCTGCAATCTTGCTTAATAAGATAATAGAAAAGTCGCAATAGATTTAAGGATATTTCTTTACAAACGTATAAAAAGGGCTAGTAAAAATCTATTTGTAATAAGCTTAGGTAAGCATTATATGAAAAATTCTAGAGAGAAATATCTTATTTACTTAGAGTTTAATAAAAGAGTGTAAGGAGCTAAAGCCCTAGTTGATAGATATCCTCGGTTGTACTATCGGTAGTTGGCAATCGGCCCTCGATAGTTAGTTGTTCCGTGAAAAAGGAGGGGACTGGATGGATTTAGGCCCCGTATCTAGCGCTTCTAGATCCTAATAAAATTTATCCTTGTTTACTCTATGTATTAGTTAACAAGATAAAGACGCGAATCGTTAGGCTATTAAATGGGTATAGGTTGGGTTGTGGTTGGGGTCTGACGTAAGTTAACTAAGCACTAACCTAACCTATACCTACGCTATTTACGCTAAACGTAGGTATAAGTTAAGTTAAAGTTATATAAACTAGTAGTTGTAGTTGTAGTTAAGTTGTATAAACTAGTAGTTATAGTTGTAGTTAAGTTACACAAACTAGTAGTTGTAGTTATAGTTATGTATATAGACTATAGATATAGGTTAAGTTATAGTTAGGTTTTAGAAGGAAGTAGTTAAGTTATAGTTACGTGCTAATTATAGTAATAAATAGCTGTAGTAATTATGGTAATGGCTTCGGCCTTTTGAGACAACCTTTTAATGTGACTACACATTTTGTAGACACCTTTTTGGTAAAAAAAAGATTTATTGCTAACAACAGGTATCCGGGCTTATGCCCCCTTATTTGGCATTGCCGGCACGCAATTAGTGTGTCGCTCTAGCATGTTTAGACAGAAACAAAGATGCGCAATATCCTTCTAACTAACTCTTTTAACTAATAACTATTTACTGCTAACTATTTACTGCTAACTATTTACTGCTAACTATTTACTGCTGACTGCAACTTTTATTATCTTGTCACTATTTTAGCAGTGTTGCGGTCGCGGCGTTTAGTGCCTATTCTTAGCTATAAATAAACAACAACAGCATTACTCTCTATGTATAGCTCTTCTATCCTTAAAAGTAACTCATAAAATCCTCTTACTTATTAGTTTATTTTAGCTACTTAATAGCTGTTTTAACACGCCTTTGCTTCTTCTAAAGCTACTCTTAAGTCTCTTTACTAAGGTTACATTTACATAAGAGAAGATTACTAAAATAATATACATTTACTATACTTAGACTATTAACATGTATAGTATATATAGTATACTAGCTAAACTAGCTTTTTACAGTCCTTGTTATAACTTTAATATTTATAACATTAGACGTATTAAAGATATCTTAACTATAGTTATATTCTAACCCCTACATTAACTTAACTACTATAAAGACTATTACTACTAGCTCCTTTTTAACTAATAGAGGTAGCTGCTTAAAAATAGAAGTCGTTCGTATGCGGTACCGTGTGGTGTAGGAAATCCTGAAGGTGAGAAGCAGCAGGCAGGGAGCTTTTATAAAGTATTGCAGGCTCCCGCTGCGGTAACGTACGTGTCCTTACCCTCCTCTACCTCCTCTACCTCCATCGCAATCTTGTTGCCAGCTATAGGCTAGCAATCGCTGTTAAACACATTTTAATTAGTGTCGTTTTTTAGTACCTTCAGCAAATTTTTTAACTCTAATTTCGCTCAGTAGTCTAAGCTTTTCTGCTCTAAGCGCTTAGCGCGTAGACCTTATCCACTTACCGTTCGAATTTCGTTGACTACACACAATCTTTTTTTGACTTTTGCGACTAATTAGTAGAGAGCAGCTGCTTTTCACTTTTTTAGAAAACCCATTTTAACTACAATAACAACCACCACCTTTGATACCTTAAAAATAAATATATAGTACTATATAGTACCCTAAAAGTAGAAAGTAGCAGGCAGAGAGCTTTTATAAAAAAGTATTATAAGCTCCTGCTACAGTAACGTATGTATCTTCACCCTCCTCTTCTATCTCTATCGCAATCTTATTGCTAGCTATAAGCTAGCAATTGCTGTTAAACACGTTTTAATTAGTGTTGTTTTTTAGTACTTTTAGTAAATTTTTCTAACCCTAATTTTTGCTTAGTAGTCTAAGCTTTTCTGCTCTAGGCGCTTAGCGCGTAGACCTTATCTACCCACCGTTTAAATCTTATTAACTACACACAATCTTTTTTTTAACTTTTGCAACTAATTAGTAGAGGGTAGCTGCTTTTTACTTTTTTTAGAACCCCTATTTTGACTACAACAACAACCACCACCTTTAACACCTTAAAAATAAGTAGTTAAGGTAAAATTAGGTAAAACTAAGAGAGGTAAGCTAAGTAAGCAATAATTTAGTTACAACTTTAACTTAGCTATAACTATACTTAATAGTTAAGTTATAGTTGTTAAAATAATTAGTTATTATAGTATAAAAAGTAACTAAAAGAGTTTATTTATATTATTATATATTAAACAAACCTAAACTACTTGCTATGTAATCTTTTTGTAGATAGCTAGTAGAATATAAAGTTAGTACTAAACTTTTTATAGTATTTAACTACTATCTTTAAGTTTCTAGCTTTATTAGTAACCTTTTTTATATAAATAGTATTAAAGTTACAGCTTGTATTAAATAGTTAGGATATAATTTAAAAATAATAATAGTAGTTATGGTAGTGTTAAAATAGCTTACTAAAAATACTTTAGCTTACTTTTAAAGAGTATAAATTGCCTTTGCCTAGAAGCATAAATTAGGGTAATAAGTATACATAATCTTATAAACAGAATAACTAAATAAAAGTTTATATAGTAGTAATTTAGCCTACTTTAACTACTTTTTAATCTCTCTTAGCGCAATAGCTATAAGCTATGATTATTTAACTACAATAAAAAACTATAATAATTTACTACTTAGATTATATTAATATCTTTTCTTAATAGTCTTAACCTTAATAAATAATATAAGTAGCTTTTTACTAGCCTTAGCTTACAATTTTTTTTATAAGCGCTTCATTACAAGTTAAAGCTTACGTAGTTTGCTTAGTACATGCTATTATAGTAGTTATATAGTTGTTAAAATTTGTAGTAAGCGTATAAAATTATTATAAATATTTTTTGCAGTAATAAAGTATATAAGTAAATATAATAAAAAGCTATTATAATATAATGTGCTAGAGTGTATTATTAGTAGGCAGTACTTAGTAGTAGTAGTGTCTGTATATAGTAAAGATTATAATTTTTAGTTAGCTTTAGTAAGGGCGCATAAGCTACACTAGCTATATTATAGTAATGTTTTAAATTTCTACCTACCATTTAACAACCATAACTAAAATGAACTCATTATAGTTAAATATTATATTTAACGCAGTAATAATAATTAAAGAAAAGCTAAGTAATAGTCTGAAAGGCCTAGTTCTGCGCATTCTAATTTTAGTGCTACTAGGTTTTTAATATAATAAGTAAGAGAAGCTTATAAAAGTATTCAATATAGATATTAATTATAGCGTATACTAATTTGTAAAAGGTTATAAATACAATTAAAACAAAATTAATAGTATACATACGTAACGCGGCTAAGGTACTGTAAGAAAAACTTGCTTTATAAATTTAAAAGTTTTAATAAAGAAATTATGAAACTCTAGTTCTTAAGCTATTACGTAAAAAAGTTAAGTAGCTTAACTTAATTTTAAAATAAATGCCTTACAAGACGTATATATAGCTAATGATACTATAATATACTAATTAAACAAAAAAAATAAAGGGTATAAAATAATATAAGAATATAAGTATAGAATAGTATAAAAGAATAAAGGCAGCATAAAAAATGCTTAAGTAAAACTAATAAAACGCCTAAAAAAGTAGTAAATTATTATAATTATTTATTATAGAGTTGTGCTTATATATATAGGTAAATAGCTATAAAAAACTTTTAATCAAATTTATAAAAATTAAAAAGACGTATACTATAACGTTTATATAAAGTAATACGTAAGAGTTCTAGACAAAGTAGTATAAGTAGTAAAAAGCTTAAATAATAGTAGCTAGAGTTGTATATATACTTACATTTATAGCTTTAGTAGTATTCTAGAAAGAATTTATATATTATACTTATAACAATAAATAAGCAAATTTTGGCATTAATATTTTTAAAAGTAAATAGGCTAAATGTGGAGAACAAGGAGCTAGTAACAGTGGTTTAGGAGAACTGGATAGTTAATTCCGTCTTTTTATCTGCGTCTAAGACGCTCTCTATATACAAAAGAAATATTATAGTCTATAAAAAGTAGTGTAAAGCTTAAAGTGATTTTTCTCAGCCTAGCAAGTATTTAACTTTTATATAGCTTTTTAAGCTACTATTTGCTACTTTATACATCTACATAGCTTTTAGCTCTATTTTAGTACTTTTTTTATTTAGTTACTAACTTTATATAAAAGTTAAAAATATAAAAAGCTGCTACTACTTATACTACTGCTTACGCCTTTACGCATACTGCTGCTGCTGCGCTATTTTTACTTTTACTTGCGCTCTTGCCTTTGCTACTACTATTACTGCCTTTGCTAGTAGCGCACTTGCTCTTAAAACATGCTTTTTATATTAAGTTAACTAGTGCTGCTTTAAGTATAGCACTAGCCTGCACGTCTAAAAAGCGTATAAGTAAAGTTAAAACTTTAGTTAAAACTACTTATAAAGGTAAAACTTTAGTAGTAACTCTTAGGCGCTAAAGTAAACTTAGTATATATTGCAACGTGCTTTGTATAAGTATATTAAAAGCGCTTTATCTAGCAGCTCTAATAAAGCTTATTAGAATAAGGCCTTAGGCTTTAAGATACGCTACTAGTTATACTTTAATAAACAGACTTATAATGTCTTATGTATATATATATTTTTAATTTTAAGCTTTTACTAATAATTAAAGTCTTTAAATTACTGTTTTCTTTAGCTAAAAAGCTTTTTGCTAAGCTCTAGAAAAATGCGCTATTATAAGCTTTTCTTTTATTTTCTTTTCAGTTCTTTATACTAATAAATTATAAAGTAAGTAGGCTAAAAAGCCTATAAGCTACTATCTGCGTTCTTTTAGAGAAAGCAGCTGAGAAGAAAAACTTTTAAAAAGGCCTTAAAAGTAAAGTAGAGAAGAAAATAAGTAAAAATAACTAAAAGAAACCTACTAGCTCTTTTAATAGTCTCTTTAGGCGTTATTTGCGCGCTAAAGAGCTATTAAATAAGCTAGTTAACATCCTAGTTACTTAAAAACCTATTAGAAGAAGGTTATTTTTCTAGAATCTTATAATTTCCTTAAAGGTAAGAGGCTAATTTACTCTAATAATTAAATATTTATCTTTTTTTTTATTTTTATTTTCTTTGATAACTCTTTATAAAACACGAATTTTATATTAATAAGCTTTCTAAAGTGCTTAGGTTTTTGCCTTAACAAGTACTTAGTAAGTCTATTAGCTAGCATCTTAGCTGCTAGTAAATACTTAATCTAAAATAAGCTTTTAAAGTACTTCTAGCAGAGCTATGTATTGTATATATTAATATAATAAAGCTTAGTAGTTATTCTTTCTTTCTCTCTAACAACTAGGAGTATAGTTTATTAATTATTATAAAAAATCCTCTAAGCTGGTAAAACTATAAGCTTAAGCTTTTTAAATAGTTTCTTAAGCACTATAAGTACTTTTACTATGTACTTTAATGCAAGAAGCTTAGCTTTTATAGTTAAGGTTAATACTATAGCTTAATAAGCTACTTTCTAAACAATTAAACCTCTAAAAAGTTAGGCTGGTAAATGGGTCGTGGGTACCCACGCGTGGGTATAGGTTGGGTTAGGGTCGCACAGACCAGTGGTTGTGGTTGTAGTTAGGTCGCACAGACCAGTGGTTGTGGTTGTAGTTAGGTCGCACAGACTAGTAGTTGTAGTTGTAGTTAAGTCGCACTAACTAGTGGTTGTAGTTGTAGTTAGGTCGCACTGACCAGTAGTTGTAGTTGTGGTTAGGTCGCATAGACTAGTGGTTGTAGTTGTAGTTAGGTTGTTGTTACGTGCTATTTATAGTAATAAATAGCTGTGTTAAACAGGTAAGATTAGGAGAGGTAAGATTAGGAGAAGTAAGCTAAGTAAGCACTAATTTAGTTACAACCTTAACCTAACTATTACTATATATAGTAGTTATGTTGTAGTTGTTAACACAGTTAGTTATTATAGTATAAAAAGTAATTAAGAGAGCATTTTTATATTATTATACACTAAAGGAACTTTAACTACTTGCAATATAGTCTTTTTGTAAAAAGCTATAAGAACGTAAAGTTAGTACTAAACTTCTTATAATATCTAACTGCTATTTTTAAACAGTAACTCTCTTTATATAAATAGCATTAAGGTTACAGTTTGTATTTATTAGTATTAAATTTAAAAATAATAAAAGTAGTTACAATACTTTTAAAATAGCTAACTAAGAAGGCTTTAGCTAACTCTTAAAGAGCATAAATTGCCTTTGCCTAAAAGCGCAAATTAAAGTAATAAAAATGCGCAATTTTGTAAACAAGACAGCTAAACAAAAGTTTACGCAGTAATAGTTTAGTTAACTTTTACTACTTTTAATTTCTCTTAGCGTAACAGCTATACGCTATTAGTATTTAACTATAATAAAAGACTATAATAACTTACTGCCTAGCTTATATTAACGTTTTTTCTTAACAGCTCTAGCCTTTGTAAATAATATAGATAGCTTTTAACTAGCCTTTGTTTACAAATTCTTTATAAGTACCTTACTACTAGTTAAAGCTTACGCAGTTTGCTTAGTGCGTGCTATTATAGTAGTTGTAAGGTTATTAAAATTTGTAGTAAGTATATAGAATTATTATTAATTATTTTTACAGCAATAAGGTGCGTAAGTAAACATAATAAAAAGCTATTATAATGCAACGTGCTAAGGTGTATTGTTAGTAGGTAGTAATTAGTAGAGTGTTTAAATATAGGCAAAATATTAATTTTTAGTTAGCTTTAGTAGGGGCGCACAGGCCACACTAGCTATAATATAGTAATATTTCTATATCTCTACCTACTATGCAACTACTACAACTAATATCAACTAATTATAGTTAATTATTACATTTATTGCAATAACAACAATTAAAAAAGAGCTAAGTAATAGTCCTAAAAGCCTAGTTCTACGCATTCTAATTTTAGTGCTACTAGGTTTTAAATATAATAAGTAGGAGAAGCTTACAAAAGTATTTAACACAGCTATTAATTACAGCGCATGCTAATTTATAAAGAGTTATAAATATAAAAAAGACAAAATTAATAATATACTTACGTAACGTAGCTAAGGCAGTTTAAAGAAAAGTTACCTTATAAATTTTAAAGTCTTAACAAAGAAATTATTAAGCTTTAGTTCTTAAGCTATTACGTAAAAAAGTTAGGCAGCTTAACTTAATTTTAAGATAAAGGCTTTACAAGACGTATATACAGCTAATTGCGCTGCTACATACTAATTAAAGAAAAAAATAAAAAGTATAAAATAATATAAGAATACAAGTGTAAAAAGGTAGAAAGAAATAATAAAAGTAGTATAAGAAGTACTTAACTAAAAGTAATATAACGCTTAGAAGAGTAGTAAGTTAACACAGTTATTTATTATACAGTTATACTTATATATAAATAAGTAAGTAGCTATAAACAACCTTTAATTAAATTTATAAAAAATAGAAAGACGTATATACAAAGTTAATATAAGACAGCACGTAGGAATTCTAAATAAGGTAGCACAAGCAATAAAGAGCTTAAACAACAGCAGCTAAAGTTATATATATACTTAGATTTATAGCTCTAGTAATATTTTTAAAAAAATTATATGCTACACTTATAATAAAGAATTAGTAAAGCTTTGCACTAATACTTCTAAAAGCAAACAAGCTAAAAAAAAATAGTAAGACTTTATTAAAGATATAAGTTTAGAAGAGTTAGCTATTACTACAAGTAAAAATTAAAAGTAAGTTTTAACACATTTTTTTATTATATTTACTTACTAACTAGTATAAACTATTTAAGCCTCTGCTAGTGTACAAGTTTTTAGAACTTAGCAATAATACTATTCTACGCAGTAACAATTAATATATTAAAGAACATAATAGTAATAAATATAAAAAAAAAGTTAATAATAATTCTAATATTAATGCGTACTACAATTAATGTAAGGATAAATATAAAACTAAAGAGTAGTAGCAGGAATTACAAGCTAAAGTTAAAAACAAAAATAAAAATAAAAATATAGATTCTAGCAATTCTACAGACTTTAAAGGCTTTTTAAATTAATTATAGTAGTATTTCTATACTAAGTTATTAGTATTAATTAGCGCTTATTACAGCTAATTAACATAATTTATATAATATAAAAGTAATTGTATAACTTTATAACTATACTACTTTTAGTTTAACGTCCTTTAAATTAATAAAGTTTAATTAAAAAGCGCCTAACATAGTACGTAATTAAAAAAATAAGTTAATTTTAGTTTAGTTGTACACGCGTCTACTAAAGGCCTACTATATATAGCCTGTGTACTATTAAAGTTGTAAAGCAGATATTTATATGCTATACGCTAGCAATAGCAATAATTTATAATAGCTTTTTATTACATTTTTAAACTAAATGCTGTTTACCTATATATTATAGCTAAACACATCTACAAGCTTTTATAAAACTTTTACTCATTCTAAATAAGCAGGCACTAGGTTATTTAGAGAGAAGGGCAGAAAAAGTTAAATTTGTTAATATACTTACTTTAAGAAGCTATATAAAAAAAAGGAAATAAAATTATAACCTATTAAAATAAGTAGTAGAGTATAACTAGCTAAGCTTAAAATCTAGATAGCAAATCTCCCTACTAGAACTGTGCTACCTGCACTAGTAGTATTTAGTTAAAGTTTAGAGAAGCTGCCTATATTGCAACTAGCTACTTTTATATTTTCTATCTTAACTGTAGTATAATCCTGCAACACTTAAGGCTAACAAAAATAAGAATTAAACACCTTATAAACTACATTAATACAGTTAATTATTAAAGTACCTTAACTTCTATTTTTAATAGTCTGCGCATAATAAACTCTATATATACTTAACTTTAAAAAAGTAGTATACCTACTTTAATACCTAAATTTACTTAAGATACCTTTAAGAAAAAGCTTATTTAAGTAGTTATTAATAATAATTAGCTATTTTAAACTATTAAGCAGCTATTATTTATGCGCTTTTTTTAATTCCTAAGGCCTTAGACTGCAATAATTACTTATATAAATTTAAGTTAATGTTTTAGAACTAGTTTAAAGAAGCAAAAGCTTCTTTTTTTAATAACTTTAGCCTTACAACTAAAATTTTAATTATACTAAATACATAGTTTATAGCTAATTATCTTAGCTTTCTTATAGTTAAAGGTTACTATATTACATTAAACTAGCAATTCTAAAAGAAACTACATAATTTTATACTAATATATAGATAATATACTAGAATTTTAATAGCTATAAAGGTACTACTTATAATTTTAGACACTAATACTAGGTCTTGCCTTCTAGCTATTACTTACAACAATGCTAGTAAAAATACAGTACTTAGTTAGATAATTTAATTAACACTATTAGATAAGAATATTAGCTAAAGCGCTTTAAAAAACACTATTTTATGCCTAGCTTATATTATTAACCTAGTAGTTTAAGAGATAATTTAATATCTCTAACTAGCTACTACTATAAAGGTTAGACTTAGGGAGGTCTTACGCAGGCAACATGTTAAAGTAATTAAATAAGAGATTTTTTTCTAAACACACTTTACAAAGTATTTATACTTTTATTATATTAAATTATTATATTTTAACTACTATTTAGATCTAAGCTATTTGTATTGCTATTAACGCGTTACTACAATAGTATAAGCAATTCTTTATTACTAAATAACATTTACTACTAAGAGAACAACTTTCTGTTATTTGTAATATAAAAACTTAATAAAACTTAATATATAATCTATATTTATTTTTTAAGGTGTCAAAGGCGGTGGTTGTTGTTGTAGTTTTCCAAAAAAAGTGAAAAGCAGCTACCCTCTACTAATTAGTCGCAAAAGTCAAAAAAAAGATTGTGTGTAGTCAACGAGATTTGAACAGTGGGTGGATAAGGTCCACGCGCTAAGCGCTTAGAGCAGAAAAGCTTAGACTACTAAGCGAAAATTAAGGTTGAAAAAATTTGCTAAAGGTACTAAAAAATGACATTAATTAAAACGTGTTTAACGGCGATTGCTAGCTTATAGCTAGCAACAAGATTGTAATGGGTAGAGGAGGAGGGTAAGGACACATACGTTACCGCAGCAGGAGCCTGCAATACTTCTTTATAAAAGCTTCCTGCCTGCTACTTCTTACCTTTAGGGTTTCCTACACTACATAGTACCGCATACGAACGACTCGTATACAAACAATACAATGCTTAGACTGTTCTTCTCCTTCTTTAACACGAAGACTAATGGCTTACATTAAGTAAAGTTAGACCTTACTAAGTTACTATACTAGAAGCTATAGTAGTAGATTACGAAGCCGGCGTTCACTGTTGTTAAGCGGCCACTTCCGTCGGTTAAAAAGGAGCTAGTGGCGATAGTCCCTGTGGTAGTCAAGTTAGTGCAGAGGTTAGAATATAACTGTGGTTAAGACATCTTTGATGCGTCTAGTGTTATAGATGTTGAGGTCACAACAAGGACTGTAAAAGGCTGGTTTAGCTAGTACACTATATACACTGCGCATGTTAATGGTCTAGGTGCAGTAAAGGTGTATTACTTCGGCAATCTCCTCCTAAGCAAAGGCGTGTCAAAACAGCTATTAAGCAGCTGGGACAAACCGACGAGCAGGAGGATTTTGTGAGTCGCCTCTGGGGATGGGAGATATAATCTATATAAGCACGCGCTTAAGCTCTTAAGATACATTAATAATTAGCTAGTATAAGAGATAGTAATAAAAAGAAGTACTTATATTATTATTAACCTTAACAACAACACAAAAGAGATTAACTATTACAACTTTAAGTATTTTTAACTCTCTTTTATTAAGTAGTACTATATTAAAGTAATTATAGAGATACTTAAGCAGTTTAAAGACGCTATAAGCTTTTTAAGTAAGAACTAAAAGCTTTAAGTCTAATATATTTAGCTTATATATAACTATCTTTTTAATTTTATAAACTTAATATCTAATAATTTTAATAAAAATGTAGAAAGTTGCACTATAAATTAGCCTGTAATAGTATAAGCTGCTATAAACAAAAGAAAAAAGAAACTAAGCAAGTACTACGCAAAAACATTAGCTAAGCAAGAGTTTCTATTTAACTGCGCAGCTATTCTAGATCTAACTTAAAAGCTTACTATATATAAAGTATAGTTATTATAGTTTATTATTATAGAGGAGTGCTAATTAGCTAATTAGAATTCTATATAGAAACTTTAAGACAAGCATATATATTATAAATAGTTTTTTAACTATTTTAATTAATATAACAATAGTAGAGAGGTAAATTAAATACTAGTTTTTACTTCTTTTCTAAGAAAGACGCTTAGCTATAAATAGTTTTAAAGGCCTACTTCTTAATTACCTTTTAATAGCTTTTTTACTTTAAGTTAGACATCTTTTACACAAGAAAGAGAAAAGATAAAAGGCTTTACTTAATAAAAAAGAAAATTTTATTTTAGTACTTTTTGCATTAAACTAGGAACATTATTTAATATTCTAAAGTAGTAGCAATAAAATAAAAATACTTATTTTTAGCTATTTTAAGTTATAAAAAATATATTAGTAATTTTAATTACTAGTATTAGTATTAAGCACGTTTTTAACACTGCAAAAGATGTTATTTGTAATAAAAAGTATTACTTTTTAGCTTTAACTATACAGCAAATTATAGTTTTTAAGAATACTATCTTTCAAGATTTAAAGGCGCAAGAAATTTCTATATAGAATAAAAATATTAGCCTTAAAGCACTATGTAACAAAATTGATAATATATTTAAGCTTCTAGCGCCTAGAGATAGCACATGTAGTCTAGAGGAGGAAACAGTAGAAGATAAGCTTATAGAAGAGGACTTTTTACCTCTAGCATAGAAGCAGCAGCGCCTTAAAGCTTAAGCGTTGCTGTAATTACAAGCTGTAATAATTAACTATAGTAGTAAAGTTTTAACTATCTCTTAACTTTAACTAGTAATAAATATTAAATACTATAACTTAACTCTAGTCTATGCAACCTAACTACAACTATAATCTAACCTATACTTACAACTTATTTACTAGCCTAAGTATAAGTTAGATTGTGGTTGTAGTTAAGTTGCATTGCATAGACTATATAACTAAATTAGTGCTTACTTAGCTTGCCTCTCCTAATCTTACTTGTTTAACACAGCTATTTATCACTATAAATAGCACGTAACTATAACTTAACTACAACTACAACTACAACTTAACCTACACCTATAGTCTGTGCGCGTAACTACAACTACAACTACTAGTTAGTGCAACCTAACTACAACTACAACTACTAGTCTGTGCGACTTAGTTACAACCACAACCACTAGTCTATGCGACCACAACCCAACCTATACCCATTTACCAGCCTATAAAAAGTATAATAATATAGCTTTAAGAAGATTAACAAGTCCTTAAATTATTTATAAAAGACGCGTCTTTATATATAGTAAGCTTCTTATTATTATTATTGCTATATGTAATCTTCTTATGCCTTAAATAGTAGAAGTATTATATAAAGTAATTTACAGCCTCTATGTAAGGATCTAAAGAGTTAGTAAGAAAGTAAGAGAGCTTAGAAACTACGTAGGCAGTATTAAAACGCAGCATAATAGCTATATACAGCGTGCTACTAACGCGCTCTTAGTAAGCCTTTATTTAAAGCTTTAAAGCTTTTTCTAAATTTTTAACTAGCTCTTTTAAAGGCAAAAGAGTTTAAGGGAACTTGCTAAAAGCATTTAAGTAAAACTTTTTTATAACTTTATTAATATAGATGTTGTGTAGTAGCAATATTATACGCTTTTTTTAATCTTTTATAATTTTTATTTTTAAATCTAGCTTACTTTTTCTTTATTTTTAACCTTATAAGTATTTTTAATAAATTTGAAGAGCTTATAGGCTCTAGTTTAGTAAGTTTAATAACACATAAAGAGTATATTATTAATATAGAATATTAAAAGGAGCTCGCGGTCCTTAGTGTTGTGAATTGACCTCCGGGCTCATAACCTGTTGAGGATTCAATCTCCAGGTATAGTTGCTTGTTCTACTATTAACTCAGAGGTAGAGGTCTCTGCCTTCTACTTGTTTGTGGTAGACTCAGAGGCAGCCTAATAAGCTTATAACCTAGAGATTGAGGAGGAGGTGCGGAAGTAGAACGATAAGAATTCGAGAATAAATAGAGACTAAGGGAAGAGAGTAATTTGAGTCTTATTATTGTATTGTACAACTGCTCAATTGAATATTGTAGTTCTCTTAAGAACTCTCTATCGTAGGTTGATTGTAGATTCCAGGTGTGATTTTGAGCACCTGGATCCTGTGGAGAAACAGCTAAGTAGCTTAATCTCCAACACTTAGTAAAGAAAACGTATAACTCTTTAGCTAAGGCTTATAGGCTAAGCTTCTTTAGTGTACTTAAGAACTTATTATACTATAATAAAGGCAAGTCTTTTAGGTTATATAAGGCTTTCTTAAGCTTAACGCACTTACTTAATCACTTGTAACTATTTAGTAAGTTGCATAGAACTATTATTTTATTACTAATATCAGTATTAAAAAACGTGCCTACTACGTTAAGCTGCTATATTTTTATATTAAACTTAGCTATAATTACATTTATAAGCTTAAAATATCTTACAGCTAGTATTACTGCATATATTAAGTATAGTAAGTTCTTTACTTCAAAGTCTTTTCTTACTATAAGACGTGCTTTACATTTAAAAAACTAGCTATTCTTATTAAGCTTATAAGTAAATACTTATTTAAGAGAAAGAGGCTTAAAGTCTTTTAAGATCTTTCCTTTTATCTAGGTGTCTTTTAAAAGTAGAGTATTTAATCTTCTTTTAGCTAGCCTATTTAAATAGAGTCCTATATTAGTAGTTATAAAAGTCTTTTTATTTATTTAAAAGCTTTAGAAGATTATTAAAGTATATTTAGAATTAATTAACCTTCTAAAAGCTGCTACTCTTATAGCGAAGACTGTAATTAGCTCTTGATTTTAGTTCTAAAATTAAAGAAGTAGTGATTTAAGCTTAGAAGCTTTTAAGAGGTTATACAATAGGTAGTATACGTCTACACCTTCTACATTAAGACTACGTTAGTTTTTATTCTTTAGCCTTAAGAAACTCTTTATAAGAGGTCTTTATACTTTCTTTTTATAAAGTCTTTTTACTAGAGAATTCTAAAAAGCTCTAGTAAGTAGTATAGAATTCTTAGTATTGCGCTAGGCGTTTTTAGAAGTAATTCTTACTCTCTTTTAAGACTATAAAAGCCTCTATATATCTATTAAGCTTGATTTACTACTAGTTTACAATTTCTAAAAGCTAAGCAGCTTATTACTGCTACTTATAGCTTTTTAAGCTAGAGTACTCTGCCTTAGTATTTGTGCTTTTAGTAAAAAAGGCGCTAGTATTACTTTAGGCGTTAGTAGCTATTTTAAAAAACCTTTCTACTCTACATAAATTCTTTAAGAAGCGTTAGTCTAGTACTTTTTATATACTTTAAGCATACTGCCTGTTAAAAACTATAATAAGCTTTTAATAGTTTTTATTACTAGCTAATTACTTATTAGCTATAAGGCCTCTTATATTATTACTTTTACTCAACTAATACTAGTAAGCTGCTTAAGTACTTCGTTAGCTTTATTAATTTTATTTTTATTAAAAGTGTTTACTATAAGTACTGCGTCCTGCCTAGGCAGCTTATAAGCTTATCTTTAGTAGTATAGTATTTTGTTAAATATAACATTACGCGTTGTAATAACTTAGATAAGCGCTAGGACTTATATATAGTATATGTTAGAAGCTTTATAGCCTACTAAGTAACTAATATAGCTTTTAGAAAAAGTCTTCAAGCTTTTTTTATATTGCTTAGCTGCTCTATTCTTATTTAAGAAATAGGCGCGGCAGCTATAAGTATATATACTATGCCGGTGCACAGGGTGATACCCGACTGCACACTAGGTCAGTGCTCAACCACCTAATCCTAAGGTATATAACTTATTCAGTATCCCACGGAAAGGGGCACTATTCATAAGATTATTATCTTGTTAACCTTGTTCTTGTATAATCTAGCTACTAGTAATCTCTTGCCCTTATAGCAGTATGTTTTTATACACTTTAATACCTGTACAAATAGCAAAGCTTATAAGAACATACTCTACTACTTAGTGCACAAAGGAACTAGTGCATAATTATTATAAGAATAAAATAACAATTTTACATAAGACTAGAATTTAAAAGAACTCTAAAGAAACTAGAATCCTTAAGATTACTACTAGATATACTTTTAGGGAGTTAGCACTATCCTTTATTATAGACTACGTTAAGGACTTTGTTACCTAAGTTAGCCCTAATAACAAAGAATAGTAATAAACTCTACTAATACAACTACAGAATGCGTTATTAAATGCTAATTTAAAGTTTGTCTAGCAAAATAAAGGCAGCAAACTATTTAGTAAAATAAAAGCAGTCTTATATGTATTTAAACGCTAATTTAAAGTCTACTTAGTAAAATAAAGGTAGCAACTTATTTAGTAAAATAGAGACAGGCTTACATATATTAATAATAAAGAGTAAAAGTTTTATCTAGTAAAAATTAAAATAAGACTAGAAGCTTATAACTAAATGTGTTTAAAAACACTAATTTAAGGTATTTATTTAGCAAAATAAAAATGTTACTAATAATTAAAATAGCATAAGTATAAATTAGAGCCTACTTAGTAAAAATTAGGGTACTAAAAAGGTAAGGATTTATGCAACTACTCCTAATTAAGCACTTACTACAAAAATTTTAAAAATAAATAGCCTATTTCTTTTAAAAGCTTAACCTTATCTACTATATTAACAACTAACTACTATTAACTATTTAAATAAAAAACTCTTAAAAGTCTTATAACACTATAAATGTTAAGGAAAAATTAAAAGTTAAGTTAAGAATAGGAAGACAAAACACTTTCTTCTGCTAGGCCTACAACTGCTAGTCCTAAGTTACTATTAATACTAGTAAGCTTAGTTATTAATACTATAGCTACATTTACGTATAACTTAGTGTTGTTTATAGTTTAACTAAAACATAGTACCTTAGTCTTTGCTAAAAAAGATGTTACTAAATTCCTAAAAAACTTTAATAGACAAGCTAATAATAAAGGCATTTATAATGCTATATAAGTCTTTATTCTACTAGACTATTCCTTTAACAAAAATTAATTACTCTTTTATATCTTAAAACGTTTACTTAAATATATAGAGAGAGATTAGTCTAAGTTACAAACAAACATAAAAAAGTAGTAGAAAAATAAAAATACTACTATTAAAATAAGTAAACACTTTTACTTTTAAGCTTATATCTATAAATGTGTACAAAACTAGCTAAGGCTAGTAAAGTACTATACTTATTTTACTTTTATTGTAAATATATACATTAAGAACAAGCAAATCTCTTAAAAAGAGATAGGTATTCTCTTCTTTTAAGGTTTACTAAGATTAGATAAAGAGGCTGTTATATATTACATACCTACTACTTTTAATAGTAATAATTAGAATATATATAAACTAGATTTAATCTATTCTTTTCTTAAATCCTACTACAAGAAGATAACTAGCCTAGATAAAATTTATTAGTTAAAGTAAGAAGGCGCAGATACTAAAATGCGCAGATTATGTTGTCTAACTAGCGTACAATATTTACTCTAAAGAAAGTAAAGGAGGTAGTAATTAAGATTAGCAAAGCACATAAAAAAACAAATACGCTAGCAGAAGTTAACCTAAAAGTAAAAGACCTTATTAAGTCTTTAGGCAACCTAAAGCTTAGATTATCTATTATTAATATGCTTATAGCTTACTCTATAACTAAAAAACTCTTAAAGAAACCTACTAACTACGCGTACTTTATTGCATAAGTAACAAATGCTAAACTCTTAAGCAAAAAAAATAATAGTTTCTTTATTACTAATGCAAAACAAAAGCTATTAAACAAGACAAGTACTATATACTTAAATAATGCAGAAATAAATACTCTTTATTGTATATATAATGTAGTAAGATATATACTTAAGGATTGTAAGCTATACTATACCTTAAAACAAATAAGATAAGTTAGTTTTAACTAAAATACTCTAGCTAAGAAAGGAACTTACTACTTTAGGCTACTATATAAACGTCTAGGCGAAATTTTAGAATAGCCTTTATTAACTTAAGTCCTGTTATAGTTAAAGGCAAAAATCTAAGAATTTTTTAACGTTACTAACAACGTACTTAATTAACCTACTTTTAGTGTAATACTAGAGAAGTTTATAAGTAAAGACTCTTAACTAGAATTAAAGTATAGAGGTAAAGCCTCTAGTTCTACAACGTAGTAACTAGTTTAATAAACTAAAGTTACTATAATAATGTTCTTTAGTAGTTCTAATAGTTCTAGGAATAGCTATACAACCTTACTACAGACAAATATGTTAATAAGCTTAATAATATTAATGCTGCTAATATTATAATAGGGGGTAGATAGAACGCTTTATGTAGCCTTTCTAAGTTAAATACTACTACGCGCTTAAAGAGAAAAAGTTCTTCCCTTTACTAGAATATTAATTGTGTCTAGGATAGAGGGGTAAGAAAACAAAAAAAGCTAAGCAAGGATATAAGCACTTAAAAAAGCAATTTAATAATTTAAAGTAATACTTTAATCCCTAACTTGCAGCTTATAGATATACAGTTTCTATAGAAAAAAGCATAAAGTAAAATAATTTTTATAAGTTAGCCTTATAATACACTATTTTTAATTGTTAGGCTGCTTTAGCTGTCTTAACAAGAGAATAACATATTAGCTAATTTAAAGTATTTATAGCAAGAACGCACAAAAAGGGCTATAAAGTTTATAAACGCGCTTCTTAACTTTAAGCTAAAAAAGATAATATAAGGTTAGCTAAACTATATTATAACTACCTTGCTTAGGTAAGAAGTGTAAGAAGTTACTGTATCTAACTTTATAGCATAAGACAATATTTAGAAACAACTACGTAACTTTCTAGATAATAATATTAGTATTGCAGATAGTTTAGAAACGCTTAACGTTATAATTAGTAAAGAAATTGCAGAATTTAGGTGTAATTTAGCGCACTTAGAATTTATTTTAACTGCTAATTAGCTAAACTAGCACGCAGGCTAAGAACACCTTACTAATAAAACTTTACTAATTACACTAATAATTATAAGCCTGCATTGTAATATAATAAATGTATATTAGTTAAATACTTAAACTTAACATAAGGTGTATAAGAAAGGTAATTCTTAAATTAATAAGTTAAACAACGTACTTACTAAAGAAGTACACAGAGTTTAATAAAAGAATAAATAAGTTTTTGTCTAAATAAACTTGCTAGAATACTAAGTTGTTGTTAATAGCAATTTCTTAAAGTGCTTAATTAACACTAAAGTATAAATAAATATTCTAAGACTTAGTGCTATATAAGCATTAAAGATATTATATAAAATAATAAAGTAGAGACTTAGGCAGCTATCCCCTAGTGTTACCTTAGCTAATAGAACTTATAATCTATTTGTTAGGATAGCATTTAGTATACCTATATAAATAGAGATAGTTACTATTAAAACTACTATTAAGATTGTTGCTAATATTACTAGGTCTATAATTCTAGGAGGGCCTTAGTGTGCGTGCGTAAGGATAGCAATACAGTATAACGCGTTTAGACAAATTACGTGCTAAGTTCTTTCTAAGAATAGTACTAGAAACGCAGTATTTATTGTATTTAATTTATTACTAAGCTACCTTACGCAGATAATTAGGAATAAAGCCGCTAACAACAACTTAGATAGAGAAATAGTAGGTAATATATAAATACACGCAGTTACTAATATAATAAATAATAAGCTGCAAGTAGCTGTAGTAAAGTATATATAAGAAGCTGCATAGTTAGATCCTATAGTTAGATTTAGCAATTTTAACATGCTGTATATAAATAATAATAAGTATAATTAGATAGTCTAGATAAACTAGGTATTTACACACGTAGTTGGATAATAAAAAAACTTTACATAAAACTATAGTCTTAGCAGATTTTTAATTATATATAAGCTTAACTAATAATAATTGCAAGAAAGACTACTTAGTAACTTTTAATAATAATATAATTTTTACACTATGTACAAAACTATAAACAAAAAGGTTTAACTTATTAATATTTCTTAGCAAGAGATGCTAATAGAATTTTAACAAAAAAACTAGAAAAAGAAGGCTAAAAAATAATAGCTTCTTTAAAGAAGCATCTATAATCTTAATACTAGGCTATATAATAATCTGTTTAAACTAAAATATGCTACTTTTTTACAAGAAACAAGGCTTACTAAAAAATAAATTAATAAGCTGTATGTAAGAGATTATCTCTACTTTAGAGAAAAGGAGATATTCCTATATATACTCTATAATAGAGAAAGAGCTCTCTTATAGCAATTTAAAAAATTAGGAAGAATCTATCTTAATATATATCTGCTATACAAGATACAAATAATACTATATAAAGCTTAGCAAGTGTAAAGCTTTGCTGTCTTAAAAGTATTAGAATTATAAGTAGTAGATATAGTTAATGCCTACCTAAACTAAAGAACGTAGAAACAATGTAATAGTTAGTATTATAATTTATAGCACTTAGTACTAAAGAAAAATAAAAGCGTTTAATAGATTAGCAATGCATAAAGAATAAATGCAGTTATAATATAAAGTATAAACCTACTACTAATAGTAAACAAGTTTTTTAAGAGATTTGTAGAATATAAAATTATCTTACTTATAGACTTGTTTTTAGAATACGACTAGATTACACTACATCTAGAAAGTAGAAATATAATAGCATTTTAAACGCTTGTAGGACTTATATGCTTATGCACAATAGTTATAGGCGCTACTAACTTAGTAGTAGTATTTTAACAAGTTATAATAAAAATTCTAAGAAACTACTAGCCTAATATAATGCTTTTTATTAACGACATTATATGCAGAGGTCCTAGGACTAACTATAGTAGAGAAAAATTAATACTAGGGGTACAACGTTATATTCTTAAGCATATTATATAACTAGACAAAGTACTAGCTAATATTAAACAAGCTAGAGGCACTATTTTAAGAAAGAAGTATTACTTTCTTATAGAAAGACTTTTGGTAGTAGGCTATAAAGTTAGTCCTTAAGGTCGCTATCCTAACTAAAAAAAAGTTAAAAAGATTATAAAATAGCTACTATACAAAAATAAGAGAGAAGTATAATTATTTATAAGAATCTATGTCTACTATTATATATAGGTAAAAGACTTTACTAAGATTGCTAAACTTCTATTTACACTCTTATAAGACGACACTCCTTTTAAATAAGAAGATACACAAGACATAGCAATATACACGCTAAAATAAGCAAATTGTAATACACTTGCACTTGTAAACCTAGACTATACTAATACTAAGAACTACAAAATATTTTTTATAACTAATGCTAGTTAAGACAGTATAGGCGCTTGCATAGAGCAACTTAAGAAAAATAATAAACAATACTTAGTATAGTTTAAAAGCACACTATAGTCTGCTTAAGAAAGATAATAGCACTTAACTAAGTTAGAATATAAAGCTATACTATAAGCCTTTAAGAAGTTTTAGACTTCTTTTTATAGTATTTACTTTACTATAGAGACTAATGCTGCAACTTTTATTGCTTAATTAAATTATTTATTAACTAACAATCTAGGATTAGTTATAAATAGATAGATATTAACTATTTTTCTATAAGATTTTAATATTAAGTATATACTAGAAAAGAAGAATGTTGTTGTAGATGCATTATTTAGGTATTTAAAAGCTAATAATTAGGAGCTGCCTCTTAAACCTAAAGAAGACCTAGAAGAGTTTATTAACTATATAATTAGGAATGTAAATGCACTAGTACTAATAAGGCAAACTAGGATACTTTGCTAAGAGTTCTCTAAGAAATTAGAGCAATATGCTTAGTTTTTAGTTAATTTTACAACTTTAAAAGGAATAGAACTACAAGAACTACAAGCATAGAAAAAGTAAGTATTAAACTTTTTTATGCAAGATAAGATACTCTTTAAAAAGATATTAAAGAATATTATAATTTAACAAGTTATAGATAATACAGATTTAAGAACAGCTGTGGTATAGAACGTGCACACCTAGATTAGACACTAAGAAGTTAATATACTCTACTTAATACTTGCGTAGCAATACTAGTAGAAAGGAATATATAAGTAAGTACAAAAGAAACTAGTAACTTACCTAGACTATTAACTGTAATCCTCTAAGAAGAGAGTTAATATGCTTACTAACATTTATAGTTTTGCTATTTAAGAAACTATAGCTATTAATGTAGTGTACATGCTTTAGTGTTTTAGAAAGAAGTTTTTTGTAATTGCAAAAAACTTCTTTAGTAGCTAGCTAGAAGCAAAAGCACTATTAAACAACTAGTTTAAGACAATTGTAGAATTTATATATAAAGATATTATATGCAGATAGAGCACAATACGCAAACTTATAGTTAATAGAGAACTTAACTTTGCTAAACTAGTCTCTTATCTATTAAAAACGCACAAAATTAACTAAATCTAATTATCTAGACATAACTCTTAAGCTATAAAAAAAATTAAAAAAAAATATAAACTAATTATAAATACTCTTGTAAAGCTGCTAGGACCTTAAATTAAAAACTTGCTAATAGTTTTTCTTATAGACAAGATTTTTATATAGAAATAGATAGGTTACTTGCTGTACTAACTAGTTATAAAGTAGAACCTAGTACTACCTATTAAACTTGCACTACTTATATAGCAAACTCTTTTGTTTAGAAAAGTGCAAGACTATGCATAATTACTTGCTATATAAGTAATATAGCTAGATTTTAAAGATTAGTTTACTAAAAATGCTGTTGCTTGTACTAATTGCATAAGAACTGCTAAGAAGAAATACTAGGATAATACTAAGAAAATATAGTATAAAGATATAAAGCTAAAAGACTTAGTTCTTCTTTAGAGTTTAGTTTAAGAGATTAATATATCTTAAGACTGTAAGCTAGATATAAGGTAGCTAGGACTATATTGCATTTATAACGCTAAACCTAATAGAGGGACCTACTGCCTTAAAAACTTTAATAGCACACGTTTTCTACACACAACACCTAGTTAGCAATAAAATCTTTTTTAGCAATAGCGCGTGCTAGATATTATAGAGAAGAATTAAGAAAATATAAAGTTATAAGATTTTAAGTATTAGAAATAAACTAGTGCGATAGTAAATGTTCCTGTCTCTCTAGACTTAACTAAGCTACCTACTAAGTTATAATTATCTCTACTTCTTGTAACAAAAGATAATCTTTATTTACAAGTTATTATTACTAAGTGTTTTATAAATAAAAAGTGCTGTGCTTATATACAAGACTTTAGAAGCTTAGACTCTAATTCTAACACTGTAACTAGTAGCTAATAAGCTACTAAACAGCCTATTCTTTTAAGAAAGAGAGAAGATACTTTGCTATTAGTATTTACTTTTACTTTTAGCTATTTATTTACAAATTTCTTATATTAAATGCAAAGACTAGTTACCTAGCCTACAAATTCTAGGTGTGCGGTAAGCACTTACATTTTGTAGATCCTTTACACCTTAATACATAACTTAGTGTTTATGCTATAATAAAGAATTTTTTATAAACTTTTTTAGCAATTAAAACGTAATTTAAACTATTTTATGCGTTTTAAGCTAGTTACCTTAAAAATAAATTGCCTGTAGAGCAAACTATTGCTTTTTCTCTTTTAACTTTAGCTAATTTTAAGCCTTACACGTTGTAATTAAGTAAGCTAGCTTACTTAGTTAACTATAACTAACAACTTTTAAAGCAATAACTTTTTATAGTTCTATAATAATAAAATATATGTAGAAGGCAGTAAGCGCTAGCTTAATACGCTAAGAACTAGCAACAGAAACTATAACTACTATAGCACTATAAGAGTTACATAATTAAGCTAAAGCTAAAATACAAGCGTCCTTAGTTAGTAGGCGCGACAGTAACAACAATAAGCTAGAAAGCAACGTTAGCTTAATAACTTCTTTAGCAACCTTAAGATTACATATCTAGTAGCACACTACTACAATTAAATCCTTACTTATCTTTTATAGATTAGCTTATAACTACTAGCCCTCTTGCTAGTAGAACCTTAGGCTACCTTTCTAGCGCATTGTTAGACGCCACCTAGGCCGCGAGTACGAAGAACCTAGCGTAGTAATCTTTTGTAACACAAAGAGAGGCGTACTATAACGTACTAAGCTTAGTAATTTTAGATTATTAGTAGCACTATAAAAACTAAAATAAGGGTCTACTATTGCAGGTTCTTTTACTAGAGGAAGTAGCGCTAGTTAGCTTAGCTAAGGCGCTATAAGTATATAGTATTAGCGTCTAAGCCTAAAGGCTACATTAGCTTAGCGCTAGTAAATTTGCTAAAAACAAAAGGCTTTGCAAGCTCTAACTTCTGCAGTTAGCAGCGTAGAATGCGGAGGGCAGGCAGAATGTATTACTTAAGGCTTAATACTAAAAGCTGCTATTATCTTACATCTCCTAATATTAGACCTTTAGCACTTTATAAATAGCAATAGTGTTAGTGCTAACCTCCTAGCTCTTAAAGAGTTTTAATATAAGCAGCTGCTGCTATAAAGACAACGTAAACAACGCTTTCTAAAATAAGTATAACTTTCTTAACTTATTTACTTTTTCTTTACTAAAATAGACAACTTATAAAACTTTAAGTAAATTATTACTTGTATACAACTAGCTACTATTAGCTTACTTATTAACACTTATTTATAGGCAATAGATGTTGCTAATTCTAGCACTTATAGCATTGCTTATATTAGGAAGATTACTAATTAAGATATTAGTATACTTACTAAACCTAACTGTCTACTAGAAGGATATTAATATAAAAAACTTAAGAAAGTTTTTAACTAAGAATAATTTGTGCTAGGCTATAGATACTTTATTGTTAGAAATCTAAAGAAAGATAAAATTAACTAAGGCGTTCTTTAGTCTACTACATTTAAGGACTATGTACGCTGCTTTAAAACACTTAATTTTTAGCGTCTTCTTTTTAACAAGATTACTAATTAGCTAGCTAATAAGTATTCTCTTAATTAATTAAGAAATTAACGCTAGACTAGAGCAGGCCCTTGCTAATTATAAGCATTTTTTTTCTAAACAACACTACATCTAGCAACATCTAGGCTATAGGACAGCCTAAATTCTTAAGAAAGGGGGAGAGATACTATATAATTAGTGCCTACTTTTATTTTTAGCCGCTTATTTACTAATTTTCTATATAAAATTTAGGTATAGGACACCTAAATTCTGTAAACTTATAATACTCTACTTTTACACTAATACTACACTTAATCTCTTACATTTGCAAAGCAACAACTAATAACAATAACTATTTCTATTATAGAACTTACTTATTTTAGCGCAATATAGACTTTATTTACTTTTACCTTTACCTGCCTACTAGTAGTATACTGCTACTGCACATAAAGTTAAACTACAACCCCGCTAACTAACTAACTCTTCTTCTATACTAACTTTACTACTTTTACGCCTAGGTATTGTCCTTTAAAGATAACAATTACGGCAATATTTTTTTTTTTAGTCTAATAGAGGCTAAAAATAATACATACACTATTAATAAACTTACTTAAACAATATTTTAGCTTTTGTTAATTAAAGCTTAAAGTAAGTAGCTATAGTAGCAACTACTTTAGAATCTAAGTCTATTAAGAGTCTTTAAAAACTTAGAAGTAAGTTTAAGAAAAGAAGACTATATTACAGACTAAACTTTTAGAGTTGTCTAGTATTAAAATAAAGTACTAAAGCTTAAAAAATTAGCAACAGCATTAGAGTTACTAGTATTTAAACTTTAGTAGATAAAATCTTTTTAAACGCTTTGCGTTAATAGCGTATTATTATAAATTAATAGTTTAACAGTGCTTTATACTAATTTAATCTTATTTTTAAAGTTATTTTAGAAATAGGCAATCTCTATGCTTAACTCTTAGGACTTATAGACAAATATAGTAGTTTTAAAGGTTTTTAGGAATACTATCTAATTATTAGTGCAGCATCCTTGTTGCAAGATAAGAGAGCTAAAGAACTAGGTAATATAGTCTTAATAGTAAAGAAGCTAGCAATAAGATTCATTAAAGAATGTGTTAGTATTTATATACTTTGCATATTACTTAACTACTAAAAATTTATTAATATAGCTTTTATACTACAACGCATAGATTTTAAGAATACTATTTATTTCTTTAATACAGCAGCACTACACTGTCTTAACGTAAAGAACTAAGAAAAAGAACGCTACGTATTGCTAGCGGACTAGGCAACTATTAAGCTACTATATAAGGAAATTTATGCTTTTGTAGTATAAAATAGCCTTTATAGCAAATAGCTACTCTTAGATATTAGTAAATAGTAAAAAGAGGACCTGCGCAAGATTGCTGCGGCTATAAAGGTTAGAAAGGATAATGTAACCTATAGCGCGCAGAAACTACGCCTTAACGCTAGGGTTAAGGACAATAAAGGGAATAGCAACCTCTACTATACTTTTTAGTAAAAGATTTTTAAGTACATAGCTATATTTAAGAACCTAGAAACTAAATAGCTTTACTTAACGCGATTTTATAAAAATATAAATTACTATAAAGTAATAGAAGTGCAGGTGCATCTAATGTATAGCGTGCTTATTCTAATAGCTATAGAACTTAGAAGAACTTTGTTTAAAGCTTAATTTATTAATTGCTATAGTAACTTTATAGCATCTAAGACCCGCACTCTAAGGAGTTGTAGTCTATTAATTATAACTAAGCAACTAAGGCAATCCTTAGGAATATTAGCAGAAAGTAGAGCTAATAATTATATAATAGTTAAGGTATTTAAACTTACAAGCAGAAAGACTGTTATATAATAAAAGCGTAATGCTACTAACATCTAGGCAAGGCGTGTAAGGGCTAGAACTAGTAACTAACTAGTTTTTGCTCTACTTCCTCTACTAAGCTCTTGTGCTCTAAAGGCAATACTAGCATACTAATAAGCAGCTACACAACTAGACACTAAGCTTAATAATACTACTTACGTAGATAAAGAGCTTAATATAATAAACTAAAAGATTAAGATTTTTAGAGTAAAATGCTACTGCATAAATTCTACTTTAGCATTTCTTAAGCTACTTAAGCGTGCCTACATAAAGAAGCTAATTATAGATCCTAATTGTGTTAAGGTTATTAAAGAATAGTATTAAGAGGTTAATATTAGACAACTACATAACTCTAATAACTTGTTATATAATTAAGTATGCTTTATCTATAAGCGTACTACTGCAAGTGTTATAAGTTTGTTTAAGAGGGCTATGCCTTCTAATATACTTAATAAGTGTCTGCTCTTACTATATATAGGACAAAGCTGTTAGCAGGAATTTTAATCTAATTTTATTATTTTTAAGCTTTTTACTAGTAAATATTACCTTACTAAGCAAGATAAGGATCTGCTAAGCTACTAATATTAACTAACTTAACTTAACCTTTACCTTATCCCTACTTAGAATAAGATTATTAACACTATAAAGTTTTAACTACAAGTAAAGAAATTCTAATATATAAAAAGCATTATTACTAACGCCTATACGTAGCTACAACGGCGTAGCAATCTAGAAGATATTGTTATAGAAACTTTTAAGATTTATAGGTTCTATTTATAATGCATAGACAGAAAGCTAAACTTTAAGTAGTTACGCAATATATACTACTTACTTATTAAACAGGCTGTACGTATAAACCTAAAATACTAGTTATAATACGCAATGCTTTATAAAAAATATACTTTAATTTCTTACTCTTACTACGCTAAGTTTGCTAAGAAAGGTAATTAGATATACTTTAAGCACATTAACCTTAACCTTAAGCGTGTAATAATAGAAAACCTTAGTGCAGAAGTAATTTAAGGCAGTATTTTATTTAATAATAAGGACACAAATAACTGTATAAAGATACTACTAAAGTTCTATAAGCATGTGCTAGCGTACCTATAGTAGCGTAAAGATATAGGTATTAAATTATTAAATAGTTTTATTAAAAGATAAGAAGATAGGACTAACTAGCTAGAAAACGCGCAAAAGGTAGTTCTTAACGTTAAATAAATAAAGTAAATCTGCAAGAAAAGACAAGCTTAAATTTTATTACCTCTTCTACTTTATAGATCTACTAGGCTAACTACTTATAACTGCTATACTGTGCTTCTTTAGTTTGTTATAGTCTAAGATAGTGTAATAAAGGTGCCTACTATAGAAACTTATAAGGAGATTTACAAGGTACACTGTAACCTTACTACTACCTCTTGCACTTTTTCTAGTTACTTTAATAAGTTTAGAGAAATTAAATAGCTATTTTCTATAGATATGCATATTAAGTATAAATCTTAGATCTAGATGGCTCTTATAGAGCAAGCTAAATAAAATAATTCTCTTATTTATAAGAAGCTAAACAACATACTATAAAACTTTACTAAAGAATAGATTAATAAACATATTAAAGAATATTATAACTATATTACACAACAAATTCTTAACTTATAGCCTATAATATAAGAGTTAAAGAAAAGTGCCTTTTGTGCTAATCCTATTTAAGGTTTTCTTAACTAATTATACTTCTTTAATAATAAAAAGAACCCTCTACACACAACAAAGAACTAGAATAAATAGAATACTAATTTCTTTTAAGCTATTTCTCTCTAGCGCCTTTAAAAAGAACTTAGCCTAGAAGTAGATAAGCGTTAGGTCTTCTAAGAGAGCAAGGAACCTGTTATACTTTTTTCTATATAGCGTCTTCCGCGTGCTTGTTTTTAATTAGGAACAGTAATTTTAAATAACGTCTTAGTACCCTCTACTCTAACTAGGCAGCTCTGCTATAGCTGCCTTTAATTAATATCTAAGACCTAAGCTCCTGCTACTACTACTACTGCACCTATGCCTAGGCTAAGCACTTTAGCTGCTGCTTAAGAACTTTGTTAAAGTAAACACTTAAAGAAGTAAGAAATAGAAAAATAGTAAAGATGTGCTTTTATTAAGTGTGTAAAGAGAAAACTACTAAATTCACAAAATCTAGGTGCTCTCTAGACACTTAGATTCTGTATAGGCTAGTAAATGGGTATAGGTTGGGTTGTGGTTGGGGTCTGACGTAAGCTAACCCAACCACAACCCAACCTATACCCACGCTAAGTGTAACTTAGCGTAGGTATAGGTTAGGTTGTAGTCACACAGACCAGTAGTTGTAGTTATAGCTAGGTCACACAAACTAGTAGTTATAGTTATAGTTAGGCCGCACTAACTAGTAGTTGTAGTTGTAGTTACGCGCATAGACCGTAGGTGTAGGTTAAGTTGTAGTTGTAGTTGTAGTTAAGTTGTAGTTACATGCTATTTATAGTAATAAATAGCTATGTTAAACAAGTAAAATTAAGAAAAGCAAGCTAAGTAAGCACTAATTTAGTTACATAGTCTATGCGATGCAACCTAACTACAACTACAATCCAACCTATACTTAAGCTAGTAAATAAGTTATAAGTATAAGTTAGATTGTAGTTGTAGTTAGGTTGTTATTTAATATTTATTACTAGTTAGAGTTAGGAGATAGTTAAAACTTTACTACTACAGTTAATTATTACAGCTTATAATTACAGCAACACTTAAGCTTTAAGGCGCTGCCGCTTCTATGCTAAAAGTAAAAAGTCCTCTTCTATAAGCTTATCTTTTACTATTTCCTCCTCTAGACTATATGTGCTATCTCTAGGCGCTAGAAGCTTAAATATATTGTTAATCTCGTTACATAGTGCTTTAAGGCCAATATCTTTATTCCATATAGAAATTTCTTACGCCTTTAAATCTAGAGAGATAGTATTCTTAAAAACTATAATCTACTATATAGTTAAAGCTAAAAAGTAATGCCTTTAATTGCTAATAACATCTTTCGCAGTGTTAAAAACACGCTTAACACTAATACTAGCAATTAAAATTACTAATATATCTTTTATAACTTAAGACAGCTAAAAATAAGTATTTTTATTTTATTACTACTACTTTAAAATATTAAATAATGTCTCTAGTTTAATGCAAGAAGTGCTAAAGTAAAATTCTTCTTCTTATTAAGTAGAGCTTTTTATCTCTTCTCTTTTCTATATAAAAGATGTTTAACTTAAAGTAAAAAAGCTGTTAAAAAGCAATTAAAAAGCAGGCCTTTAAAACTATTTACAGCTAAGCATTCTTTTTAAAAAAAGAGTAAAGACTAGTATTTAATTTGCTCCTCTACTATTATTATATTAATTAAGATAGTTAAAAAACTGTTTGCAATATATATGCTTGTCTTAAAGTTCTTATATAAAATCCTAATTAGCTAATTAGCACTCCTCTATTATAACAAACTATAATAACTATACTTTATATATAGTAAGCTTTTAAGTTAGATCTAAAATAGCTACGTAGTTAAATAGAAACTCTTACTTAGCTAATATTTTTACGTAGTACTTGCTTAGTTTCTTTTTTCTCTTGTCTATAGTAGCTTGTACTATTACAGGCTACTTTATAGTATAACTTTCTACATCCTTATTAAAATTGTTAAACATTAAGTTTATAAAATTAAAAAGACAGTTATATATAAGCTAAATATATTAGACTTAAAGCTTCTAGTTCTTACTTAAAAAGCTTATAGCGTCCTTAAACTACTTAAGCATCTCTATAATTACTTTAATATAGTACTACTTAACAAAAAAAAGTTAAACCTGCTTAAAGTTATAATAGTTAATCTCTTTTATATTATTGTTAAAGTTAATAATAATATAAGTACTGCTTTTTATTACTATTTCTTATACTAGCTATTTATTAATACATTTTAAGAGCTTAAGCGTGCGCTTACATATATTGTATATTAAGTTCTATTAAGTCTTTACATTACAAATAACAAAAAGTTGTTCTCTTAGTAGTAAATGTTGTTAAGTAGCAAGAAATTACTTATACTATTATAATAACGCGTTAATAGCAATGCAAATAGCTTAGATCTAAATAGTAGTTAAAATATAATAATTAGATATAATAAAAGTATAAATACCTTGCAAAGTATATTTAAAAAAAACATCTTTTATTTAATTACTTTAATATGTTGCCTGCGTAAGACCTCCTTAAGTCTAACCTCTATAGTAGAAGCTAGTTAGAAATGTTAAATTATCTCTTAAACTACTAGATTAATAATATAAGCTAGGCATAAAATAGTGTTTTTTAAAGCGCTCTAGCTAATATTCTTATCTAATAGTATTAATTAAATTGTCTAACTAAGTACTGTATTGTTGCTAGCATTATTGCAAGTAATAGCTAGAAGGCAAGACCTAGTATTAGTGTCTAAAAGTACACGTAGTACCTCTACAGCTATTAAAATTCTAGTATATCGTCTGCGTATTAGTATAAAATTAAGTAGTTTCTCTTAGAATTGCTAGTTTAATGTAATATAGTAACCTTTAACTACAAAAAAGCTAAAATAATTAGCAATAAACTATATATTTAGTATAATTAAAATCTTAGTTGTAGAGCTAAAGTTGTTAAAAAAAAAAGCTTTTACTTCTTTAAACTAGTTCTAAAACATTAACTTAAATTTATAATAAGTAATTATTGCAGTCTAAGGCCTTAGAAATTAGAAAAAGTGTGTAAATAATAGCTGCTTAATAGTTTAGAATAGCTAATTACTATTAACAACTACTTAAACAAGCTCTTTTTTAAAGGCATTTTAAGTAAATTTAGGTATTAAAGCAGGTGTACTACTTTTTTAAAGTTAAGTATATATAAAGTTTGTTATACGTAAACTATTATAAATAGGAGTTAAAGTACTCTAATAATTAACTATATTAATATAGTTTATAAGGTATTTAGCCCTTATTCTTGTTAGCTTTAAGTGTTACAGAATTATGCCGCAGTTAAAACAGAAAATATAAAAGCAGCTAGTTATAATATAGGCAGCTTCTCTAAACTTTAACTAAATGCTACTAGTATAGGTAGCATAGTTTTAGTAAAGAGATTTACTGTCTAAATTTTAAGCCTAGCTAGTTGTACTCTACTACTTATTTTAATAAGTTATAATTTTATTTCCTCTTTCTTATATAGCTTCTTAAGGTAGGTATATTAACAAATTTAACTTTTTTTGCCCTTCTCTCTAAATAACCTAGTGCCTGCTTATTTAAAATTAGTAAAGGTTATGTAGAAGCTTATAAATATATTTAGCTATAATATGTAAGTAAACAGCGTTTAGTTTAAAAATATAATAAAAAGCTATTATAAATTATTACTATTGCTAACGTACAGCATATAAATGTCTGCTTTACAACTTTAATAGTATATAAGCTATATATAGTAGGCTTTTAGCAGACGCGTGTATAACTAAACTAAAATTAACTTGTCTTTTTAATTACGTACTATGTTAAGCGCTTTTTAATTAGACTTTATTAATTTAAAGAACGTTAAACTAAAAGCAGTATAGTTATAAAGTTATGCAATTATTTTTATATTATATAAATTGTATTAATTAGCTATAATAAGTGCTAATTAATACTAATAACTTAGTATAAAAATACTAATATAATTAATTTAAAAAGCCTTCAAAGTCTGTAGAATTGCTAATATTTATATTCTTATTTTAATTTTTGTTTTTAACCTTAGCCTATAATTCCTACTATTACTCCTTAGTCTTACATTTATTTTTACATTAATTATAGTACACATTAATATTAAAATTATTATTAACCTCTTCTTTACATTTATTACTATTATGTCTTTTAATATATAGCTTGTCGCTGCGTAAGATAGTATTATTACTAAGTCCTAAAGACTTATACACTAGCAGAGGCTTATATAGTCTATACTAGTTAGTAAGTAAATATAATAAAAAAATGTATTAAAACTTACTTCTAATCTTTACTTATAGCAACAGCTAACTCCTCTAGACTTATATCTTTAATAAAGTCATGCTATATTTTTTTAGCTTGTTTACATTTAAAGGTATTAGTGCGAAGCTTTGCTAATCCTTTATTATAGGTGCGACGCATAATCTTTTTAAGAACACTACTAGAGCTATAAATCTAAGTATATATACAACTTTAGCTACTATTATTTAAGCTCTCTATTACCTGCGCCGCTTTATCTAGGATTCTTGCGTGCTATTTTATATTAACTCTGTAGTATGCGTCTTTCTATTTTTTATAAATTTAAATAAAAGTTGTTTATAGCTACTTACTTATTTATATATAAGCATAACTCTATAATAAATAACTATATTAACTTACTACTCTTCTAGGCGTTGTATTACTTTTAGTTAAGCACTTTTTATACTGCCTTTATTATTTCTTTACGCCTCTCTACACTCGCATTCTTATATTGTTCTATACCTTCTATTTTTTTTTTTAGTATATAGCAGCGCAATTAGCTATATATATGTTTTGTAAGGCCTTTGTCTTAAGATTAAGTTAAGCTACCTAACTTCTTTATGCAACAGCTTAAGAACTAAAGCTTAATAATTTCTTTATTAGGACTTTAAAATTTGTAGAGCAACTTTTCTTTAGACTACCTTAGCTGTGTTACGCAAGTATATTATTAATTTTGTCTTCTTTACATTTATAACTCTTTATAAATTAGCATACGCTGTAATTAATAGCTATATTAAATACTTTTATAAGCTTCTCCTACTTATTGCGTTTAAAACTTAGTAGCACTAAAATTAGAATGCGTAGAACTAGGCTTTTAGGACTATTACTTAGCTCTTCTTTGATTATTGTTATTACAATAAATGTAATAATTAACTATAATTAGTTAATTTTAGTTGTAGTAGTTGCATAGTAAGTAGAGATACAGAAATATTACTATATTATAGCTAGTGTAGCCTGTGCGCCCCCACTAAAGCTAACTAAAAATTAACATTTTGCCTATATTTAGACACTCTACTAATTACTACTTACTAATAATACACCCTAGCACGTTGCATTATAACAGCTTTTTATTACATCTACTTATACACCCTATTACTGTAAAAACAATTAACAATAATTCTACATACTTACTACAAATTTTAACAACTTTACAACTACTATAATAGCGCGCACTAAGCAAACTACGCAAGCTTTAACTAGAAGCAAAGTGCCTATAAAGAATTTATAAATAAAGGCTAGTTAAAAGCTACCTGCATTATTTATAAAGGCTAGAGCTGTTAAAAAAAAACGTTAATATAAGCTAGGTAGTAAGTTATTATAGTTTTTTATTATAGTTAAATACTAATAGCATATAGCTGTTGCGCTAAAAAAGATTAAAAAGCAGCAAAAGTTAACTAAACTATTACTGCGTAAACTTTTATTTAGCTATCTTGTTTACAAGATTGCATATTCTTATTGCTCTAATTTGCGCTTTTAGGTAGAGGCAATTTATGCTCTTTAAAAGTTAGCTAAAGCCTTTTTAGTTAGCTATTTTAAAAGTATTGTAACTACTTTTATTATTTTTAAATTTAATACTAATAAATATAGACTGTAACCTTAATGCTATTTATACAAAGAAAGTTACTATTTAAGCTAAAGATTTAAAGATAGCAGTTAGATACTATAAGAAGTTTAGTACTAACTTTACGTTCTTGTAGCTTTTTACAAAAAGACTGCATTGCAAGTAGTTAGAGTTCCTTTAGTGTATAATAATATAAAGATGCTCTTTTAATTACTTTTTATACTGTGATGACTAACTATGTTAATAACTACAATATAACTACAATATAACTATATGTAGTTGTAGTTAGGTTAAAGTTGTAACTAAATTAGTGCTTACTTAGCTTACCTCTCTTAATCTTACCTCTCCTAATCTTACCTGTTTAACACAGCTATTTATTACTATAAATAGCACGTAACTACAACCTAACTACAACCACAACCACTAGTCTATGCAACCTAACTACAACCACAACTACTAGTTAGTGCGACCCAACCACAACTACAACTACTAGTCAGTGCGACCCAACCACAACTACAACTACTAGTCTGTGCGACCTAACCACAACCACAACCACTGGTCTGTGCGACCCCAACCCAACCTATACCTACGCGTGGGTACCCACGACCCATTTACCAGCCTAATTCTGTAGCTACTACATAGGTATGTAATCTGTTAGTACTAGGCGGCGTCCTAAGTAATTAAAATGTGTTTTTTTTGTTTATTTCTTTTGTTTTTGCTGTGTTTCCTTTTATTCTTTCTGCGGAATTTAGAGCTTAATAGGGCTAAGCTTACAGGAAGAGGAGGTTTGTGCTAGTACACAAGGTAATACCCAACTGCACACTAGGTTAGTGCTTAACTACCTAATCCTAAAGTATATAACTTATTTAGTATCCCACGAAAAGAGGCACCATTTATTATTTGTGTACTCCACAGCTTAGCTCCTGCAATATACTATAGAATAGGCTTCTTCTTCTACTAATAGTCTTTACACTTAACCTATAATAAGATTATTATCTTGTTAACCTTGTTCTTGTATAATCTAGCTACTAGTGATCTCTTGCCCTCGTAGCAGTATGTCTTCATACACTCCAACACCCGTACAATACTACTTTAATATAGTTTTATATTAGCTATAAAGTTTTTAAGAAGCTTAGGCTTATAATACTAAAAGTACTCTTTGCTTTATTACTTAAAAAGCTTATTTAGTAAGCATAAGCTATACACGTAAGAAATACTTATATTATAAAGCTAGGCTATAGCCTTAATAGTTTTTAGCTAGAGTTCTTTAGGCAGGTTTGCGCTTGCCCTTATCTTAATAAATTTTTTTATTAGCTCTTATTTTACTTGTTTAGTAGCTCTATTTAGTTTATATGTATTTGGTAAAGAAGGCTTAATAGTAATATTATATTCTTTATACTATATTTAGTACTAGTACGTCCCTCTTTAAAAAAGCGTTAACAAATTATTATTTTATATAATTTTAACTATTTAAAGCTTATAGTAAGCTTATAGTAAAGCCTTAAAATTATAAAAGGCTTTTATAATCTTAAAAATAGATTTTGCTTATAAGATGTATACATAACGCTTACTGCTAAAAGTATATTTAATTACTTATATTTAATACTTTCTTAAACAGCCTTTAGGCATATTAAATAAATTTTATAAGATTCTCTAGTATAGTTAAAAAAAGAGCTTCTTTAGTTATTTGAAAATAATTTATTTTGCATAAGTTAGAGTATAGTGCTTACACTTAATATATACTATTTTTTTAATTTTTATGCTTTAAGCTACGTTAATGAGCGCTTTGAATGCTTTAAGGCTTAGGTGCCTTACCTAAGTATACTAAAGGTTTTCTAAGTTACTTTTTTAAATATGTTACTTATAAGCTTCTAACTCTAAGTATTATGTTTATAATAAGTTTAAAATAAGAAGATAAAGGCTTGTATTTAAAGAATAAAAAGTTATAACAGTATGCAAGCCTTGCTAGTACAACGTTTCTGCCTAGTATACCTTAGTAGAAGTATTGTCTAGGCCTAAGTACTAGACTTCTTTTTTGTGTAGGCAAGCTTCTAAGATAATATTAAAATAAAAACTTTTAATAACTACTATATTTATAAGTTTAAAGTCTTTAGTTCTTTTACTACGTGTCTTATTTAGAACTTGTTATAGAATATAAGTTTCTTAGCTGCTAATAAAAAAGGCCTAAGTGTCTACTTTTACTATCTCTACTTCTCTAGCAGGTACAAAAAAGCTTAGTATAAGTAGTTCTCTACTATTTAC
Organism: Alternaria gansuensis; assembly: GCA_009289805.1. Taxonomy (NCBI): domain Eukaryota; kingdom Fungi; phylum Ascomycota; class Dothideomycetes; order Pleosporales; family Pleosporaceae; genus Alternaria; species Alternaria gansuensis. The sequence goes on along the minus strand of WBOK01000250.1, from coordinate 9,130 downwards.
TAAGTACAACGCGGCTCTACTGTCTATTATAGTGCTCTTTAATAGTATATAAGCATTAAAATTGCTAGTATAGTATACATCTAGGCTGTTATTCTCTTTAAAAAGCGTTAAATTAATTAAGAATATTAATATACTGCCTAAAAAAAGCTTTAAATCACTTTTTTTTTAAGAAAGCCTATATTTAGCTTTAATAGGCTTTTTATAAAAAAATTCATACTAGTTAGTATGTAAGTAGTTTGGATTTTTCTAGCCCTCTTTTTTTTTATATTATAGTTAACTAAAAAGCTAGCTTTAATTACTACTAAAAGTGCGTAGTATTCTACTAGCTTTTAAAAATTTATTTCTTTAGTACTATTTTTACAAAAGCACTTGTAGCTATATTTCTAGCCTACCTTTTTAGCACTTTATTTTTAAATATAAAGTTTTAAGCTTTTTGAAGTAGTTTAAGCTCTTAATAATTTAGCTAAGCTTAGTAAGCTAATTAATTACTAGTAAAGTATTTCTAACAATACTTAACTTTTTAGTCTAAATTAAAATAATTTTTCTTAAGTATTTATTACTATTAGTAGAGCGTTTTTATAGTGCTAGATTAGTTAAAAGTATATTTAGCTTTTATAATATTTAGAAAGTTAAATACAGCTAGTATACTGTCTACTTTAAGTATTTTTAGCCTCTTACCTTTTAGTTAGCTTATTTATTACTTATTATACTAAGCTTATAGTTTAATAGTTTCTAGCTTTTCTTTTTTAAGGCTTACACAGTACTCCTAGCGTATTAATATTTAGTTAACAGCATCTATTAGCGCTAGTTTAAGCTTTAATTACTTAATAAGTTTATTAAAAGTTTAGCTTAATCTATTAGTAAGTCTTATTATAATTAAAGCTAGTAACTGCTTATTAATAGTTGCGTAGACTTAGTCTTATATATACTATAAAGCGCGCGCGTTTACAGCTTAGTCTATATACTTTACTTAATATTTATTAAGCTTTTTATTATAAGCTTTAAGCTTTTTTTTAGTAAAGTTTTTTATAAGTACTAAAAGCTTTAAAAGCAGCCTTATTAATATATTAATAGTTACAATAGCTTTTAAGTTGATATATTTTTAAACTTTTTTAGATTTAGCATTAAACTTTAGCTAGGTATACTAGTAAGTCTAGTTTGCGTAGCCTAAAAGGCGCGATAAGTTTGTAATTTATAGTAAGTTACTTACTATTATTATACTGCAATTAGTTAGTAAGTTAAGAAGTATACTTAAATAGATTAAAGAGTTTAAACTACTACTAGCGTACTCGAGATTACGTAAGGAGAATTTAACTATAATTTAAAGCGCTAGGCTTATAACTATAAAGAATAAAGAGGTAGTAATAGTAGTTTAGAAGAACTAGATAGTTAATTCTATTTTTCTATCTGTGTCTAAAACGCTCTTTATATACAAAAGGAATATTATAGTCTATAAAGAGTAGTATAAAGCTTAAAGAGATTCTTCTAAGCTTAGCAAGTATTCTGTAGAGCTTAGATGCTTTCTTCTAAACTTAGCATAAAGTCTTTAAGCATTAGCGTAAAGGCTCTAAGGCTTGGCGCTTAGCGCTGCGCGCGCTGCGCAGGCCTTAACGCTTGTGCCTAGAGCCTCGTGGCTAGAGCCTCGTGGCTGAGGCGCGTGGCTGATATATGCGACACTAAATAAAAATAGCAAGACTTTATTTTGTTGCGGATTCAATCTCTAGGCCTAATTGCTGCTTGTTTTACTATCAACTTTCTGCCTTCTACTTGTTTGTAGTAGACTCAGAGGCAGCCTAATTTAGGCTTATAACCTGGAGATTGAGGAGGAGGCGGAAGTAGAACAATAAGAATACGAGAAATAAATATAGAGACTAAGAGAAGAAAGTAATTTAAGTCTTATTATTGTATTGTACAACTGCTCAATTAAATATTGTTTCTCTCTTAAGAACTCTCTCACGCAATAGCTTGCGTAGTAGATAATGCAATATCTTGCAATCTTATGTAATCTCACGTAATAGATTGCGTAGTTGCTGTAGATCAATCGATAACAATGACAAGTCGTACTAGTAGCGTAATAGCTTCTAGTAATTAATTGATCGTAGGTTGATTGTAGATTCCAGGCAATATTTTGAGCACCTGGATCCTGTGGAGAAACAGCTAAGTAGCTTAATCTCCAACAAAGTATACTTAATAAGAATTTTAAAAATATAGTTTTAAGTAAATAAACTAACTTAACTTTTTTATTTAGCTTTTTACATTCAAAACTACTATATATATTTTTAAAAGCTAGCTATGCGTAGTATAACTAATAAATAAAAATTATAAATTATACTTTGTTTATGTATTAAAAAGTTTTATAAATAAACTTAAGAAATTAACTTTAAAATAATATATTTTTTAGAACTGCTAAAAATGTTATAGTACGCATAATAGACTGTAAAAAAATAAAAGTTACTAGTTTAAATACTAAAATAAGCTAATTTAAAAAAAGTTATATTAAACTTTTTAAAATTACTTTAAAAGCGTAAATAATAAGCTTATAATTTTTCAAAATAAGCACATTAACTCTTAAAGTTGAATTTTATAAACTTATTAGACTATATAAAACTATTTTTCAAAAATTCAGGCTTAAATTATATGCTAAATATTTAAGTTCTAAAATATATAGTAGTATTACGTAAAAATATTAAAAAAAGTCTTTTTTTACTTCTAGTAAAGTAATAAGTAATATTGCTATAAGTAAAAAAATTATATAAACCTTATTTACTAGTAAAAGGCTTAAAAAGTAGAATATAAACTACAACACTTTAAAAAATAAAAGTAAAAGCACTATAAAACTAAAAAAAGTTAAAAAATATAAAAAAAACTTTAAAAACTACTAATTAAGTAAAAATAGGCTATTATAGCTTAAAGCAAAGTAAACTAAGCAAGAAAAATGCTAAAAAATGCACTTTATAGTATTATAAGTATAGAAAACTTAAATATTATAAGTTTAATTACTATACGCTAAGTAAGCTAGAAAAAATAGTAGATAGCGCTACTATACTTAAGTTAAAAAAAAAAACTAAAAGTAAAAGAACGTAAGTCTTACTTTACTACCTACATTACCTTTTACTAAAAGAATAAAAACTTAAGTAAATTATATAAGGCAATCTTACTTAAACTAGTATAGCTTTTAACTATAAAGTATATAGTTAAGGCATTAAAGCTTCTAAAAGCTATAGTTAATAGAAGCTTATAACTAAATTTTATATCTGCTATATTAGTAAAGAAACAAGACTTAACTATTAATCTTTTATTTAGCTTATTAGTAGAAAAAGTAAACAAAGGCAAGCTTACTATTTTTAGCATACCTAAAGTAAATATAATTATTATAAATTTATAAAGACGCGTTAAGACATAATATATCTTATTTATAGTATTAAACTTAAAAAAGTATTTAGTTTACTTTAAGTTACTATAAATTAACTTTTATAACTTAAAAATAAACTATATAATAAATCGTATACTTTTTTAAAGCATAAAGTCTTAAAGTTTAAGTAGTTTTTCAAAAGCTAGCGTAAAAGACATAGAAACTTTTAAAAAGAGTATATATAATCTTATAGTAAATATATATATATATATATATTATAAGTTTTATAAGCTAAAATAGCTAAAAATTAGCTAAAATAGGCTAGCTTCTTTTATAATACGCTAAATATATAAATGTGTATTTAGAGAAGAACTCTACAGTTCTAGTAAAAAATAAACTATAAGATTTTGTTATTAACTTGCTACTTAGTATAAATTTACTATATATACTATTATACAACTTATTAAAGATAAAGTTAGAGCTATTAAGGAAATACTTTATAAAGTATATAGCAAGAGAATAAATAAAAAGATTTAAGTTCTTAGTAGACGCACTAACACTCTTTCTAAAAAAAACAGTACTATAAGGCTATATATAAATTATTATAGTTTTAATAAGATTATAGTAAAAAATAAGTACTTTTTTCTACTTATTATAAAGTTGTTAAATAGACTAGCGCAAGCTAAGTACTATACTAAGCTTAATATAAAAAAAGCGTACTATGAAGTGCGTAATTAGAAAGGAAATAAATTAAAAATAGCTTTTTATATAAAATATAGCTATTTCAAGTATACTATTATACTTTTTAGCTTAATAAATGCTTCTGCGCAGTTTTAAGCCTATATAAACTTAGAACTAGTTAGCTTAGTTAATGTATTCTATATTGTTTATTTAGATAATATCCTAATATGCTCTATAATAAAAAAAATATATAAAACTTATATTAAAAAAGTATTACAAAGATTACGCAAAGCTAAGGTATATATAAAGCTTAGTAAGTATAAATAGTATACTTAGTGCATAGAATACTAAAGATATATAATTACACTAAATAGTATTAAAATTAATAAGAACAAAATTAAAACAATTTAAAATTAGCTTATTCTACATATAGTATAGAATATTAAAATATTTATTAGTTTTATAAACTATTATAGAAGATTTATTAAAGAATTTTCTAAGCTAGCTCTACTCTTAACTATATTAACTTAAAAAAGCCTAGGCTTAGCTAAAAAAGGCTACGCTATAAAAAGGAAAGAAAGTTAAACTTTAGATATTAGTAAAGAGGCATAGAGGGTATTCTAATAACATAATTTATTTTTTAAATATACTTATACTAGCGCATTTTAAAAGAGACAAGAAGATAAAAATAAAAGTAGACGCCTTTAGTAGTATGATATTAGGTATCTTAAGCTAATATATTCTAGTAATACTTACTGTAAAATAATAAAGGCTAGTTAACTTCTATTTACGCAAGCTAATTACAGCTAAATATAACTATAATATTTATAACTAAGAACTTCTTGTAATAGTTGAAAGTTTAAAATACTAGCGCTACTATCTAGAAAGTATTTATTTTAAATTTTTAATGAATTATTAAAACCTTAAATAGTTTATAAAAACTAAGATCTTTAGCTACTACTAAGTATAGTTATACTTAGTACTAATACGCTATAATTTTGTTCTAAACTACTACCCTAGAAGTACTAATTTAGTAGATAGCTTATTTTACTATCTTAACTATATAGCTAAGTTATAGAAACTAGCATAAAAGTATGATAAGGCTTTTATACAACTAGTAAGAAATATATTAAGTAATAAAAGTAAATAAAGCTTAATTATTACAGCAACCTTTACTTAGTTAAGTAAGTAAATAAAGTAGTAAGCTACCTTAAAAAAAGTACTAAGAAAGTTTAAATAAGCAGACAAAACTATACTTAAAAATCTAGAACTTCTAAAAAACTATAACATTACTGATAAAGACATAGAAGCTATATTAGATAAGTTTAATATAGAAATAGACTAGAATAGCCTATTTAAGCTTAAAATAAGCTTATTATACTTAATATAGCTTACTAACACTTAAAGCAAGTTACAAGTACTAAGAAAATACTATAATAACTTACTTATAAGTTATTTTAGTTTTAAAAGAATAATAGAGAAATTATAATAGTAATATACTTAAAAAAGTATAAAAAGAAACGTAATAAAGTATTATTATAACTACTTTACTTATAGAAAGTTAACTTTAGTGTATTATAAGCCTTATGGCTCTCTGAAACTTTTACTTTTACTAGGCAAGCTATAAAAGAACGTAATAATAGACTTTATTACAGAATTACTTCTTAGTAGAATACTAAGCTAAGTATATAAGATATTACTTATAGTAGTGTACTGATTAACTAAAATAGCTTATTATTTATTTTTAAGGTGTTAAAGGTGGTGGTTGTTGTTATAGTCAAAATAGAGTTTCTAAAAAAAGTAAAAAGCAGCTACCCTCTACTAATTAGTCGCAAAAGTCAAAAAAAACATTATATGTAGTTTATAAGATTTAAATAGTAGGTAGATAAGGTCTACTTATTTTTAAGGTATTAAAGGTAGTAGTTGTTGTTGTGGTTAAAATAATTGTGTGTAGTTAACAAAATTTAAACAGTAAGTAGATAAGGTCTACGCGCTAAGCGCTTAGAGTAGAAAAGCTTAGACTACTAAGCGAAATTAGGGTTAAAAAATTAGCTAAAGGTACTAAAAAACGACACTAATTAAAACGTGTTTAACAGTAATTGCTAGCCTATAGCTGGTAACAAGATTGCGATAGAGGTAGAGGAAGTAGAGGAGGGTAAGGACACGTACGTTACTACAGCAGGAGCCTGCAATACTTTATAAAAGCTCCTTACCTGCTGCTTCTTACTTTTAGGATTTTCTATACTATATAGTACCGCATACAAACAACTTACATATAAATAATATAATACTTAGACTATTTTTCTCTTTGAATAGCTTATATTAAGTAAAGTTAGACCTTACTAAGTTACTATATAAGAAGCTATAGTAGTAGATTATAAAGCCTGCGTTTACCTTTATTAAGCGGCCTCCCTAGTTAGTTAAAGAGGAGCTGTTAGCAGTAGCTCCTATAGTTATTAGGTAGACGTAGAGGTTAAATTCTATTATTTATTAACACTTTATTAATGCGTCTAGTATTATAGATGTTAAGGTTATAATAGAGGTTGTAAAAGGCTTATTTAGCAGCAAGTCTATTAAATACGTTACGCATGTTAATAGTCTAGGTGCAGTAATAGTGTGTTATCTTACTAATCTCCTTCTGCGCGAATATAACTTTAGTAGAGAGACTTTGTAGTAGCTCTATAAAGAGCAAAAGCGTGTTAAAATAGCTATTAAGTAGCTAGGACAAACTAACAAGCAGGAGGATTTTGTAAGTTGCCTTTAGGGATAGAAGAGCTATGCTTAGATAGTAACGCTGTTGTTGTATATTTACATCTAAGTATAGGCGCTAGAAACGCTGCGACTGCAACACTGCTAGGATAGCAACAGAGACAACAGAAGTTGCAGTTATTAGTAAATAGTTATTAGTTAAGATAGTTAGTTAGAGGAATATCGCGCATCTTCGTTTCTGTCTAAACATGCAACACACTAATTGCGTGCTAGTAATGCTAAACAAGGAGGCATAAGCCTAGATACCTCTTGTTAGCAATAAATCCTTTTTTACTAAAAAGGTATCTACAAAATGTGTAGTTACATTAAAAGGTTGTCTTAAAAGGCCGAAGCTAGTAGATAAAGTCTACGCGCTAAGCGCTTAGAGCAGAAAAGCTTAGACTACTAAGTAAAAATTAGAGTTAAAAAATTAGCTAAAGGTACTAAAAAAGAACACTAATTAAAACGTGTTTAACAGCAATTGCTAGCTTATAGCTAGCAACAAGATTGCGATAAAGATAAAAGAAAAAGGTAAGAACACATACGTTACTGCAGTAGAAGCCTATAATACTTTTTTATAAAAGCTTTTTACCTGCTACTTCTTACTTTTAGAGTTTCCTACACTACATAGTACTACATATAAATAACTTATATACAAATAATACAATGCTTAAACCATTCTTCTCCCCCTTTAATATAAAGACTAATAGCTTATATTTAGTAAAGTTAGACCTTACTAAGTTACTATACTAGAAGCTATAGTAGTAGATTACAATGCTAGCGTTTACTATTATTAAGTAGCTACCTTTATTAGTTAAAAAGAAGCTAGTAGCAATAGTCTCTATAGTAGTTAAGTTAGTGTAGAGGTTAAAATATAACTATAGTTAAGATGTTTTTAATGCGTCTAGTATTATAAATATTAAGGTTAAAACAAGGACTGTAAAAAGCTAGTTTAGCTAGTATACTATATACACTGCGCATGTTAATAGTCTAGGTGTAGTGAAAGTATATTAATTTAGTAATCTTCTCTTGCGCAAATGCAACTTTAGTAAAGAGACTTAAAAGTAGCTTTATAAGAAGTAAAGGCGTGTTAAAACAGATATTAAGTAGCTAAGATAAACTAATAAGTAGGAAGACTTTATAAGTTGCCTCTAGGGATAAGAGAGCTGATACCTGCAGGTATCCTTGCAGGTGAGGAGCCCCTTATAAGCACAATTGCCGGTGGGCAAGCTAACGATAAGCGAGTTTGGCGGACCTAGTTAACACGCAACCATCCGTGACAGAGCCTCCCCCTCTAGTCTAGCGTCCCGACAGCCTTAAGTTAACTCTCCGGACTGTATGAGGATGTTTTAGTAAGGAGCGCGTGTTACTCGCAGCTTAGGTGCTCTTAAGACGCGTGTTACCTGCGGTTTAGGCGCGGGACGAGCTTTGGGCTTAAGTCTTCGTGGCGTTGTCATAGTAACCCTTAAATTTGTTGTTTGTTTCTTAAAATTTTTGGAGGTAAAGGTAAGAGTGTGTAATTGTTGTGGGTGGTCTATGCGAGGTAATGTTTGCTGTGGTGATAAAGAAATTTTTTAGTATATTCTTTATAATTCTTGTCTTGATTAACATATTTAACATGCAACTCTAACGCACTCACCACGCGACTAAACAACAAGCTCTAATCTTTATTATAGTCTACTATCTAAATCCTAAGTACATTAAGAAGTCCTACTTATAAGATGCTTAGCTGTACAAGTTTAGCGTGCTTAAGAAAGCTGCTGATTTTGTTGCCTTGCATGCGACTTGCCTGCGCTGCGCACAAAACATTGCTAAATAAAAGAAAATTTGTAGAAAGACTAAGCATTATTATTGTAACTATTATGCTAAGGGCAACTGTAGCAGTTGTACTAAGGTAAGTCTTTTTGTTTTGTTAACTGCGCCTTAGCTAATCTAAACAAGTTCTTAAAGCGCTTAATAAGCATTTAAATTGTCTGTACTATTTTTGTGCTTGTTTTAATACCGCAGTTACTAATGCTAATATTTTAAGGACTAACCCTGCTGTTATCGCTGCTAGCGTTAAGCTTATGTAATGCTAGCGCTAATTTAACCTTAAGCTTTCTAACTGCCGCCGCGTCGCTGCGCACACTAGTACTCCTTTAGGAGTTCTTACTTAGGTGCTAACAACTTTGCCTTACTACTTAAGCTTAATCTTAGTAGAGTAGCGCTGCATAGCAGCTGCTCTTAAATTAATTGCTAGTTATGCGGCTAGGATTGCTGGTCCTACTACCGTGTCCGTGCGCGTTTTGAGCCAGTTCATGTTTTGAGCCACCCCACCAAACTACCACCTACACAAATCGCGTCATAACT
>WBOK01000025.1:0-322494 GCA_009289805.1 Alternaria gansuensis | reverse complement strand
GATCGTAGTTTGATTGAAGATTCCAGGTGTGATTTTGAGCACCTGGATCTTGTGGAGAAACAGCTAAGTAGCTTAATCTCCAACAACTCTTAGATTTTATTGTTTGTTTCTTAAAAACTTCTAAAGGTAAAAGTAAGAGTATATAATTATTGTAAGTAGTCTATGCAGGGTAATGTTTGCTGCAGTAATAAAGAAATTTTCTAGTATATTTTTTGTAATTCTTATCTTACTTAACTTACTTAACACGTAACTTTAGCGCACTCACTAAGCTACACAACAATAAGCTGTAATCTTTATTATAGTCTACTATTTAAATGTTAAGTATAGTAAAAAGTCTTACTGTAGGAGCTGAGAAGGAGCAATTGTTTAATTACCTAAGTGGAAAGTAAGTGTATTGATCAACTAAATGCTACAACAAAGTGTCAATAACTACTAAAGAGACATAAGACGATCTAGCCTGTTTATATAGACGCTAGCGGGGCCGTCACGTCAACAGCTTACTAGGATCACCTAATTAACAGGGTAATCTACGTGTTAATACTCTAACACACACCCTAGGTTAGTAAAAATCTATTAATCTAAGCTGTAAGTAAGGATTTAATCCTTACTAAATTAGCGTTATAAATTAAGAGGTCTTCTTATAATCTTAGTCCTACTACCTAATTTTTTTATCTCTACAGTAATATTGTAATGTTGTTTTAATTAAGCAAGCAGCTTAGTTTTATTATAGTATCAAAACGTTAAATAAACTTTAAACATTGCGTAATTAGTCTATGCACAAATAATATAAGTACTAATTACGTCTACTGCCTTTCTATAACCTTTAGCCTTACTATAATATTAATTATTAAGTCTTCCTAACTTTTAATATACTTTTATTACTATTAATATAGTAAGTTTATTACTTTACTATTCTTTTATTAATTAGCTGCTAATATTTCTAGTGTAATCTACCTTTAATAGCAATAAGCGTAAGCGTTGCTTAAAAAGCTATTGTTAAAAGTATAATTATTGCTTAGAAAGCCTACACTAATTACATAAGAATAGTGCTTAGTATAAATACTATATGCGTTAAAGCCTATTTAATAATAAGATTTAGCAAGTAGCTAGTTTTTAAAATAATAAAAGTTTATTGCTTTTACTTTTGAATTTGTACACCTACCGTAAGACTTTTTGCAGCTTAGCTTAAAAATTAATTAACTTACTTAATAAATTAAGTTTACTAGAAAGCCTTTATTTAAATCTTAATTAAACTAAAAGCTTAACTAAGAACTTAAGCTAGCATAAGAGTAAGACTATTTAAAAGCTTATTTCAAAGTTAAAGTAAATTACTGCTTAAGCAACGTCTAAAGAATAGTAATACAATGATAGTAATAGCTTATATACGCCTATTAAGCTATTTATAAAGCGCAACACGCCTTTTTCTACTTAAAATAAAGGCGCTTATAAGCTTTTTAAGAATTGTTACTAACGTGTTTCATAAGCGAGTCGCCACCCCAAGCGAGTCGCCAACGCAAAATCCCCGCCAAATTTCAAAATAACAGGGGTCTAATTCTTGACAACTACTTAGTAGAAATCTGTAAGAATCTAACACAGTCGCTGCATCTATATAAAAAGTAAGCTATAGAAGTTGTAAGAAATTCTATTAAGTATTTGTAGAGATAGACCACTTATACCCCTGTAAAACTACAAAACTAAGTATATCTCTTTTAATTTTAGAGCTAAACTTTTGAAATTTTCATAATCTACTTTTTATACAAATGCAGCGATTGTGTTAAGTTTTTAGAGAATTCTAAATAGTAGTTGCTAAGAATTAGACCCCTGTAATTTTGAAATTTTGTGGGGATTTTGCGTTGGCGACTCGCTTGGGGTAGCGACTCGCTTGTGAAACACGTTAATTTAATGCGTTCTTGTATTTCTCTATATAAGCGCTGTATAAAGAAGTTACTCAATAGTTTATACGCTAAGCGCTATTCTAATTAAGTTTAGACTAGTAGTTAAAGTAGCACTTGCTGCAGCAATTACTTATTTTATATATGCTATACTATCAACAACAATCTTGCTAATTATTTTATAGCTATATATAAAAATAAAAAAGTAAGCTTTTAATTATTTAAGCTTTTTGCTTAAACTACTAAATATTTTTCAAGGATAGAACAATAATAAGTACTAAGGTAATAAGTATAGACTGTTTAGCAACATTATTGCTTGCTATAAAAAGATTAATAGTAGTATGATATTTATTAAAACGCTTTCTATGCAGGAGCTTTTAGTTAAAAATTACTATAATTAAAAGATATTATCTTACAGTTTTGCTGCTTAGCTCCTGCTATGTACTCTTGCTCTAGTAAGCACCTCTTAATTAAGGACATAAGCTCTATAATACTGCATATAACTCTTGTTAACCTATAGTACAGACTGCTTAACAGCTAGTTTATAATTTATAATAGCTATAGTAATAATAGCTTTAGCTATAGTAGCAATAGCAGTATTCTCTATATTAATTAAGAGTTTAAGAACAGCATGCTTATAGAATACTGCCTTTAACTACTTTATATTATTATATTTCTAATTATTATCTTAATCGCTATACAACTTAATTATATAGATATAAGTACACTAAGGTAAGCTAACAATTACTAATAATTCTATATATAGAAGTAATAAATTAAATTCACGCCTTTATGCTGCATGTCTGCAGACTTGAGCTATCTAAGCTAGAATAGCTAATAATGCGCTTAAGCTTGCTAAGGCTTAGAAAGCTAAGCAAGACTTACTAATAAAGTCTAGTAAGTATAATAATTCTAATGCTTACTAGTAAGCTTGTTCTTAGTTCTAGTTTAGTATATAAATGTTGCTGCTTAATATAAATCTTTTGCTTGTTAATTATTATTACTTTTAATTAAGTGCCCAAATTACTAAAAGTTAAGCAACTGCTTAAACTTCTTAAACTATTGTTAAGTAAGTAACTTAGTTAGTTTATTAGCCAGCATAATTGCTATTTCTAGGTACTTAACCTAAAATAATTGCTATTTCTAGGTACTTAACCTAAAATAATTTCTTAGTATATTCCTACTGCAGCTACCTATTTTATATATTTATATATTTTTTATAAGTGCTAATTTACTTATTCTTCTTAACTTTAAGCCTAATTATTTATTTCTTATTATACTAAACTATTTAAACTTTTCCTAAATTAAAAAACAGTTTGCGAAAAAAGTATTTAAAGGCTATAGCCTTTTTAGTAGTTTGCTTAAGGGCAAGTAGCTTAGCTTTAATATTTAAAGTAGTTACTATAGTCTACTAAGCTGCCTTCTAAAATATTAGACTACTAAATAAAATAGCTATATATTTAGAAAATAATTAACAAGTTTCCTAAATATTTGTAAAAGAAGCATTGCCTACAATTATTAGGTTTAAGCTATTATAGTTTCTATATTAGATCGCATTCTATTTTGTCTAATAGAGGTATATAATTACTTATTTAATAGCTTTTATATATTAACTACTAAAGCTTATAAAGAAGTGTAAGAGCTTAAAAATCAAGTAAGTAATATCTAGTTAAAATATTATAGCTGTGTACAGTACTAATCTAACTCTTTCTTAGTAGGCCTTAATTTCTTGCTTGGTTACTTTGCTAGTGTTCTTAATTAGCCTCTCTAATAGCAGTAGAGTTTTTAGAAAGCTGCTATTCTCTAGCTTAAACTTCTTTATAATGTTATTAATATATCTATTACGCACAAGCGTAATTGTTTACTTTCTATAATCTCTAACTACTTAAATACTAAGAAGCTCTTTAAATAATTTCTGTTTTTATATTTTATACTTACTTATAATTTTTAAATAAAGATCTAATACTTTCTGCTTATAATCTTTTGCAAAAAGCAGTAAGATATTATGTATACAAAATAAAACTATGATCCTTTTTTCTTAATTAAAGAATAGGCACGGCTCTTCTAGTAAAATAATTAGTTTAATTTCTCTTAGTCATCTTAAGAACTCCTTATACTACAATAGTAGTAAGTCTTATAATTTATAAAGTACGCAGTTAAGCTAATGCACTTTCTAGGCTTTTTAAAGCTATTTAGTATTTTATTAATTACTAAGTTATCTACTATAATTAACATATTAAAAAATGCTCTTATAAAATTATATTACTTAATCTTTAAATTATTCTTAGCAGCAATAGCTATTGCTACTCTAAAGAACCTAGCAACTAATGTAGCAGTTTATGTTAAATTAATAAAGTTTTTTTTTTAATATTACTTTTTACAACAATCTGCGCCTTGCATTAAAAAAAGAAGCTCTTCTTATTAAACTTATAAGTTTAAATTTTACTTTATAAGTATTACTTAATTATCTACTTTTTTTTCTAATATTTTAGTCTAAGTTTTATTTTTACTTAACTAATTAATTTCTTTCTTATAGGTATTTTTAAACAAAGCTCTTATAAAATGCTAAAGTAACTACTTCTATAATCTTAGTAGTTTAAGTAAATTGTTGTAATTGTCAGGGCCGGACATCTTGCTAGGCCAGCCCGGATCAGTTCGGCACGGCTGAGGTCAGAAGAGGCTAGGTTAGGTCCGAATAGGTTATATGACCTTAGATTACTTTAGTATAAGTAGAGATATAATATTATAGTCTAGACGATATTAATTCGTCTCTTATCTACAGGCAATATACTATTGTCTCTTTATCTTTAGTATCTTGTATCTCTTTTAAGTATTAAGCTTTATATTTAAATTAATCTTCTTTAGATACGCTTATGCTATATAATAAGTGCTTAATTCACTTGTACAAATAGCTGCGCCTGTACTCTTATTAATAACAAAGGAGGATTTTTTAACTTAAGAACTAAAAAAACGAAATTATTAGAACTAGCACTAATTCATAAAGATAAACAAGACTAGGCAGCTACTAACTAAAAGATAAATAAAAATAAAAAAAGTAACCCATCTTTTGTTAACTACACATAATCTTTTTTTAACTTTTGCAACTAATTAGTAGAGAGCAGCTGCTTTTCACTTTTTTTAGAAAACCTATTTTAACTACAACAACAACCACCACCTTTAATACCTTAAAAATGAATAGAGTTGTGAGATAGACTAGCGCAAGCTAAGTACTATACTAAGCTTAGTATAAAAAAGGCGTACTATAAAGTGCGTATTTAAGAGGAAGATAAATAGAAAATAGCCTTCTATATAATACATAGCTATTTTAAGTATACTATTATACTTTTTAGCTTAATAAACGCTTCTGCGTAGTCTCAAGCCTACATAAACTAAATTCTAGTTAGCTTAATTAATAAATTCTATATTGTTTATTTAGACAATATCCTAATATTCTCTAAAATAAGAGAAGAATATAAAACTTATATTAAGGAGGTATTACAAAGATTATATAAAGCTAAGCTATATATAAAGCTTAGCAAGTGCAAAAAGCATACTTAGCGTATAAAATACTTGAAAACTATGGTTACACTAAATAGTGTTAAAATTAATAAAGATAAAATTCAGATAATTTAGAATTAGCCTATTTTACATATAGTACAAGATATTAAAATATTTATTAGTCTTATAAACTATTATAAGAGATTAATTAAAGAATTTTCTAAGCTAGCTTTACTTTTAACTATATTAACCTAAAAAAGCCTAGACTTAGCTAGAAAAGGCTACACTATAAAATGAGAAGAAAGTTAAACTCTAGATATTAGGGAAGAGATAAAAAGAGCATTCTAACAACTTAAAAATTTCTTTTTAAATATACTTATACTAGCGCATTTTAGGAGAGATAGGAAAATAAAAGTAAAAGTAGACACCTTTAGTACTATAATATTTAGTATTCTAAGCTAAAATATTTTAGTATTACTTACTACAAAATAATAGAAGCTAGTTAACTTTTATTTATATAAGCTAATTACAGCTAAATATAACTATAATATTTATAACTAAGAACTTCTTATAATAGTTAAGAGTTTAGAACACTAGCGCTACTATTTAAAAAGTATCTATTTTAAGATTTTAAAAAATTATTAAAACTTTAAATAGTTTATAAAAACTAAGATCCTTAGCTACTACTAAGTATAGTTATACTTAATGCTAATACGCTATAATTTTATCCTAAACTACTACTTTTAGAAGTACTAATCTAGCAAACAGCTTAACTTGCCATCTTAACTATATAGCTAATTTACAGAAACTAGCATAAAAGTATAATAAGGCTTTTATATAACTAATAAAAGATATTTTAAGTAATAAAAGTAAATAAAGCTTAATTATTATAGCAACTCTTACTTAGTTTAGTAAGTAAACAAAGTAGTAAGCTACTTGAAAAAAAGTACTAAAAAAGTTTAAATAAGTAGATAAAACTACATTTAAAAATCTAGAACCTCTAAAAAACTGTAATATTACTAATAAGGACATAGAAGCTATGTTAGATAAATTTAATATAGAAATAAACTAGAATAGCTTATTTAAGTTTAGAATAGGCTTATTATATCTAAGAAAGCTTACTAATACTTAAAGCAAGGCATAAGCACTAAAAGAATACTATTATAACTTACTTATAAGTTATTTTAGTTCTAAAAAAATACTAAAAAAATTGCAATAGTAATATACCTAAAAGAATTGAAAGAAAAATATAATAAAGTATTATTATAACTACTTTACTTTTAGGAAGTTAACTCTAGTGTGTTATAAGCTCTATAGCTCTCTTAAACTGCTACCTCTACTAAGTAGGCTGTAAAAGGACGTAATAATAGACTTTATTATAGAATTGCCTCTTAGCAAGATACTAAGCTAAGTTTATTCTATAATATTATAGTAGTGTGCTAATTAACTAAAATAGCTTATTATATTCTAGCAAAAGCTAATTAAGACAGCATTAACTTAGCTTAAGCTTAAATATATAAGGTGATTAGATTATATAGCGTACTAAAGTAGGCAATTTTGAATAAAGACCTACTAATAAATGCAAAGTACTAAAATACTTTTTAATATTATATAAACTTAAAAAATGTTTTTACGTCTGCTTTCTATCTATAAATAGATAGATAGATAGAAAGGTAGAACTAAACGCTTAAATAATACTTTTAGTGCTACTATACTTTAAAGTAAAATAATTAGGCTTTATAAATCTTTATTAGAGAATTTGCTTACAACAACAGTATATATACAACTATAAGAACTATGCCTTTCTAAGTATACTATAAAATAGACCTAATTAGCGCAGAATAGCCTAGTATAGCTTTAAAAAAATAAAGGAAGCTTTATAAAACTATAAACTACCTTTAGAGTACTAAGTTTATAAAGTAAATAAAAATAGAGAATTATTATAGGTAATACTTACTAAAAGGCATATACTAATAAGAAATGTTTACTTATTATATTTAAAGTAAGAGACTAAGTCTTAGCATTTAATTGTTATATATAATAACAAGGCTAAAGAAGAAAATAAACTAGAAGTTTATAAGACATAAATGTATTATAGCTTAAGTTAGGCTATCTACGTTTAAAGTAGACATGCTAGAGTAAAAAAATATTTATTTAGTTTTTTATACTTTATTATTAGAGCTATATAACTTAATAGAGATAATACTACACCTAGAAAGGTAGAACGTAGACACCTTAAGAGAGTTAAGTAATATATATATAAAGTAGATTATATACTAGAAAGAAGAAAAAACAGAGCTAACTAATAGGAATGCTTAGTTTTATAAAAAGGCTATGTTAAAAAAGAGAATTTCTAAGAATCTAGTTTTAACTTAAGCGTAAAAGCGCTTAAAAAATTCTAAAATAATAATAATATACTTCTACGTCGCTAAACTAAGGAGGTAAAACTTAAAGAAAGTCAAAAATAACTTTAAAAAATAAAGAGAAATAACTTTAAGTAGATTAAAAAACAAAAGTAAAGTGTACTTTTACCTATTTTTTTTTTATAGAATGTTTTTTAATTAGGTGTTTAACAGTACTTTAGCTTAAAATAATAAAAATATTTTTTATAAATTTAACTCCTACTTAAACTAGCCTATAATAACCTAGTAAAGCCTATTAAAGTATACTAAGGCTAACAAGGCAATGGAACTAAAAAATGATTAAAGCTAAATAGCCTAAATTTATAAGAGAGAAAGTTATACTAGCAAGAATTACTAAGTTTAAAAAAATATTTATTATTTAATTTATATAGATTAGGGTATCTACTAGAACGCCTTAGACTAGGCTATTATAGCCTAGTCTAACTTATAATACCTTATTAAGAGCTAGTACCTCCTAGGCGTATTCTATTTATATATACTAAAGGTCTTAGGCACTTATTATAGCCTAGTGGCTTTAGCCTTTTAAGACATCCTTTTGATGTAAATACATATTTTGTAGATACCTTTTTAGCAAAAAAAGATTTATTACTAATAATAAGTATCTGGGCTAATGCCCTCTTATTTAGTATTGCTGGCACGCAATTAGTATGTCACATATTTAGATAGAAACAAAGATGCGCGAAAAACCTCTAACTAACCTTCTTAACTAATAATTATCTACTACTAACTATTTACTGCTAACTATAACTTTTATTGTCTTATTGCTATCTTAGCAGTATTGTAGTTGCGGCTTTTAGTACCTATTCTTAAATATAAATAAACAATAATAGTATTACTATTTATATATAGCTTTTTTATTTTTAAAGGTAACTTATAAAATTCTTTTACTTATTAGTTTATTTTAGCTACTTAATAGCTATTTTAATACGCCTTTACTTCTTATAAAGCTACTTTTAAGTTTTTTCTACTAAAGTTACATTTGCATAAAAAAAGATTACTAAAGTAATATACTTTTACTGCACTTAGATTATTAATATACGTAGTATATATAGTGTACTAGCTAAACTAGCCTTTTATAGTCCTTATTATAACCTTAATATTTATAACACTAAATGCATTAAAAATTTTTTAACTATAGTTATATTTTAACTTCTACACTAACTTAACTACTACAAAGACTATTACTACTAGCTTCTTTTTAACTAATAGAGATAGCTGCTTAATAATAGTAAACGCTAGCTTTATAATTTACTACTATAGCTTATAGTATAGTAACTTAGTAAAGTCTAACTTTACTTAATATAAGCTATTAGTCTTTGTATTAAAAAAAAGAAAAATAGTTTAAGTATTATATTATTTGTATATAAGTTATTTATATATAGTACTATATAGTATAGGAAGTTTTAAAGGTAAGAAGTAGTAGGTAGAAAGCTTTTTTAAAAAATTATTATAGGCTCTTGCTATAGTAACGTATGTGTCTTACTTTTCTTCTTTATTTCTATTGCAATTTTATTGCTAGCTATAAGCTAGCAATCGCTGTTAAACACGTTTTAATTAGTGTTGTTTTTTAGTACATTTAGTAAAATTTTTTAACTCTAATTTTTGCTTAGTAGTTTAAGCTTTTTCTCTAAGCGCTTAGCGCGTAGACCTTATCTACCTACTATTTAAATCTTGTTAACTACACATAATCTTTTTTTTGACTTTTGCGACTATTAGTAGAGGGTAGCTGCTTTTCACTTTTTTTAGAAACCCCATTTTAACTACAACAACAACCACCACCTTTAACACCTTAAAGATAAATAAATAGCCTAGAGTTGCCTATTATAGCCTATATTAACTTATTTAAAGTCTATTTACTTTATTTTTAGCCTTCTAGATCTAGGCCTTAAGCTTCTTAATAAATTTAGTTTAAGCTACCTTTGTTAATGCCTTTAGCGCTTGCATATTTAGACTCTAGAGCTAATAACTTTATATTTATATAATATACCTCCTGCTTAAGTAGGGAATAGCTGCTTTTAGTAATTTTATACTATATTAAGTTAGAGCAGCTTATTACAGCTAATAATAAAATATACATACCTTCTTAAAAGTACCTAAAATTAGCTTCTTTATCTCTTACTTCTTTAGAAACTTATTAGCTTTAGCTTTAGCTTTAATAGTATAGTTGTAATAAAAATAAAAGTTAAAATGTAAGTTGCCTTTAAGATTATAACTAAAGTAAATAGTACTATTATATAAAAAAAGCTTTTCTGCCTAAGGTTTATACTAGCTAAAAAAAGTTAATAAAGCTAATAATAAAGTATAATAAACTAAAATAGCTTATAATATTTTACTTACTTTATAATTTTTTTATTTAAGGCCTAAGCTTATATAATTAGCTTAGCTTAAAGTCTCTTAATTTTGTCTAAAGTAAAAAAGACTTTCTAGCAATCATATTAAAGCTCTAGTATCTCTTTTTTTTTAAAAATTAGCGTTTAAGTTATAGTAAAAGTTCTAAATAGTTACTTTATACTTACTAGTATTAATTTGCTTAAGTACAATACTAATACTATAAAAAATATTTATTTTAGTAACAGGAGTTTACGTTGTATTAGCATAGGCTAAAATACCTTATTATAACTAAAAATAGCTTATTAATGTATAGTATAATACTTTTTACCTAAGTACTAGTAGTAAAAATACTTTATATACTAAGTTTTCTTACTAAAGTTATTTTTACATGTTTAAGTCTTATAAAGCTTTATAGTATTATTATTTACTATTAAATAAATATAGCTAACTTTGTTAAATATATAAATACTTCTACTAGTAAGAAAGTTAACATAATAACTATAGTAATATATAGAAGTATAACTTATGCTAATATAAAAGTTGCTAACTTTAGTAGTATTTATCTTAGAAAAGGCAACTATTATATAAGCTAATATAGGCTATTTTAACTTATAGTACTTAATAGTAGGCTATAGTAGAGCTAAAGTAAGTAAAAATAGTAGAATTATTAAAAAAAAGCTAAGTTAATAAGTTACAAAAAGCTACTAAACTAAAATTAGCTTATAAAACTTTATACTATCTTATTATAGCTTATAATAGTATATTATAACCTTTTACTAGAACTAGATAGATTTTTAAAATTTAGGAGAACTTACTAGTTATTATTAAGTAAAGTATAAAAAGAAAAGTAAAAAAAACTTAAAAAAAGCTTATACAACTCTACTAAAATACTAGTAGGCTTCCTAAAAGCTTCTAGCGTAGAGATGCTTGAAGTAAAAGTAAAATATAATATAAAGTTCTTAAAAATTATATAATTATACTCTAAAAGGAGCCTACTTCTTACTTAATAACACAGTATCTCCTATTGTACTATAGCTAAGAATAGGCTATTCTACTCTAGTCTTACTAATTTAGGAGAATTAGTCCTAAAAAGGGGGATAATGTTAGGGCCGGACATCGTGCTAGGCTAGCCTAGATTAGTTTAGTAAGGCTAAGGTTAGACAAGGCGAAGTTAGGTCTAAATAAGTCATATAACCTTAGATTACCCTAGTATAAGTAGAGATACAATATTGTAGTCTAGACAATATTAATTCGTCTCTTATCTATAGGCAATATACTATTATCCCTCTATCTCTAGCATCCTGTATCACTTTTAGGTATTAAGCCTTACAATAATATAGTTAAGTATTTCTTAAAGTTAGTATATACTTAGTAAGCAAAGCTACTACAACTATATAATTAAAAGTCTTATAGCTTACTTAGTCTTCCGAAGTTGCTTACAAACTTAGTAGGTAAGTATTACAAAAATTAATTTATAATAAAGTCTTATAATCTATAATTAATGCGTTAATACTACTTATAATTCTACCTTTTAGTTAATTATTAAGATTTTAAGTTACGGCTTTACGCTTACGCCTACTACTTAGCTTTTATAGTAAAAAATAATAATTTGTAGGCTAATTTAAGCTTTTGCTTGTAATTCTAGCACTACGTTTTCTAAGTAAAGGTTAAGCTTATAATTACTTACTTTGTCTACTATCTAAGACCTAGAATCTTGAACTACCAAATAATTTACTATTTATAACTTGCTTACTTTGAGCAAAAATCTTATTATAATTAGCTAGCGCGTTAGAGTTTTTAAGCTTAGACTGTTAGACTAGTAATAAGTTATTAGGCTTATAAAAAGAAAGCTCCTTACCTCTAAATATTAATAGTTTAGCTTTTCTAAGTAAGCGCACTGCTGTTTAACTATTAAATACTCTATAATTAATTACGTTGTTGCTCCTTAGAGTCTCTAGTTTAAAAGTAGGTTTTAAGGTAGTAAGACTAGTATCTTGCTACTAATTTAAGCAAATTCCTAATAGTGCACTAGCCTTATGCTCTATTTACTTAATATCTTCTATTCTACTCTTATACTTAGTAGGCAGGCCTTCTTTACTACTTAAAATAGTAGATAAATTACTTTTAAAGTTTTTAGTAGTTAGCTATGTTTTCTAATTTACTTTACTTTAAAGGGCGAAGAAGACTTACAAGTTATCTTTTAAATTAACTAGCTTACAATTTTTAGGGTTTTTTTTTTAAATTTTAATTACTTAATTTTTTAGCAGCTATCTTTTGTAGTATTTTTCTGTAAAACAACTGTTTATTAAAAGTTATATTGTAAGTAGTAATTACCTAATTAAGGGTAAGTACCTATATATAGTATATGTTAGAAGCTTAATAACTAACTTAATAACTAATATAGCAGCAAGGATTTATTTTTAATCTTTAATAATTATGCCTAGCTGCTTTCTCCCTATTTAATAAGTAGGCTTAGCAGCTATAGGCATAAATTCTGCTCTAGTCTAAGCGTAGATTACTAGTCTAATATCTAATTATAGGTAGTTAATAGTATTAGAAATATTTCCTAAACTATTCTTTAAGCATCTAGTTAGAGAATTAATAGCTATAAATCTTAGTAAAGCTTATTTTATATAAGTAAGCTACTGTATCTATAATTACTAGCTAAAGCTTAGCTAGTAGATTAGCGCTTATGCGCATCTTAATAACCTTTTTAATTAGCTCTTAGCCTGCTCTCTTTACTAAGCTATTAGGCTTATAAGTATATAGTAGTAGAGTTTTAATTATAATTTTCTTTTTATTACCTATTTCTTATATATATTAATTACTCTCTTTAAAGTAGTATAGCAGTGTTGTTATTTTAATAAATTCTTAAAATTTTCTACTAATTTTCTCTTTTAATTTTTACAGTAAAGCTTTTAAGTATAAGTATAATATTATTTAGTATCTTTAACTAAATATTATAATTATTTAGTTTGCCTAAGTAGTCTTTTTTAATAATTAGTGCCTATTTCTTAAGCAGTTAACTAGTTAAGAAATTAGTTAGATCTTATATAATTTTATAAAAAAGTTAAAGTAATTTTTTTTTAGTTATTATAAGATTACTTATGAAGTATAAGCTATTGCGTAGTAGTTACATTTTAATAGCTTTTTGCTAGTTATTTTAACATTCTACGCTAAGTAGACTAGAGCTTCAATAGCTTATTATTCTAGGTGTCCTAATCATTAATGCTATAGATCCTTACTACTAGTGCGCACTAAGGGTTTCATTAATTGTGCTACAGTATTAATAGTAGTAGTTAAGTAATATAATAAGAGAGTTGCTTATATTTAATAGATAAGAGATCAAAGTAACACTCTAAGTTAATTAAAACAATGTTCTTTTTAATTGTTTTAAATCTTATAGTATAATTATATTTTAAATACTAAACGCCTGCTTATTTAAGTTGTGCTTTAAAAACAATATTAACATAGAAGCCTAGTACAAACTTAATATTAGTAAGTAGAAAATTAGCTGTCTTAAGGCTAGCCTTGCTATATAAGACGTTCTTAAGTAGCCAATTTCTTATTCTAGTAACTAGAATAAATTAAGTGCCTACTTTAACAGTCTTGTTCTTATTACATCGCAATAGGTGCCTAGTACTAGTCAATCTATGCTATTAACTAAGTAGACTGCTGCTTTACTATTAATAATTATATAAAAGAATAACGAATAAGAAGTAAAGGCTGTATTAAACATGTTTGGACTAATTTCTTTAATTAAGTTCTTTAAGTTAATTAGTACTAAAACTAATAAGCTAAAGTACGCTTTACTTAGTTTAATAGCAACTAATCTGTTAGTGCTAGCCTTCTAGTCCTCTTTCTTAATTTAGGTCTATAGCGTTGCCTATCTATTACTATGTTATTGCTTAGTAATTTTCTTTTAATTATTGTCTATTAGTTTAATGAGTATTTTATTAGTAACTATTAAATCTATAGATATAGTTTAAAGTTAGAAGCAGTTACGTAGTGTTTGGGAGTGCTTACTTAGGTTATAAAGGCAAAAGTATACTTACTTACTACTTTAATATAACTTTAAGTTATTCAATAATTATTAAGCTATCTTTAATTTAAACTTAGTTTAGAACACTATATATTTTTTTGTAAAAAAGTAATTAAATAATCTTGCAGTAAAATACTAACAATCATTTTTAAATTATTAAAAGTTAATTAAGCTTTACTAAGTACTTTTACTTATAATAAGTTATTACGCTTTTTACATAACTAGTCTAGTGTAATCTTAGTGCCTAAGGCGTTTAAAAAATTAGTAACTACTAACAGTCTAATAACTTTAGGTAGCAAGTAGAATGTCGCTTATTAATATAAGAGCTGCTACTTAGTAAACTAATGCTTAAGGCCTATTTATCTTTAGTAAGCCTTATCTAGGTAGAATCTACATTGCGCCCTAATTTAATACTAAGTATTTTAATTTATAAGAGTAAAATCCTCCTTTAAAATCTTTACTAAGAATTAAAGACTAGTAAAGTTTTAAGTAATTGTGCTTATTAAAGTACTTAATAGTAAGTCTAGATATACAGTCTTGCTAATCTAGTCTTTAATATTAGTAACCTTAGCAACTTTTCTCATTTATTAAGTAGTATGTACTTTATACTTGTTAACTAGCTTATTATAATTATCTTTTTTATTCTTAGTATTAATTTTATAAACTTTGTATTTATGTTAAGTAATTTTATAGATTTCTTATTTTTAAGTGCTTACGCTAAGTAGTAAAGTAATAAGCTCTTTAATATCTTTAAGCAACTTAAGATAGTAAAGCGCTTAGTAATTTATTAAGCGCACGTTTAGAAGATTAAGATTAACTTAATCCGAGAGACTTTTCTTCAAGCAGTGTAGTCTTAATAGAGCAAACTAGGTTAGCTAGTCTAATTAAGCTTTAAGGATTACTCCTAAGGTAACAAGCAGTATATTAAAGAAGTTTATATTAGTAAAATACTTTATAGAATCACTACATAGGTTATTGCTAAAGTAAGTACAAGATTAGTTAGTTAGTAGCTATATTAATAATAATAGTTGCCTATAGGTTGTAGAATAGATTAGTAGAAGGTTAATTGTATAATTAAGTAGGTAAGAGGTATAGTAGCTGCAGCAATTTGCTAGCCATGCTGTAGGAGAAAATAGAGGAAAGTAAGTTAATAATTAAACAGTTTACCTTCTAGCTTACTAATTGCAGAGTAGAAATTAATAATATAATTAAGTAGCAAGGCTTATAACTGTAGAAGCTAAGAAAGAGTAATTGTTTAATTACCTCAGTAGAAAGTAAGTGTATTAATTAACTAAGTGCTACAACAAAGTGTCCATAACTACTAAAAAGACATAAGACGATCTGGCCCGTTTATATAGACGCTAGCGGGGCCGTCACGTCAACAGCTTACTAGGATCACCTGATCAACAGGGTAATCCGCGTGTCAATACTCTAACACTTACTTATAAAATGCTTAGCTATTTAAGTGTAGCATGCTTAAAAAAGCTATAAATTTTGTTGCCTTACATGCAACCTGCCTACACTACGCATGAAACATTACTAAGCAAAAGAAAATTTATAAAAAAACTAAGTATTATTATTACAACTATTGTACTAAGGGCAACTATAGTAGTTATACTAAAGCAGGTCTTCTACTTTATTAACTACACCTTAGCTAATCTAAATAAGTTTCTATAGCGCTTAGTAGATGTTTAAATTATTTATATTAACTTTACTTTTATTTTAAAACCGCAGTTACTAATGCTGCTATTCTAAGAACTTACTTTACTATTATTACTGCTAGCGTTAAGCTTACGCGCTGCTAGCACTAATTTAACCTTAAGCTATTTAACTGCTACTGCGTTACTACGCACACTAGTACTCCTTTAAAAGTTTTTACTTAAGTACTAACATTCTTGCTTTATTTTTTAAGCTTAATTTTAGTAGAGCAGCGCTGCATAGTAGCTACTTTTAAGTGAATTACTAGTTATGCAGCTAGGATTGCTAGCTCTGCTAGTAATAATAATAACAATAATAAGAGCTTAGGTAACTATAACAAGCTGCTGCTTAAGCATAGTCTAGGCGTAAGTAGCGCTTATAACAGTAGTGCTAAAAGTAGTAGTAATAATAAAATAGGTAGTAGTAGTAAGAAAATCTGTCATAATAAGTAGAGATAAGTAATACTTATACTTAAAGTTATATTCTTTTTAGATACCTAATTTTGCGGCCTAAGGGCGTAGTAATAATATTTAGTATACTTTTTTAGCGCACTCAAGACCTAATAATATTTATTTATACTTATATTTCTTAATTAGTTCTTTCAAATTTTTAAATTATAATGCTAAAGTCTAAGTATCTTATAATGTACGGGTGTTTGAGTGTATGAAGACATACTGCTACAAGGGCAAGAGATTACTAGTAGCTAGATTATACAAGAACAAGGTTGACAAGATAATAATCTTATTATAAGTTAAGTGTAAAAACTATTAGTAGAAGAAGATGCCTATTCTATAGTACGTTGCAGGAGCTAAGCTGTAGAGTGCATAAATAATAAATAGTGCCCCTTTCTGTAGGATACTAAATAAGTTATATACCTTAAAATTAGGTAGTTAAGCACTAACCTAGTGTGCAGTTAGGTATTACCTTATACACTAGCACAAACCTCTCCTTTCTGCAAGCTTAGCTTTATTAAGCTCTAAATTCTGCAGAAAGAATAGAAAGAAATATAGCAAAAATAAAAAAAATAAACAAAAGAAACACATTTTAATTACTTAAGACGCCGCCTAGTACTAACAGATTATATACCTATGTAGTAGCTATAGAATCTAGGTGTCTAGAGAGCACCTAGATTCTGTAGATTTAGCAGTTTTCTCTCTACACATCTAATAAGGGCATATCTCTACTATCTTCCTATTTTTTACTTCTTTAAGCGTTTACTTTAACAAGGTTCTTAAGCAGTAGCTAAAGTACTTAGCTTAGGCACAGGTGTAGTAGTAGTAGTAGTAAGAGCTTAGGTCTTAAATATTAATTAAAGGCAGCTATAGTAGGGCTGCCTAGTTAGAGTAGAAGGTACTCAGACGTTATCTAAAATTACTATTCCTAATTAAGAACAAGCACGTATAAGATGCTATATAAAGGAAAGTATAATAAGTTCTTTACTTTCTTAGAAGACTAAACGCTTATTTACTTTTAAGCTAAGTTTTTTTTAAAAGTACTAAAAAAAATAAGCTTAAAAAAAATTAGCATTTTATTTATCTTAGTTCTTTATTATATGTAAAAAGTTTTTTTTATTGTTAAAAAAGTATAATTAGTTAAAGAAATCTTAAATAAAATTAGCATAAAAGGTACTCTTCTCTAACTTTTACACTATAGGCTATAAGTTAAAAATTTATTATATAATATAGTTATAATGTTTCTTAATATGTTTGTTAGTTTATTCTTTAGTAAAGTTTTATAGCATATTATTTAGCTTTTTATAAATAAAAGAATTGTTTTATTTAGCTTACTTTATAAGAGCTTTCTAAATCTAGAATTTAAACTTAATATGCATATCTATAAAAAATAGCTAGTTAATTTCTTTAAACTTATTAAAGTAACTAAAAAAAGTATAAGAAGTAGTAGTAAGGTTATAGTGTGCCTTGTAAATCTCTTTATAAGTTTTTATAGTAAGTACCTTTATTACACTATTTTAAACTATAACAAACTAAAGAAGCATAGTATAGTAGTTGTAAGTAGTTAGCCTAGTAGATTTATAAAGTAGAAAAAGTAATAAAATTTAAGCTTATTCTTTCTTATAGATTTGCTTTATTTATTTAGCATTAAGAACTACTTTCTGCGCGTTTTCTAGCTAGTTAGTCTTACTTTCCTATCTTTTAATAAAACTATTTAATAATTTAGTACTTATATTTTTATGCTACTATAAGTACGCTAGTATATACTTATAAAACTCTAGTAGCATCTTTATGTAGTTATTTATGTCTTTATTATTAAATAAAACACTGCCTTAAATTATTTTTATACTAAAGCTTTCTATTATTGCACGCTTAAGGTTAAAGTTAATATACTTAAAGTATATCTAATTACCTTTTTTAGCAAACTTAGCGTAGTAAAAGTAAAAAATAAGAGTAGATTTTTTACAAAGCATTACATATTACAACTAGTATTTTAGGTTTATATATACAGCCTATTAAATAAGCAAGTAGTATATATTGCGTAACTACTTAAAGTTTAGCTTTTTATCTATATATTATAAATAGAATCGATACATTTTAAAAGTTTCTATAACAATATCCTCTAGATCGCTACGCTGTTATAGCTATATATAGGCGTTAGTAACAATACTTTCTATGTGTTAGAATTTCTCTACCTGTAGTTAAAACTTTATAGTATTAATAATCTTATTTTAAGTAGAAATAAAGTAGAGGTTAAGTTAAGTTAGTTAATATTAGTAGCTTAGTAGATTTTTATATTACTTAGTTAGGCAATATTTACTAGTAAAGAGCTTAGAAATAACAAGATTAAATTAGAATTTCTACTAACAGCTTTGTCTTATGTATAATAAAAGCAGACACTTATTAAGTATATTAAAAAGCATAGCTCTTTTAAGCATACTTATAACACTTACAGTAATGCGCTTATAAATAAAGTATACTTAATTATATAATAGATTATTTAAGTTATATAGTTATTTAAAATTAACTTCTTAATACTATTTTTTAATAACTTTAATATAATTAGAATTTATAATTAGCTTCTTTACGTAAGCACGCTTAAGTAGCTTAAAGAACGCTAAAGTAGAATTTATATAGTAGCATCCTGCCTTAAGAATTTTAGTTTCTTAGTCTATTATATTAGGCTCTTTATCTACGTAAGTAACATTATTAAGCTTAGTATCTAGTTATATAGCTACTTATTAGTATGCTAGTATTGCTTTTAAAGCACAAAAGCTTAGTAAAAAAAGTAGAGTAAAAACTAGTTAGTTACTAGTCCTAGCCTTTACACGTCCTGCCTAGATATTAGTAGTATTACGTCTTTATTATATAATAGTCTTTTTACTTACAAGTTTAAATACTTTAACTATTATATAATTATTAGCTCTACTTTTTACTAACATTTTTAAGGATTGCCTTAGTTATATAGTTATAATTAATAGACTACAACTCCCTAGAGTGCGGGTCTTAGATGCTATAAAGTTACTATAGCAATTAATAATTTAAGCTTTAAATAAAGTTCTTTTAAGTTCTATAGCTATTAAAATAAGTACGCTATATATTAAATGCACTTATACTTCTATTACTTTGTAGTAATTTATGTCTTTAAAAGATTGTATTAAGTAAAGCTAATTAGTTTTTAAGTTCTTAAATATAGCTATATACTTGAAAATCTTTTGCTAGAAAGTATAGTAGAGGTTACTATTCTTTCTATTATCCTTAACTCTAGCGTTAGGGCGTAGTTTCTACGCGCTATAAGTTATATTATCTTTTTTAACTTTTATAGCTGTAGTAATCTTGCGCAGGTCCTCTTTTTGCTATTTACTAATGTCTAGGAGTAGTTATTTACTATAAGGGCTGTTTTATACTATAAAAGCGCAAATTTTCTTATATAGTAGCTTAATAGTTGCCTAGTCTACTAGCAATACGTAGCGTTCTTTTTTTTAGTTCTTTGCATTAAGATAGTATAGTACTACTACGTTAAGAAAGTAGGTAGCATTCTTAAGATCTATACGTTGTAGTATAAAAGCTATATTTATAAATCTTTAGTAGTTAAGTAATGTGCAAGGTATATAGATACTAATATATTTTTTAATAAATTTTGCTGCTAGCTTCTTTACTATTAAAACTATATTACTTAGTTTCTTAGCTCTCTTATCTTGCAACAAGGATACTGTACTAATAATTAGATAGTGTTTCTAGAAACTTTTAACACTACTATATTTGTCTATAAGCTCTAGGAGTTAAGTATAGAAATTGCTTATTCCTAAAATAACCTTAAAAATAAGATTAAATTAGTATAAGGCACTATTAAACTATTAATTTATAATAATATACTATTAACGTAAAGCGTTTAAAAAGATCTTGTCTACTAAAGTTTAAAAATTAGTAACTCTAATACTATTGCTAAGTTTTGTAAGCTCTAGTACCTTATTTTAATACTAAACAACTCTAGAAGTTTAGTTTATAATATAGTTTTTTTTTAAACTTACTTCTAAGTCTTTAAAGACTCTTAATAAACTTAAAGTCTAAGGTAGTTACTACTATAGCTACTTACTTTAAGCCTTATCTAACAGAGGCTAAAATATTATTTAAGTAGTTTTATTATAGTGTGTATATTATCTATAGCCTTTATTAAACTAAAAAAGAAAATATTAACATAATTATTATTTTTAAAGGACAATACCTA
The DNA here is from genome assembly GCA_009289805.1 of Alternaria gansuensis. NCBI lineage: Eukaryota > Fungi > Ascomycota > Dothideomycetes > Pleosporales > Pleosporaceae > Alternaria > Alternaria gansuensis. The sequence goes on along the minus strand of WBOK01000025.1, from coordinate 301,930 downwards.
GGTGTAAAGGTAGTAAAGTTAGTATAAAAAAAGAGTTAGTTAGTTAGCAGGGTTGTAGTTTAACTTTATATATAGTAGCAGTATACTGCTAGCAGGCAGATAAAAGTAAAGGTAAATAAAGTCTATATTGCGCTAAAATAAGCAATTTTTATAATAGAAATAGTTATTGTTATTAGTTGTTACTTTGCAAATGCAAGAAATTAGGTATAGTATTAGTATAGTAGTAAAGTTTTATAAGTTTGTAAAATTTAAGTGTCTAAAGAGCACTTAAATTTTATAAATTTAGCAGCCTATACCTAAATTTTATATAGAAAATTAGTAAATAAGCAGCTAAAGATAAAGGTAGGCACTAATTATATAGCATCTCCCCTCTTTTTTAAGAATTTAGGCTGTCTTATAGCCTAAATACTACTAGATATAGTGTTGTTTAGAAAAAAAATACTTATAATTAGCAAAAGCCTACTTTAGTCTAGCGTTAATTTTTTAATTAATTAAAAGAATACTTATTAGCTAACTAATTAGTAATCTTGTTAGAAAGAAGATACTAAAAATAAAGTATTCTAAAGTAGCGTATATAGTCCTTAAACGTAGTAGACTAAAAAACGCTTTAGTTAATTTTACCTTTCTTTAAATTTCTAATAACAAAGTATCTATAGCCTAGTATAAATTATTCTTAGTTAAAAACTTTCTTAAGTTTTTTATATTAAGATCTTTTTAGTAGACAGTTAAGTTTAGTAAGTATACTAATATTTTAATTAGTAATCTTCTTAATACAAGCAATGCTATAAGTACTAGAATTAGTAATATCTATTGCCTATAAATAAGTGTTAATAAGTAGGCTAATAGTAGCTAGTTATATATAAGTAATAATTTGCTTAAAGTTTTATAAGTTGTTTATTTTAGTATAAAAAAAGAAAATAAGTAAAAAAAGTTATACTTATTTCAAAAAGCGTTATTTATTTTATTTTTATAACAGTAGCTACTTATATTAAAACTTTTTAAAAGAAAAAAGTTAGCACTAATACTATTGCTGTTTGCAAGGTGCTAAAGGTCTAATATTAGAAAATGTAAAATAATAGTAGTATTTAGTATTAAGCTTTAAGTAATACATTCTGCCTGCTTTTTATATCCTACGCTACTAACTACAGAAGTTAGAGCTTACAAAGCCTTTTGTCTTTAGCAAATTTACTAGCGCTAAGCTAATATAGCCTTAAGGCTTAGACGCTAATACTATATACTTATAGCAACTTAGCTAAGCTAACTAGCACTACTACCTTTAGTAAAAGAACTTGTAATAGTAGACCTTTGTTTAAGTTTTTATAGTACTACTAATAATTTAAAATTACTAAGCTTAGTATATTATAGTACGCTATTTTTTGTGTTATAAAGGATTACTACGCTAAGTTTTTTATACTTACAGCCTAAGTAGCGTCTAACAATGCGCTAGAAAGGTAGCTTAAGCTTCTACTAGTAAGAAGGCTAGTAGTTATAAGCTAATTTATAAAAAATAAGCAAAAATTTAATTATAGTAGGATGCTTCTAAATGCGTAATTCTAAGGTAGCTAAAAAAGTTATTAAGCTAATATTACTTTTTAGCTTATTATTGTTGCTGTTACGCTTATTAACTAAGGACGCTTATATCTTAGCTTTAACTAAATTATATAGCTTTTATAGTGCTATAGTAGTTGTAGTTCCTATTGCTAGTTCTTAGTGCATTAAGCTAGCGCTTGCTACTTTTTATATATATTTTATTATTATAGAACTGTAAAAAGTTGTTGCTTTAAAAGTTATTAGTTATAGTTAACTAAGTAAGCTAGCTTGCTTAATTGCAACATATAAGGCTTAAAATTAGCTAAAGTTAGAAAGAAAAAAGTAATAGTTTACTTTACAGATAATTTATCTTTAAAGTAACTAGCTTAAAATATATAAAATAGTTTAAATTATATTTTAATTACAAAGGAAGTTTACAAAAAATTCTTTGTTATAGTATAAACACTAAGTTACATATTAAAGTGTAAAGAATTTATAGAATTTAGGTGCTTACTACAACCTAGAATCTATAGGCTAGGTAACTAGTCTTTATATTTAATATAAGAAATTTGTAAATAAGTAGCTAAAGGTAAAAGTAGATACTAATAGCAAAGTATCTTTTTTTCTTTCTAAGAAAATAAGCTATTTAGTAGCTTATTAGCTACTAGTTGTAGTGTTAGATTTAGAGTCTAAGCTTCTAAAGTTTTATATATATATATAGCACTCTTTATCTAAAAAATGCTTAGTAATGATAACTTATAAATAAAGATTATTTTTTATTACAAAAGGTAAAGATAATTATAACTTAGTAAGCAGCTTAGTTAAGTTTAAAAAGACAGGAATATTTACTATTACACTAGTTTTTTTCTAATACTTAAGATTTTATAACTTTATATTTCTTTAATCTTTTTTTATAATATCTAGCACACGCTATTACTAGAAAGGCTTTAATTGCTAACTAGGTGTTATGTGTAGAAAACGTGTACTATTAAAGTCTTTAAGGCAGTAAGTCCCTCTGTTAAGTTTAGCATTATAAATATAATATAGTTCTAGCTACCTTATATCTAGCTTATAGTCTTAAAATATATTAATCTCTTAAACTAAATTTTAAAGAAGAACTAAGTCTCCTAGCTTTATATCCTTATACTGTATTTTTTAGTATTATTTTAGTATTCCTTCTTAGCAGCTCTTATGCAATTAGTATAAGTAACAGCATTTTTAGTAAACTAATTTCTAAAATCTAGCTATATTACTTATAGTGAAAAGCAGCTACCCTCTACTAATCAGTCGCAAAAGTCAAAAAAAAGATTGTGTGTAGTTAACAAGATTCGAACGGTAGGTGGATAAAGTCCACGCGCTAAGCGCTTGGAGCAGAAAAGCTCAGACTACTAAGCGAAAATTAGGGTCAAAAAAATTTGCTAAAAGTACTAAAAAACAACACCAATTAAAACGTGTTTAACAGCAATTGCTAGCCTATAGCTGGCAACAAGATTGCGATAGAGATAAAGAAGGAAGGTAAAGACACATACGTTACCGCAGCAGAAGCCTGCAATACTTCTTTATAAAAGCTCCCTGCCTGCTGCTTCTTACCTTTAGGATTTCCCACACCACATAGTACCGCATACGAACAACTCGTATACAAACAATACAATGCTTAGACTGTTCTTCTCCCCCTTTAACACGAAGACTAATAGCTCATATTAAGTAAAGTTAGACCTTACCAAGTCACTATACTAGAAGCTATAGTAGTGGATCACGAAGCCGGCGTTCACCGTTATTAAGCGGCCACCTCCGTTAGTCAAAAAGGAGCTGGTGGCGATAGTCCCTGTAGTAGTCGAGTTGGTGCAGAGGTCAGAATGTAACTATAGTCAAGACATCTTCGATGCGTCTAGTGTTATAAATGTTAAGGTCACAACAAGGACTATAAAAGGCTAGTTTAGCTAGTACACTATATACACTACGCATGTTAATAGTCTAGGTGCAGTAAAGGTGTATTACTTTAGCAATCTCCTCCTGCGCAAATGCAACCTTAGCAAAGAAACTTAAAAGTAGCTTCGCAAGGAGCAAAAGCGTGTCAAAACAGCTATTAAGCAGCTAAGACAAACTAACAAGCAGGAGGATTTTGTAAGTCGCCTCTAAGGATAAGAGAGCCGTGCATAGATAGTAATGCTGTTGTCGTTTATTCACATCTAAGAATAGGCACTAAACGCCGCAACCGCAACACCGCCGGGATGGCAACAGGACAACAGAAGTTGCGGTCAGCAGTAAATAGTTAGCGGTAAATAGTCATCAGTCAAGAGGGTTAGTTAGAGGGATATCGCGCATCTTCGTTTCCGTTCGAACATGCTGGTTAGCAATAAATCTTTTTTTACCAAAAAGGTGTCTACAAAATGTGTGGTCACATCAAAAGGTTGTCTCAAAAGGCCGAAGCCAATATTACTTATATAGCAAGTAATTATGCACAGTTTTATACTTCTTTAAATAAAAAAGTTTGCTATGTAAGTAGTATAAGTTTAATAAGTAGTACTAGGTTCTACCTTATAACTAGTTAGTACAGCAAGTAACTTATTTATTTCTGTATAGAGATTTTATCTATAAAAAGAACTATTAGTAAGTTCTTAATCTAAGGTTCTAGCAGCTTTAAAAGAGCATTTATAATTAGTTTATATTCTTTTTTAATTTTTTTTATAGCTTAAAGGTTGTATTTAGATACTTAGATTTAGTTAATTTTATACGTTTTTAATAAATAAGAGACTACCTTAGTAAAGTTAAGTGTTTTATTAACTATAAGTTTGCGTGTTGTGCTCTATCTACATATAATATCTTTATATATAAATTCTGCAATTGTCTTAAACTAGTTATTTAATAGTACTTTTACTTCTAGCTAGCTACTAAAGTAGTCCTTTGCAATTACAAGAAACTTCTTTTTAAAACACTAAAGTATATATACTATATCAATAGCTACAGTTTCTTAAATAGCAAAACTATAGGTGTTAGTAAGCATATTAACTCTCTACTTAGAGAATTATAGTTAATAGTCTAGGTAAGTTTCTAGTTTCTTTTACACTTACTTATACATTTCTTTATACTAATATTGCTACACGAGTATTAAGTAAACTATATTAACTTCTTAGTGTCTAATCTAAGTATGCACGTTCTATACTGCAGCTATTCTTAAATCTATATTATTTACAACTTGTTAAATTACAATATTCCTTAATATCTTCTTAAAGAGTATCTTATTTTATATAAAAAAGTTTAATACTTGCTTTTTTTATGCTTGTAGTTTTTGTAGATCTATTCTTTTTAGAGTTTTAAAATTAACTAAAAACTAAGCATATTACTTTGATTCTTTAAAGAACTTGTAGCAAAGTATCTTAGTTTGCCCTATTAGCACTAGTGCATTTACATTTTTAATTATATAGTTAATAAACTCCTCTAGGTCTTTTTTAGGTTTAAGAGGCAGCTCTTAATTATTAGCTTTTAGATACCTAGACAATGCATTTGTAACAACATTTTTCTTCTTTAGTATGTACTTAATTTTAGAATTCTATAAAAGGGTAGTAAATAACTATCTATTTATAACTAATTCTAGATTATTAGTTAATAAATAATTTAATTAAGCAATAAGAGTTGTAGCGTTAGTCTCTATAGTAAAGTAAACACTATAAAAATAAGTTTAAAACTTTTTAAAAGCCTATAGTATAGCTTTATATTCTAACTTAGTTAAGTGCTATTGCTTTTTTTAAGTAGACTATAATGTGCTTTTAAACTATACTAAGTATTATTTATTATCTTCTTTAAGTTACTCTATGCAAGCGCCTGTACTATCTTAACTAGCATTAGTTATAAAAAATATTTTATAGTCTTTAGTATTAGTGTATTCTAGGTTTAAAAGTGCAGGTATATTACAAATTGCTTATTTTAGCGTATACATTGCTGTGTCTTATATATCTCTTTATTTAAAAGAAGTATTGTCTTGTAGGAGTATAAATAGAAGTTTAGTAATCTTAGTAAAGTCTTTTACCTATATATAATAATAAATATAGATACTTATAAATAATTATTCTTCTCTCTTATTGTTGCATAGTAGCTAGTTTATAATCTTCTTAACTTTTTTTTAGTTAGGATAGTAACCTTAAAAACTAACTTTATAGCCTACTACCTTAAGTCTTTTTATAAGAAAGTAATACTTTTTTCTTAAAACAGTGCCTTTAGCTTATTTAATATTAGCTAACACTTTATTTAGTTATATAATATACTTAAAAATATAACGTTGTACTTCTAGCATTAATTCTTTTCTACTACAGTTAGTCCTAGGACCTCTATATGTAATATTGTTAATAAAGAGCATTGTATTAGGCTAGTAGTTTTTTAGAATTTTTATTATAACTTATTAAAATGCTACTACTAAGTTAGTAGCGCTTGTAACTATTGTGCATAAGCGTATAAGTCCTATAGGCGTTTAGAATGCTGTTATATCTCTACTTTCTAGATGTAGTATAATCTAGTTATATTCGAAAAACAAGTCTATAAATAAGATAATTTTGCATTTTACAAATCTTTTAAAGAACTTGTCTGCTGTTAGTAGTAGGTTTATATTTTATATTATAACTGTATTTATTCTTTGTGCATTGCTAATCTATTAAACGCCTTTATTTTTCTTTAGTACTAGGTGCTATAGATTATAACACTAACTATTACATTGTTCCTATATTCCTTAGTTTAGGCAGGCATTAACTATATCTACTACCTATAATTCTAATACCTTTAGAACAGCAAAGTCTTGCACTTGCTAAGCTTTATGTAGTATAGTTTATATCTTGTATAGTAGGTATATATTAGGATAAATTCTTCCTAATTTCTTAAATTGCTATAAGAGAGCTTCTTCTCTATTATAAAGTATATATAAGAATATCTTCTTTTTTCTAAAGTAGAGATAATCTTGTACATGCAGCTTATTAATTTGTTTTTTAGTAAACTTTATTTCTTATAAAAAAGCAGCATATTTTAGTTTAAACAGATTATTGTATAGCCTAGTATTAAGATTATAAATGCTTCTTTAAAGAAGCTGTTGTTTTTTAGCTTTTTTTTTTAATTTTTTTATTTAAATTCTATTAGCATCTCTTGCTACAAAATATTAATAAGTTAAACTTTCTTGTTTATAGTTTTGTATATAGTGTAGAGATTATATTATTGTTAGAAGTTGCTAAGCAGTCTCTCTTATAATTATTATTAGTTAAGCTTACATATAATTAAAAATTCGCTAAAACTATAGTTTTTTATAAGGTTTTCTAATTGTCTAACTGCGTGTATAAATACCTAGTTTATTAAGACTATCTAATTATACTTATTGTTATTTATGTACAGCATATTAAAATTACTAAATCTAACTATAGAATCTAACTATGCAGCTTCTTGTATATACTTTACTACAGCTACTTATAGCTTATTGTTTATTATGTTAGTAACTGCGTGTATTTATATATTACCTACTGTTTCTCTATCTAAGTTGTTGTTAGAGGCTTTATTCCTAATTATCTACGTAGGGTAACTTAGTAATAAATTAGATGTAATAAATATTGCGTTCTTAGTACTATCTTTAAAGAAAACTTAGCACGTAATTTATTTAAACGCGTTGTACTATATTGCTATTCTTGTACACGTACACTAAGGTTTTTCTAAAATTATAGATTTAGTAACATTAGCAATAATCCTAAAAGTAGTTTTAATAGTAACTGTCTTTATTTATATTAGTATGTTAAATACTGTCCTAACAAACAGATTATAAAATCTATTAGCTATAGTAATACTAGGGGATAGCTACCTAAGTCTCTGCTTTATTATTTTATATAGTATTTTTAATGCTTATGTAGTACTAAGTCTTAGGATATTTATTTATACTTTAGTATTAATTAAGCACTTTAAAAAATTACTATTAACAACAACTTAGTATTCTAGCAAGTCTATTTAAGTAAAAACTTGTTTATATCTTTATTAAACTCTACGTACTTCCTTAGTAAGTACGTTGTTTAACTTATTAATTTAAGAATTACTTTTTTTATACACCTTATATTAAGTTTAAGCATTTAACTAATATACATTTATTATATTACAATACAGGCTTATAATTATTAGTGCAATTAGTAAAGTTTTATTAGTAAAGTATTCTTAGCCTGTGTACTAGTTTAGCTAATTAGCAGTTAGAATAAATTCTAAGTACGCTAAATTATACTTAGATTCTATAATTTCTCTACTAATTATAATGTTAAGCGTTCCTAAACTATCTATAATACTAATATTATTATCTAGAAAGTTGTGTAGTTGTTTTAAAATATTGTCTTATACTATAAAGTTAGATACAGTAACCTCTTGCACTTTCTGCCTAAGTAAAGTAGTTATAATATAGTTTAGCTAACTTTATATTATTTTTTTTTAGCTTAAAGTTAAAAAGCGTGTTTATAAACTTTATAGCCTTTTTCTTGCGTCCTTACTATAAGTACTTTAAATTAGCTAACATGTTGTCCTTTTGTTAAAACAGCTATAGCAGCCTAATAATTAAAAATAGTATATTATAAAGCTAACTTATAAAAAGTATTTTACTTTATACTTTTTCTTATAGAAACTACATATCTATAAGCTAAAAGTTTAGAATTAAAGTATTACTTTAAATTATTTAATTGCTTTTTTAGGTACTTATATTCTTGCTTAGCTTTTCTAATTTCTTTACTTTTCTATTCTAGACATAATTTATATCTTAGTAAAGGGAAGAATCTTTTCTTTTTAAGCACATAGTAGCATTTAACTTAAAAAAGTTATATAAAGTATTTTATTTACTCTCTATTATAATATTAGTAGTATTAATATTATTAAGCTTATTAACATATTTGTCTGTAGTAGAGTTATATAGCTGTTTCTAGAACTATTAAAACTGCTAAAGTATATTATTATAGTAACCTTAGTCTATTAAACTAGTTGCTATGTTTATAGAACTAGAGGCTTTACTTTTATACCTTAATTTTAGTTAAAAGTCTTTACTTATAAACTTCTCTAGTATTACACTAAAAGCGGGTTAATTAAGTACATTATTACTAATGTTAAAGAATTTTTTAATTTTTGCCCTTAACTATAATAAGACTTAAGTTAATAAAAGCTATTTTAGGATTTTGCCTAGACGTTTATATAGTGGCCTAAAGTAGTAAGTTCCTTTTTTAGCTGTAGTATTTTAGTTAAAACTAACTTACTTTATTTGTTTTAGGGCGTAGTATAGCTTATAATTCTTAAGCATATGTCCTACTATATTATATATATATTAAAGAGTGTTTATTTCTATATTATTTAAGTATTTAGTACTTGTCTTTTTTAATAGCTTTTATTTTATATTAGTAACAAAGAAACTATTATTTTTTTTGCTTAAGAATTTAGCATTAGTTGCTTATTGTAACGAACACGTTACAACTCTCTTATCCTCAGGTGCCTCCAGATCGTATCTGTATCGTCCTAGCCTAGATCGCAAGTATAAAGACAGCCTAGGACCTATAGTTGCTCTGTAGATTTTTAATATCCTTTTGTACAAGGCCTATAAGTGTTTTATTTAAATTAAGGCTTTTTTGTAGATTACAACGCACTCCTATATGCCTTGCTATAACTCTTTCTACTGTTACTAATCTATAAGTCTTGCCTGCGCTGTTATATTATATTAAAAATCTTGTCCTAGCTAGTAACAGCATTTAAAATAATATTGCAGCTATTTGTTTAGACTACGCCTAAGCCTAAGCCTTTTTAGATATAAACTAGAAGCTTTACACTATTAAGTCTAACAACACCTTAAGTAGGATCTCTTAGATCTTCTACTAACTAAAGCCTTTAAGTTTAGAACTTTTAACCTTAATAATAAAGTAAATTACTTTAGAAAAGTTGTATAAAGTGCGCTAAGGTAGAAATATAGAGACTACTAACAACTTATTAGTATTAGAATTAATTTCTAATAGCTAACTAAAACTACTTTAGACTTTTTTTAAAGCCTGTCTAAAAATTAACTTACTACTAGAGTTAATAACAATCTCTACAAGACAAAGTAACTAGTAAGCAACTAGTTATTAAAAAGAATAAAGTTAAGAAGGAAGAAAAAGTAAATTTAAAGAAAGATCTAGTTATACTTTATAAAGATAAAATTAACTGCTTAAATGCGCAAGTTGCGCAATTAATACAAGAAGTTATACTATCTAAGGACACAGCTGTACTATTTACTAAAATACTGCTAATAAAAGCAGATATACTATTAAGCTAATTAACATAGTATATTTCTACTACTCTTAAGATGCTACATATTAAGCTTATAAAGCGCGTGCCTACTATTAAAAATTTTAATAATAAAACTAACTCTACGTTCTGTTAATAGTAGGCCTTAATAGAAAACTAATTAAAGATTAACTTAGATTACTACTAGACTAAGCACGCTTATATAGCTTTTATATAGGGATATACTACTAGTATTGCAAAAAGTACCTTAAACTATAGTACTTAGCTAATTTAGTTTTAGAATAGTTTAAAAATATAGAAGAAATAATTACTTTACTTAAATTATATTTTATATTTAGTAATAAATAGGCAGAAAGCCGTGTAGCTTTCTACTGCCTAGTTATAGATAAGAAAAAAACGTTTCTAGCTTTTAAGGCGAGGTTTATTAGTACTACTATTAAAGGGTTTATTTCTAAGTTAGGATAGTCTTTCTACTTATAAGAGATAATTATCTTTACTTTATACGCTCTAAATTTAGGTTTTAAATACTTATAAAATAACTTATTTAATAAGATAATATAACACTTTACTATGTTTAATATAGAAAAACGCAATTCTCTTATTAGACTAAATATAAATAGCAAACTAATATTTACTTTAGTAGCACTAAAAAAGCCTTACTTTTAATAATATTAAAGCCTGTAGCTTTCTTATACTAGCTTTTTATCTAATTTAACTTTAACTCCTACTTACGCTACTTTAAGCACGCCTAGATTTCTGTCTAAGACCTCTACCTTTAATAATAAGCCTTTATTAGATACTTATTTTAAGTGCAGAAAGCCTAGTTACTTTATAAGTAATTATACTACTTCTTAAGTAAAAGAGATTAAGATTAAATAAGAAGAATACTTAGAAGCTACAGAACTTTACTTAGACTAAGAATAAAAGAAAAATAAAGACGCCTAAAATAACGCTTTAGCCTAAGCCTACATAAGTATAATTTTGCTAATATTAACTTATTAAACTTATTTAGAAGAAAGTATTTCTAAGTTTCTACTATTTTTTGTTTAAGAGGTTATAGTACCTAGCTATAATTATTAATTAATACTAAAGCTTAAAGTTTTATATTCTTAAATTCTTTTATTGCTTACACTCTTTTCTAATTACTTTAAGTTTTTATTTAAAGACTTCTTTTTAAGGTCTCTATAAAAGAATTCTAAAACTAAATCTAGACTAAAGTAGATAAATATATCTGTCTACACATCTAAATTGATAGTAGAAAGATTCTTAACTATTTTTTTATTATTATAATTTTAGGTACGCAAAATTATATTATTAGGATTAAATAGCTTTATTAATTTTATACATTGCTAGACATAGTTTAGAACTAAACTATATAGCTTACAAGATATTCTACTACGTATAATTCTGCTCTCTCTATTTTTATATAGTTAAAGAAATCTACTAGTAATAAAGTTGCTAAGGAGAATATTTAGCATAAAAACGCGCTTTAAAAAAGATAAATACTAAAAAAGGTAAAGCTCTACAACGTGTTTAATACAAAGAATCTACAGCCTTTTTTAGCTTTTAAAAACTTATTTTACTTTTAAAGTTACTACTTTTAAACTAGATTTTATCTAATTAGACTTTACTCCCTACATTGCTATTATATTAGCTAACGCCTTCTACTACTTAATAAAATAAAAAGATAATAAGCTCTTTATAATAAGTATTTACAAAATTAATTATTTATTAAAAAACTATATAAAACTTAATAACTCTAACAACGCTAAACTAATTTAGGACTAACTTTTATTTATTTATAATTTATACTAAGACGTGTTTAGTAAAACTACAGCTAACTAACTACTTAAATATTATTTTTATAACTATAAAATTATTCTTACTAAACTACTACTAAATTAGTTTAGCTTTTTATATAAGTAGAGCACTAAAGAACTTAAAGCTACTAAGACGTTTATAATAGATAACCTTAAAAAAGCATATATTAATTCTAGCAATTGCCTTTTTGCCTCTTCTATTTTCTATGTTTAAAAGCCTAATAAAGATATTTAGATTTGTATCAATTATTATAAATTTAATGCTATTACTTAAAAAGACTTATATTTAATTCTATGTATTAATAAGCTGTTAGCTTGCATATATAAAGCCTAGTTCTTTACTAAGTTAGATATACGCGCGGCTTTTAACAAGATTAGGATAGACTTAAACTTTAAGAAGTATACTACTTTTTAGACTTAATATAGAACGTATAAATCTAAGGTGTTATTATTTAAATTATGCAACAGCCTTGCTACTTATTAACGTTAAATAAATAATGTATTAATTAAGTATTTAGATAACTTTTATATAGTTTACTTAGACAATATCTTTATTTACTTTAAATTAGAGGCAGAGTATATTCTCTACGTACAAAAGGTACTAGAAAGATTATAGTAATTAGGCCTTTAAGTTAATATTAAAAAGAGTAAATTTTATGTTATAAGGACAAGGTACTTAGGCTATATTTTAACAAACTAAGGGCTAGAAGTAGATTTTAATAAAGTAGAACTCTTTAATAATTAGGTCTAACCTACTACTATTATAGGTATAAAATTGTTTCTTAGGTTTATAAGGTTCTACTAGCAATTTGTACTAAAATATTTATAAGTTATAAAACTGCTTTTTGTACTTTAGAGTTCTTTAAAAGTATTTATATAAAATTTAGATTATAAAAAAGCCTTTAGAAAGTTAAAAGCTATATTACTAGAAATCTTTACTTTATGCTAATATTACTCTAAATATAATACTAAAGTAGAGACTAACGCATTTAATAGTGTTGTAGTAGGTATACTTTTTTAAAAACAACTAAATAAGAAATAGGGTTTAGTAGCGTTTTTTAGTAAGGTCTTATCTAGGTCTAAACTAAATTAGAAAATTTATAATAAAGAACTTTTTGCTATTATTATAGCGTTTAGTAAGTAGCAAGCTAAACTAGTATTAGCCTACTCTAAAATTAACGTATATTTAGACTATTATTTACTTAAGTACTTTATAACTATAAAAGTCTTAAACGCTAGATAAGTATGTTAGGCTAAAGAACTTGCTCTCTATTTTTTCTACATCTAATATATACCTAGGAAGAATAATACCTATATAGATATTTTTTTGCAACGCAAGTAGAATGTAAAAAACCTAAAGTTTACTAAAACTAATAATTATTTACAGGTCCTACTTAGACTGCACTAACTTAACAACTAAATTAACTTTAACTTTGCTTTTACTTATATTACCTAACTTTATGCTTAAAATTTGTTTTTATACGTAGTAGAAGCTACTTTAAAGCCTATAACTTTAGATTTACTAAAATTAATTAAATTTATTTTATAAACAAACTGCACTGCGTTTAAAAAAAAGTAAAACTTATTACTAAATAAGTACTAAATTAAAAATAAATTACTTTTATACTTACGCTAACTTTGTGTACTACTTAACTTTATACTCTGTATAAAAATAATTTAAAAAGTATATAACTAAAGTTTTTTAGCTTACTTTAGCGCTACTAAAACTTATTAGCTAATTGCCCTAAAATATTACTAGAAAGGTATAGAAGCTACTTATAAAAAGTAAGTGTAGAACTATATTAACTATTATAAAGTATATTTAAAATAAACTTTAATTCCTAAAATAATTTACTTTTTACAAATTTCTTATTATTTAATATAATACTTATGTATTAATTTTAAGAATTGTTTTCTAAATAAAGCTAGTTATAATCAAATTATAGTTATAATTAATTAATTATTTAAATAGGCTATTTCTATTACTTATTACAAGATAATTAACGCAAGAGGTATAGCTAAATTATTTATTTAATAAGTATACTAATTCAGCTATACACCTAATACTATTATTTCTAATTAAAAACTTTAGTTTATATTTAGTTTCTAGTCTAAGTTTTATTAGATTTTAGGCGTTAAAGTTAAACTATTAATAGCTTACTATAAAAAGACTAATAGTTAAACAAAAATTATAAATAAATATACTAACTAAAGGCTTTAGCGATTTGTATTCTACTACTAAGATAACTAGAGTAGACTACTACGTTTAATTAATAGAGCACAAATTTTCTTACTTTATTCTGCTTTAGGCATGTCTCTATATTAGATCCTTTATAGATTTAATTTTAGACAGAGCTAGAACTAAAAGCAGCTAGCTAATATCTTTACTTTAACTAACAAAATAAACTATAAGATTACGCTAGCTATAGCTACTTAAATATATAATACTTAGGAAATAGCATAAACTTTTTTAGAAAAAGCTTAGTATTAAATATAAACTATAGTAAATTATTACTACTACTTAATTAATTAAAATATAGAAAATAAGGTTTTTCTAAATATAAAAAACTTAGCAATTAATTACTTAAGCTAAAAACTATTAGCTAAATAGAAAAGCCCTTTTAAAGTTCTTAAAAAAGTTAGCTACTTATACTACTTTAAGTTACTAAAGAGATTTTAAATATATAATATTCTTACACCTAAACTATTATATAAAGATTTTTAGAATTTACTTTTAAAATAAAAAGCTTTAAAGCTAGCCTTTACTTTAATTTAAAGTATAAAAAAATAGAAAGTTAATAAGATTCTTGCTAGTAAAGTATATTACTTAAAGTTAAAATACTATATTAGCTAGGTTAAATATAATCTAAACTTAACTTAGTATCTAGCCTTAAATTTTATAAAGGGCTTTTATAAACTTAAAGCTTTTTATAAGAAGAACTTTATATATTTAAGTTTCTTAAAGTTTTCAACAAAGTAGATTAACGCCTAAAAGTAAAAAAAAAAGAATATAACTTTACTATAAGACAACAATGTATAAAGAAAAATAATGATTTTCTTTTAATAGGTATTTAGTAAAATAAATAAGCTACTCCTTAACTACTTCTACCTCTCTCCTCTTTTTAACCCCCCTACCCTTACTTAAAGATCTAGGGAGGATCTCTTCTCCTTTTTATAAAAGGAGAAGGAGTTGGAGGAAAGCCTACTGCTCTCCTCCTCCTCCCCTGCCTCTTTCTAGAGGCGCTGCTTATTGTCCTTCTCCCTTAGTAGAGAAACTAGACTACTACTGCTAGTTCTGCCCTAGCAAGCAAAGGCCTCTAAAGAGGTAACTTAGCTATCTAATAAATAGACAGCGTCTTAGATTTCTAAAAGGACTTAGTAAGTTAAAACTAGAATTAAAGCTATAAATAGCTCTTTTTTTTAGCTTCTTGTTACTTAGACCTTTTTAGCTAAAATAAAGGCTACTACCTGCACCTACTCTTTAGCAAGAAGGTAGTCCTCTACTAGATTTTTGTTATACTTTACAGCAGTAAGGAGGTTTATAGTAGTAAAAAGTTTAAGAAACTTTTTCTTAATATACTCTAGCACCTACTTAAGTTAACTCTAAGTTTAAAGAGATAAGATATATTAAACTTATAAAGAAGCACTTTTTCTTTTACTATATATAATATGCGCATTTTTTAGACGTTTTAAAGTTAAACTAATGTTTAACTCTAAAAACGCTTTATGTAAAGGCGCGCACTAACTGTAGATAAATAAGGCGATACGCCTTTAGTAAAGCCTCTAAGGGGCAGCGTAGTAGTATAGTATGTGTGTATATATATGTGTGTGTGTGTGTGTGTGTGTGTGTGTGTGTGTAGTGTTTTAGAGAGGTAGAAAAATTAAACGCAACTTGTTGTTATAATATTAAAATAGTAAATGCTTAAGGCTAGTCTAACGCTGCTCTAGGTTATAGTTGCAGTAACTGCCTATTAGAAGTTTACAACAATAACAAAAAGATATTATAAAGTTAACAAACAAACAACAAACATGTTAAAGAAAATACATAGCTATAGGACTAGCTAACTACTAGGAGGGGAGTAGTGTAATAAACACGTTACAACTCTCTTATTCTTACGTGCCTTTAGATCGTATCTGTATTAGACCTACTCTAGTTCTAGCCTAGATCGCAAGTATAAAAACAGCCTAGGACCTACAGTTGCTTTATAGATTTTTAATATCTTTTTGTACAAGGCCTATAGGTGTCTTATTTAAATTAAAGCTCTTTTGTAGATTACAACGCACTTCTATATGCCTTGCCGTGACCCCTTCTGCCGTTACTAATCCGTAAGTCTTGCCTGCGCCGTTACACTTATACAATAAAGTACGCGTAGTTAGCAAGTTTCTTTAAAAGTTTCTTAGTTATAAAGTAAGCTATAAGTATATTAATAGTAGACAATTTAAGCTTTAAGTTACTTAAAGACTTAATGAAGTTTTTTACTTTTAAGTTACCTTCTACTAGTATACTTACTTTTTTATGTACTTTGCTAATTTTAACTACTGCCTTTTTTACTTTTTTTAAAGTAAATATTATACGCTAGTTAAACAATATAATCTAGCGCATTTTAGTATTTACGCCCTTTTACTCTACCTAATAAATCTTATTTAGGCTAGTTATCTTCTTATAGTAGAATTTAAAAAAAAAAAATCAAATCTAGTTTATACGTATTCTAATTATTACTATTAAAGGCAGGAAGTATATAATATATAACTGCCTTTTTATTTAATCTTAGTAAACCTTAAAAGAAGAGAATACCTTCCTTTTCTTAGGGGATTTACTTATTCTTAATACATGTATTTATAATAAAAGTAAAATAAGTATAGTACTTTACTAGCCCTAGCTAGTTTTGTACACATTTATAGATGTAAGCTTAAAAATAAAACTATTAGCTTATTTTAATACCAGTATCTTTGTCTTTCTACTACTATTTTATATTTATTTATAACTTAGACTAATCTCTCTTTATATATCTAAGTAAACGTTTTAAGATGTAAGAGAGTAATTAATTTTTGTTAAAGAAATAGTCTAGTAAAATAAAGACTTATATAGTATTATAAATGCCTTTATTATTAGCTTATTTGTTAAAGTCTTCTAGAAATTTAGTAACATCTTTCTTAGTAAAAACTAAGGTACTATGTCTTAGTTAAACTATAAACAACACTAAGATATATATAGATATAGCTATAGTATTAATAACTAAGCTTAATAGTATTAATAGTAACTTAGGACTAGCAGTTGTAGGCCTAGTAAAAAAAAGCGTTTTACCTTCTTGTCTTTAACTTAACTTCTAATTCTTTTTTAACATTTATAGTATTGTAAAACTCCTAGGAGTTCTTTGTTTAAATAGTTAATAGTAGTTAGTTACTAATATAGTAGACAAGGTTTGGTTCTTAAAAGAAATAAGCTATTTATTTTTAAAATTTTTGTAGTAAGTGCTTAATTAAAAGTAGTTACATAAATTCTTGCCTTTTTAGTACCTTAGTTTTTGCTAAGTAAGTTCTAATTTATACTTATACTATTTTAATAATTAGTAACGTCTCTATTTTGCTAGACAAATACCTTAAATTAGTATTTTTAAACATGTTTAGTTATAAGCTTCTAGTCTTATTTTAATTTTTGCTAAATAAAACTTTTACTTTTTATTATTAATATATATAAGCCTATCTCTATTTTACTAGACAGGTTGCTACTTCTATTTTGCTAGGTAGACTTTAAATTAGCGTTTAAATATATATAAGACTGCCTTTATTTTACTAAATAGTTTACTGCCTCTATTTTGCTAGACAGACTTTAAATTAGCATTTAATAACGTATTTTATAGTTATATTAGTTAAGTTTGTTGCTATTCTCTGTTGTTAGGGCTAACTTAGGTAACAAAGTCCTTAACATAGTCTATAATAGAAAATAGTGCTAACCTCCTAAAAGTATATCTAGTAGTAATTCTAAAGATTTCAGTTTCCTTAGAGTTACTCTAAATTCTAGTTTTATATAAAATTATTATTTTGTTCTTATAATAATTGTGCACTAGTTTCTTTGTATACTAAGTAGTAGAGTATGTCTCTATAAGCTTTGCTATTTATATAGGTGTTTAAGTGTATAAAGATATACTGCTACAAAGGCAAGAGATTACTAGTAGCTAGATTATATAAAAATAAAGTTAACAAGATAATAATCTTATTATAAGTTAGGTATAAAGACTATTAGTAGAAGAAGATGCTTATTCTATAGTACGTTGCAGGAGCTGAGCTGTAGAGTGCACGAATAATAAATGGTGCCCCTTTCACTAAATAAGTTATATACCTTAGGATTAGGTGGTTAAGCACTAACCTAGTGTGCAGTCGGGTATCACCCTGTGCACCGGCACAATAATTTATTATAACCTTTCTATTGCAACTAGTATTCTAGCTAGCTAGCTATTTCCAATTTGTTCTTCTAATATTTTTTTAACTTCCTAGATTTTTTTACTTTTAAGGCTAATTTTTAGTGCTTAAGTTTAATTTTCTTAACTACTACGTATTTTCTATCATTCTAGTAGAGAAATAAAAGAAAAGTATTAAAAATATAATAGTAAAGTAGTAGTTATAATTAGTAAACCTACGTTTTTACTGCTCTTTGCACTTAAAATAGTCTTATAAACTTACTAGAAAGCTTCTTGCTAAGTTGGTAGGCTAAGCTAACGTTTTTTATACTAAGGCAAACTAAGGGCAAGCTAAGTGTTTTTAGTAGAAGCTCTTTAGTTTTTTTTTTTTATTATAGAATTAGCATTAATATTCTTATACTGCTAAGAAGTATTCTTCTGCTGTTGCACGTGCGCTATACATGCGCTACACTCTATTTACAGCGTCTAGTACCTCCTTCTCTAGCCCACTATCCTTAGAAAGCAAAGTAAGTAATAAATACTTACTACATACTATATAAAAAAAAGTGTTGTCTTTATTAATTTAGAAATAAAGCTGTTTTACGTGAGTTATACTGTTAGTAAAAGTAATACTTAATAATCCTATTTCTCTAAGGCAAAAGTCCTTAAGTATTACTTTATTGTTTAGTTTTTAGTGTTTAGTTTGCCTGTCCATTTATAGGTAAAAGGCTATGCTTAGCCTACGCTTTATTAATAATTAGTAGTATATTTTTGTTAAAAATCCTAAGGTAAAAATTAAACTACAATTAGATATAATGCCCTTCTAAATTTTGTATTTTAAAATAATATATTTAAAGTCAGATTCTGCAAACTATTTTATATTCGACGTTTTTAATGCAGGTGTGTAAATTGCTATTTTTAAAAAGTAGTTAACAATTATAAAAATTATATTAAACATACAACCTAAATAGTTTTTTGCTAGTAGCAGCCTTATAATAAAATTAAGGCCTACTTCTTTGAAAATCTTATTCAGAACTAGTAATAGTAATAACTCACTATATTGAATATATCTTAGAGCCTTAATTTTTGAGTAAATTACATAGGTCTTTACGTAATTCTAAATATTATAGCTTAGCTCTAGTTAGTAATATAGCCTACTAATGTACGGGTGTTGGAGTGTATGAAGACATACTGCTGCGAGGGCAAGAGATTACTAGAGACTAGACCATGCAAGAACGAGGTTGGTAAGATAATAATCTTATTGTAGGTTAAGTATAAAGACTATTAGTAGAAGAAGAAGCCTATTCTATAGTACAGTACAGGAGCTTAGCTGTAGATTGCACGAATAATAAATAGTGTTCCTCTTTTGTAATACACAGAAGAGGCTATATACCTTAAAATTACGTAGTTAAGCACTAACTTAGTATGCAGTAGGGTATCACCTTGTGCACTAGCACAAACCTCCCCTTCCTGCAAGCTTAGCTCTATTAAGCTCTACGCTCTACAGAAAGAAAAAGGAAAGAAAAACTATTAGAATAAAAGAAATGAAATAAAAATAAAAATAAAACGTAATGTAATTACTTAGGTTGCTGCCTAGTATTAATAGATCTTATATTTATATAGTGGCTATAGAATCTAGGTGTCTAGAGAGTACCTAGATCTTGTAGGCTTAGTAGTTCTCTCTCTACACACCTAATAAGAGCACATTTCTGTTATATAACTGTTTTTTACTTCTTTAAACGCTTACTCTAGTAAGGTTCTCAAGTAGTAGCAGTTAAAGCGCTTAGACTAGGCTAGTAGTAGTAGTAGTAGTAGTAGTAGTAGTAGTAGTAGTAGTAGTAGTAGTAGTAGTAGTAGTAGTAGTAGTAGTAGTAAGAGCTTAAGTTTTGAATGTTAATTAAAAGCAACTATAACAAGGCTGCCTAGTTAAAGTTGCAGGTACTAGGACGCTATCTAAAATTAACGTGCCTAATTAAGAATAAATATAACAAAGGCGTATATATAGAAAAAAAGCATAACAAGTTTATAAAATTTAGGTGTCTAGAAAGCACTTAGAATTTAAAAAATAAGTAGCTTATATCTAAAAAATTTATAGTAAGTTACTTAATAGGCAATTCAAAGTAAAGGCGGGTATTTATAGTATTTTCTTTCTTTCTTAAGAATATTACTCATTTTATAACTTATTAGTTGCTAGCTATAGTATTGTTTATAACTGCTTAAAATTAGCAAGAGCTTATTCTAGTCTAGCGTTGATTTTTTAATCAACTATAAAAAGCTTCTTAGTAATCTAACTAGCATGCTTACTATAAAAAAATTGCTGAATATTAAGTATTTTAAAGCAGTGTGCATAGTTTTTAAACGGAGTAGACTAAGAAACACTTTAGTTTGTTTTATTTCATTCTAGACTTTCAAGAACAAAGTATTTGTTAGCCTAGCGTAAATTATTTTGAATTAAGATTTTTTATAAGTTTGTTGTAACAGAATTCTTCTTGTAGGTAGTTATGTTTAGTAAGTACACTAATGTATTAGTTAGTAGCTTTTCTAATGTAAGTAATGCTATAAGTAATAGTTAACTACTAGTTTATAAATAAATTTAATAAGCAACTTATTTATTTGGTTTTAGCTTAACTAAGGATACTAGGTAGATTGTAGACGCTTAGGATAGTAAACCAGCTTAGTAATAGAGATGTAAACAATATTTAGACTAAACTTATATTTATAGTAATTTTTAAGTCTAGTAAGGCTTAAGCGCAAGAACTTTTTTATAATTAATAAGTAGGCTAATAGTAGCTACTTATATATAAGTCACAATTTGCTTAAAGTTTTATAAGCTATTTATTTTAGTAAAAAAAACCAATTAAGCTTAGAAAGTTATATTTATCTTAGAAAGCGTTGTTTGTGTTAATTTAGTAATATTTTAGTAATAGCAGCTACTTTATATACTAGCGCTGTTTATGTCTTGCTATACAACCTTATTAAAACTTTTTAAGAGCGAAGAGGTTAATACTAATACTATTACTTTTTGGAAGGTGCTAAAAGTTTAATATTAAAAGATGTAAGATAATAGCATCTTCTTAGTATTGCACTTTAAGTAATACGTTCTGCATACTTTTTATATTCTCTGCTATTAATAGTAGAAGCTAAAGCTTGTAAAGCCTTTTTTATTTAAAGAATTAGCTAGCGTTAAGTTAATATGGCTTTTAGGCTTCAAAGCTAATACTATATGCTTATAGCAACTTAGCTATGCTAATAAGCGCTACTTCTCCTAGTAAAAGAACTTGTAATAGTAAGCCTTTATAAGCTGCTGCCTAATAGACATATACTTATTCCCTCTGTATTTCTTACGCACGCTTAACAGAGGATTTCTTGAACCTTATAGTTATAGAAGATTTTAATTATAGTAGTATGCTTCTAGGTACGTAATTTTAACATAGTTAAAAAAGTTATTAAAATTATGTTACTTTTAGGCTTGTTTAACTGTAATATAGAAAGCTTAAAATCTACTAAAGTTAGATAAGAGAGAGAAACATCTAGCCTAAAGAGTTTTTAATTTTTAAAGCAACTAGCTTAAAATCAGTTAGTCGCCTAAGACTATATATTAGCGCTAAGAAAACTTATAAAAGAATATCTCTAAGTTATTATTTACTAGTATGCTTGTCTTTTTATGTGCTTTATAGATCTTAAGCACTACTTTTTTTATCTTTTCAAAAGTAAATGTTGCACGCTAGTTAGATAGTATAATTCAACGCATCTTAGCATTTACGCCTTCTTATTCTAGCTAATTAATCCTATCTGGGCCAGTTATCTTCTTGTAGTAAGATTTAAGAAATAAATAAATTAAATCTAATTTATACCTATTCTAACTACTACTATTAAAGGCAGTAAGTTTGTAGCATATAACTGCCTTTTTATTTATTTGTAGTAGACCTTAGAAGAAAAGAATACTTTCCTCTTTTTAAGGAATTTGCTTGTTCTTAATATACGCATTAGCAATAGAAGTAAAATAGTTTCTAAAAAAAGTGAAAAGCAGCTACCCTCTACTAATTAGTTGCAAAAGTTAAAAAAAAGATTGTGTGTAGTTAACAAGATTTAAACGGTGGGTAGATAAAGTCTACGCGCTAAGCGCTTAGAGCAGAAAAGCTCAAACTACTAAGCAAAATTAAAGTTAAAAAACTTGCTAAAGGTACTAAAAAACAACACTAATTAAAACGTATTTAACAGTAATTGCTAGCCTATAGCTAGCAACAAGACTGCGATAGAGGTAGAGAAGGTAGAGGAGAGTAAGGACACGTACGTTACCGCAGCAGGAGTCTGCAATACTTTATAAAAGCTCCTTACTTACTACTTTTTACCTTAAGGATTTCTTATACTACATAGTACCGCATACAAACAACTCGTATATAAATAATACAATACTTAGACTGTTCTTCTCCCTGTTTGACACGAAGACTGATAGCTCACATTAAGTAAAGTTAGACCTCACTAGGTCACTATACAAGAAGCTATAGTGGTAGATCACGATTGCTATTTGTACAGGTGTTAGAGTGTATAAAGATATACTGCTACAAGGGCAAGAGATTACTAAAGGCTAGACTATGCAAGAACAAAGTTAGTAAGATAATTATCTTATTGTAGGTTTAGTATAAAGACTATTAGTAGAAGAAGAAGCCTATTCTATAGTACAGTACAGGAGCTCAGCTGTGGAGTGCACGAATAATAAATGGTATCCTTCTTCTGTGATACACAGAAAAAGCTATATACCTTGAAATCACGTAGTTAAGCACTAACTTAGTGTGCAGTAGGGTATTACCCTGTGCACCGGCACACTAATAAGCTTATGCGTTTTCTGTGCGCTAAAATAACCTACTATACACATATTATAATTCTATAATAAAATCTTTTACCTAATAGCTTATTCTAGTAGAACATAAATTCGGCCTTCATATTTTATAACTTTTTTATTATTAACGTGCTATACTTACGCGCTGCTACTATTTTAAGTGCGTACTACCTGCCTAAGGTCTACAACTTGCTGCTAGGCAAAGGTGTTCCTTTATTATTACTAGCGTAGTTTAACTATTAGAGCTTCTAACTTTGCTGTTGCAGGTTTGCTACTAACTAATACTCTAGCTAGTAAGCGTAGTACGTATAGTATATACTCTATAGCACTTGCAGTACAAATACTCTCTGTTTTATAAATATTAGCTATATACGTCTTATATGCGCTTTCCTAGCTATGCTAGGTTGTAGAACTTTCTATTTTACTATACTTTACTTTTGCTAAAAGCTTATTCTGCAGTGTAAATAATAGTTAAGTTAATAACAAGTTCTCTTATTTATAATTTACTTTTCTTATTAGTCTGTCTACAGAGTTTATATGCCTTAAGCAGTACTTAACTTTAAAATTAAACACTTTAAATATAGAGATTAGTATGCTTAATGCTAGTTTAGCTTCTATACAGCGCGTATAAAGCGCAGGTTATTATAATCTATTAATACTTGAATAGTATATTAAGCGCTTTCTAAATAGTATTGCTGTTTTTTAAAACTTTATATAATAGGTAAGAGTTTAAAGTTGTATACTTTTTAGTTTAGCTTAGCATTTTGTAGTTTATAAAAGTAAAACATAATAAAATGCTAATTTTTATTCTTAAATAGTTAAAATAATATACCTAAAAAAGTAAAAGTAGAGACATTTATTTTAATATAAATAATACATGTATCTTTAAAGTAACATAGAATAAGCGTATATATAAAGTATTACTTTAGCCTTATAAAGGCAGCATGTGTGTTCTTATTCTAGTAGAATGCTTATTTCTCTTTTAGAATATTTATAACAGGTACTGTTTTTATAGCGTAGTTTTTAATAAAACGCTAATAAGAGTTTATAAATTCTAGAAAGAACTGTAGCTCCTTAATACTAGTAGGTGTAAGTTACTACTTAATAGTAGCAACGCGTGCTAGATCTACACAAATACTACTTTTTATAATAATAAATTCAAAAAAATAAACTTTGTTTAAAGCAAATATGTATTTTTAAAAATTTATATATAACTTTACTTTATATAAAGAGTTAAGTATAGCGTACAGTATAATAGTAAAGCGTAAAATTATTATTATTAGTGTAGATAAAGATATTATCTAGATAAACTATGTATATATAATTTAAGTGCTCTTATAACACTTTATTAATGTAGGCTTAAAAACTTGCTCGGACATTTATAAGCCTAAAAAGTATAATAATATATTTAAAATATCTATATTATGTTTAAAAAGTAGGTTTCTACTTATCTCCTACTTTAATTCTTAAATAATAGTAGGAGTCTTTAAAATCTAATATTATATAGTAGCATACGCTTAAAAGGCAGTCTAGTATCTTTCTAATTAAAAAGAGTAAGTAATAGTTTTTTATTATAATAGCGTTAAGACTCTAATAATTTACGCAAAAGTAAAAAGTCTTATTTTCTTTTAGTATAAATACTGCTAAAGCGCCTATAGAGCTAGTGCTATAATAAATTAATTTCTTTTTTAGTGCTTTCTTAATATATTTGCAGAGTACTAAAAGCTTATAAAAAAAAGGTATAAAAGAAGCTATAAAAAGGGGTTTTTCCTTATTAAATAAGATTTACGTAATTTAAACTTTTTAGTTATAAAAGAGTTTTAACAGCATTATTATTAAAGATATTAGTATAGTTTTGTAATACATTAAGTATACGCTAAACTTGCGCTATAAATACGTTTAGTATATATGCCTTAGGCTTAATACTTATGCTATTACTCTAAAGTACTTTTAAAAAGTAAGTTCTTAAACTTATAAATCTTGCGTTTTTTTAGAATACTTCAGTAGCTAATAAGTTAATATTCACTTTGATAGATTTTTAACGCTACATCTATCTTTTATAGTTAATATAAATACCTTTTTAGCTTAAAAAGAGGTTGCTAAGTAGTAGTAGTACGCTTTCTTTATCTACTCTATACACAGTAACTTTTATAATGCGCTTTATACTATTATTATTTATCAGGCGCAGCTAGAGCTTATATGCTATATATTTATTCTACCTTTAAAGTTTACTTTAATATAAGCAAAGAAGTTCCATGTTTTAAATAAGTTTTAGATTTATCTTTATAGCTATTTCTTAAATAATAAGACTAATATCTACTTATAGGTTTAAAATAACTTAAAGTTCTTTCTTTACTCTAGTTATTAAATGTGCGTAACATATACGCTGCATTTTTAGTAAAATATTTCTTAGCACGCGCTTTACTAACTTTAAGTTTATAGCAAGGCTTAACTTTTTTTATTTAGTTTATATTAACTAGAACTCTATTAGAGTTGCTACTTTAGCATTTGTTAGCGTAGTGTCTTTTTTTCTAGCACTTAAAGTGTATAACATTATTACTATTTTTATACTTTTTAAGTGCGTTTAGTGTAGTAGCTGTAAAGAAGTGTTTTAGTTAAGCTAATTATGCGTAATAAGTACCTTGTGTAGATTCTATTAAAAGTAAATTTAAGTATAATAAAGTCTTTTTTAGTTATAGAAATTTGATAGTAGTTAGTAATAGCGTGCTATAGTCTAGACCTTAGTTTTATAAATAAGTATTAAACTCTTTGTGTCTTAGTATATATTAAAAGTTAGTTTTTAAGGATATTAAAATAGTTTATAAATAACTAGATAGTTTAGTTTTTCTACTATATAGTATACGTATGCGTAGTTACTACTTCAAGGCTATAGTTAATAAAGTTTAAAAGTAAGTTAAGCATATATTACTTAAAGTGGTTTTATATTAGCACTTCTTTCATTGCTTTCAAAGAATACTTATAGTATGTATACTAAAGTTTATTGCGTTGCTTATCTGCAGCATTAATGCGCTTTTTAAGCGTTGTAAGTGCGCCTTAGGTACACTTTTTAGGCTCTTTAAGTATAGTAGGCCTTAATAGAGTTTAAAGGGGGTTAGAGAGTTTAGATATAGTAGAACTTTAGCTTCTTTAATTGCTTTAAGTGTTAGATCGCGTTAAGGGAGCTATCTCTAGACTATTAGCTTATAGGAGAGGTATTATTCTGTAAGGGGTAGCTTTAGGCAATAGTACTTGCTTTACACTATAGAAGATAGTAAAAGATAGCTCTAAAATAATATTATGCGTATATTTTAAGCAATAATACCTGCTAGTATTCTCGCTGGTGAGGAGCCCCTTATAAGCATAATGGCAAGTGGGCAAGCTAACGATAAGCGAGCTTGGCGGATCCAGCCAACACGCAACCATCCGTAACATTAAGTTAGGAGGCAATTTATGTTTTTATTTTACTTTTTTTTGTTTCTATTTAAACATGCGACACACTGATTGCGTGCTAGCAATACTAAATAAGAGGGCATAAGCCTAGATACTTGTTTTTAGTAATTAGTCTTTTTTTAGTAAAAAGGTGTCTACAAAATGTATAGTTATATCAAAAGCTTATCTTAAAAGACCGAAGCCAATTGACTATATATAATCTTTTTTTTTTGGCTTTTGCAATTAATCAGTAGAGGGTAGCTGCTTTTTACTTTTTTAGAATCCTATTTTGACTACAACAACAACTACCACCTTTAAAACCTTAAAAAATAAATACGTATTCTAATAATTGCTATTTAAGATAGCAACTATATAGTATATTACTACCTCTTTATCTGTGTGTAGTAGACTTTAAGAAAAGAGAATACTTTTTTTCTTTTAAAGAATTTGCTTGTTTTAATACATGTATTAGCAATAGAAGTAAAGTAAGTATAGTACTTTACTAGCTTAGGCTAGTTTTGTATGTATTTATTAATGTAAGCTTAAAACTAAAAATATTTATCTATTTTAACAATAGTGTATATGTTTCACTGTTTCTTTATATATGCTTGTAACTTAGACTAAATTCTCTTTGTATTTCTTAGTAAGCATTTTAAGAGATAAGTAAGTAATGAATCTTTATTAGAGAAACAGTCTAGTGGAAAAGAAACATAAATAATTTTATAAATACTTTTGTCAATTGCCTGTTTATTAAAGTCTTCTGGGAATTTAGCAACATCCTTCTTAGTAAAACTAATGTACTATATTTTAGTTATACTATAGATAACACTAAGTTGTGTGTAGGCGTAGTTATAGTATTAATAACTAAGCTTAATAGTGTTAATAGTAACTTAGGACTAGTAGCTACAAGTCAAGAGAAAGAAAGCGTTTCGTCTTACTATCTATAACCTAACTTCTAATCCTTCTTTAATATTTGTAGTATAGTAGGACTTATAAATGTTCTTTATAAAAATAGATAATAGTAGGTACTTAGTTAAGTTATAGACGAAGTTTAGTCTTTACAAAGAACAACGTAATTATTCCTAAAGCTTTAATAGTATATACTTATTTAATAGTTGTTGCATAAATCTTTGCCTTTTTTATACTTTTTATTTTGCTAAGGAAGCTTTAATTTAGACTTATATCGTCTTTATTTTATGTAAAGTCTTCATTTTACTAAATAGATACCTTAAATTAGCATTTAGATATATTTAGTTGTGAGCTTTTAGCTTTATTTCAAATTTCACTTAATAGAGATTTAGCTTCTTATTTTTACGTATATATGAGTTATTCTAATTCTTACTTAATGGGATTGCTACCTCTATTTTGCTAAGTAGACTTTGAACTAGCATTTTAAATCTATATAAGTCCGCCTTTATCTTACTACATAGCTTACTCCCTTTATTTTATGAAATAAACTTATACTTTAAATTTATTAGCGGATATTTGCTTTATTAGTATTTTTTCATTTTCTTTTTTTGTTAATAGTGCTAACTTGAGTAGTATAGTCCTTAATATAGTAAATAGTAAAGGATATTGCTAGCTCCCTAAAAGTATATCTATGGTACGACCTGGCTACGAACCCAAGTCCCACAAAGAACTACTAGAGTTAGCTAACAAGGAACTAGACGGCTTACCTGCAAGAATACTGCAGCAGGAAGTTACGTAACTAATTACTCTGCTAAGAACTATCACTAGGGGGTTACGCACACTATCGCTAGGAGCAATTACAACTACCGCGACTATTGCTAAAAGCAATTATAACTATTAATGCTATTACCTAGTACATAGCAATAGGCACTATGCTCTTATAGCTTAGTGTGTTTAACTTTGTACAAGACTCTAGCATTTAATCTCAAAATTATCCTTAAATTTTAATCTTTTATAATATTATATTAATTTGCTAATTATGCTATTACAGCCCTATCATTTATACTTACTTATTCTCTAAGAACTAAATCTCAAATTCTCTTAAGACAATTTTTACACTTTAAATACCTTCTAAAATAAGTAATACTGTAAAAAACACCTCTGCTAACATCCTAACTACAGGAACAACTACGCGTGCTAATAAGCTTAACACCTACTATAGTAATTATAACAAGCTTAAAGCCTAGCTACTTTAAGTAAACAAATATTTCTACATTAAAGAAACTAAGATTAACAATAACAACGCAGTTATATAGGCCTCTACATCCCTATAAAAAGCTACTCAAAATAGGCTAACTCTATTTTACGTTAATACATAAATATTACTATTAATAATAATGCTAATAAAGCACTTGTTAAGGACTAAGAAAATTTTAAGATAGAGATAAGAAAGGTATTTTTACTTTTTAAAGAATCTGTAGTAGTAAAATAAAAGATTTAAAAGTTGTAACAAACGCATACTGCAGCTAACTATATAATAGAGTTTTAGCAATACTAAATAGTAATCAAATAGGATAGTAACACTTTAATGCAGATATACTAATAAGGTCTTAAACTAGTTGTACGTATAGAACTTATGCAAAGCAAAGCTACCCTTAAAACACTTAATAAACTTATAGCTAAAGCTATTTAAGTAAACAATAATCTTTATAAGCTTAAGTTAAAAAAAAAATATTATTTATAAACAGAAATTGTATACTTAATAATGTAGATGCTTAACCCTATTAAACATCTTAATTCCTATACTCTAACTAAGGTTAATAACAAAACAACACCTCTAGAGTTTTAAGACATTATATAACTAACATCTATAAGCCTATGCACCTTAATAACCTTAATAAAGGACTTTGGAAGAATAAGTTTTAACATAATAAGAATAGCAAGAAAAAAATTACTTATAATATATATAGTAAAAAAGCTTATATAAGATAAGACTACTAAAAGTAAAGTAAAGTAACTTAAAAGCTATACGTTATTTACTGTACAGCACCTAAAACTAATTTAGAAGAAAAATAGAACATTATTACCTTACTTACTATTATAGTCTAAGAATAAGACAAAGTAACTATTTCAGAACTAAATAACTTAACTATAATTATACTAGAAAAAACCTTAGAAAAGACGTCTTTACGATAATACTTAAGGAAGAAGTAACTTTAGAAAATTAAACTAAATATAGCGACATAGATAAGTTTTAAGAAAGCTATTAACCTTCTACACTACTTAATAAAAAGTAAATACTTTTACTAAATTATAGTCTACAAAAAAAACTTAACACTTTACTAAAACAGCTTAGATAACTTAGAGAGAACTTTATTAAACTTTATAGTATAGTTAAAAAGGATATATACTTTGCAGACTTATGTAAAGAACTGCAAAAGTAAAAAATCACTTTAGTAGCTTACTTAAAATAAATAAATAACTTTGTATAAAAATAAATAAAAGATGCTAAAGTATTATAAGATAAACTAACGCAGTCACTTTTAGACGTAGAAAAAAAAAATTTTAAAAAAACTTTAAGCAACATGCTAGAAGCACAAGGCACTAGAAGTTAGCTATAATAGTATATACTATTAAATAAATCTGCGTAACCTAGAACACGTAAAGTACTTATAGACTATATTTTTGATGTGACTACACATTTTGTAGACACCTTTTTGGTAAAAAAAGATTTATTGCTAACAACAGGTATCTAGGCTCATGCCCCCTTATTTAGCATTGCCAGCACGCAATTGGTGTGTCGCTCTAGCATGTTTAAACAGAAATAAAGATGCGCAATATCCCTCTAACTAACCCTTTTAACTAATAACAATTTACTGCTAACTATTTACTACTAACTGCAACTTTTATTGTCTTGTTACTATTCTAGCAGTGTTGCAGTTACGGCGTTTAGTGCCTATTCTTAAATATAAATAAACAATAATAGTATTACTATTTATATATAGCTTTTTTATTTCTAAAAGCAACTTACAAAATTCTCTTACTTATTAGTTTATCTTAGCTACTTAATAGCTATTTTAATACGCCTTTACTCCTTGTAAAGCTACTCTTAAGTTTTTTTACTAAAGTTATATTTACGTAAAAGAAAATTACTAAAGTAATATACTTTTACTATACTTAGACTATTAATATGCATAGTGTATATAGTGTACTAGCTAAACTAGCCTTTTATCGTCTTTATTATAACTTTAACATCTATAACACTAGACGTATTAAGAATGTCTTAACTATAGTTATATTCTAACTTCTGCACTAACTTAACTACTACAAAAACTATTACTACTAGCTTCTTTTTAACTAATAAAAGTGGCTACTTAATAATAGTAAATGCTAGCTTTGTAATCTACTACTATAGCTTTAAGTATAGTAACTTAGTAAAGTCTAACTTTACTTAATATAAGCTATTAGTTTTTGTGTTAAAAAAAAATAGTTTAAGCATTGTATTGTTTGTATGCGAGTTGTTTGTATATAATACTATATAGTATAAGAAATTCTAAAAGTAAAAAGTAGTAAGCAAAAAGCTTTTATAAAAAAGTATTATCGACTTCTACTGCAGTAACATATATATTTTTACTCTTTTTTTTTATTTTAATCTTGTTGCTAGCTATAGGCTAGCAATTACTATTAAACACGTTTTAATTAGTGTTGTTTTTTAGTACCTTTAGCAAATTTTTTTAGCCCTAATTTTTGCTTAGTAGTCTAAGCTTTTCTGCTCCAAGCGCTTAGTGCGTAGACCTTATCTACCTACTATTTAAATCTTGTTAACTATACATAATCTTTTTTTTGACTTTTGCGACTAAATAGCAGAGGGTAGCTGCTTTTTCCTTTTTTTAGAAACCCCATTTTGACTACAACAACAACCGCCACCTTTAACACCTTAAAAATAAATAGACTATATACACATATAATAGCTGTACTATACACTACTTAGATAAATACATATTAAAATAGTTTTTAGAAAAACTAAAAGAAATACCTTAATGTAAGTACTTATAGTACTACTACCTAAATAATAAATGCGTAGTATTCAGATAAGATAAATAATATAGCCTATACTTTTATAAATATACTAATTTAGAAGAGACTTTGTAAATACACATAACGTAGTAAAAAAATTATTAAAATAGAACTTATGTATAGATGTGCAACTAGCCTTTATAACACACATGCTTTAAAATTAAATGTAAACTACATATAGTTACTAAGAAGTTCTATAAATTTAGCACATAGTCTTGTTTAGATAAACGCCTAAGGCACCTAGAACTGCTAGAAAAATTGATGCAGTAAATCTCCTAAGCCTCCTTAAGCTACTAGTAAAGCTTTATAGACATTAGATATTAATATTCGTAGACTTTAGCTCTTAGGCTAACTTTATGTCTTCTTAAGTAGTGTAAGTATTAGGCTTATAAATACTAAAGAAACAAGAACCTTACTTACTACACGTAGCTAACAGTTAGCTTATACTAAGTAAGATAACTATTCCACATAAAGTTACTAGTATAACGCTTAGTATCTAAGAGTATAAGGAAAAGTTAAACCTAGCCGTCTTTTAATTAGCTACCTACAGCATTACATTAAGAATTTTTAGTTATAAGGATATAATCTATAGATTAACTAGAAGTTAAAGAAGTTCTTATCTTAGTGCTGTAGACTAGACGTAACTATAAGCTAGCCTACGCATCTAATAACTATAATAGTAAATAAGAAAAAGATTTAGAATACTACTAAAGGACAGTAAACCTTTACTAAAATTAGCTTTATAATATAAGGGTTTAACTTAACAAATAGGAGAAGAGCACCTCTTAGTTACAAAGTTTAAGTTTTAGAGAAATACGTAACTTTAAATATTATAAAAAGTATAAATATTTTTAGCATTTTTTTATGAAAGTAGTAAATAGCAAAGCCTTACTAAGACACTAACCTTAGGACTATAAAATTGTCCTAGAAGAAAAGAAAACTCTTGTTAGAACGCAGCCCTGCACCACTACGCCAAAACAACCACAAAAGGGTAGATATAATCAGTGAACTACTAATTATTGTGCAGGATAGTATATACCGTCAAGGTTGCCCAGGCCTTATCTGACAACTCTACCCTTCAGGCTAATATATTTACTATTAAAGACAGAACTTAAGACATTAAGAGAAAAGCAAGACAAGGATTTAAAAAAAAGTGTATTAAATATTTTTTATTACTAGCAGGATTTCTTATAATTTTTGTACTAAAGGAGAATAGACTGCTAAGGATGTGTATTTACCACTAGAAACTTAATAACATTATAGTAAAGAATTAATACTTATTATTAAATATTATAAAGCTTTAGAATTAATTATATTGTACTAAGGTCTTTACAGCTTTAGACTTCTAAAGTAGATACTAGCTTATTAGGATTGAAAAAAGTAAAAAATACAAGACAGCGTACTAAGCATAATATACATACTATAAATATACTTTGATGCTGTTTATGTTTATAAATGCTTAAGCAATATTTTAAAAACTTACTAACAATATGTTAAAAGTATATTTAGACATCTTTGCTATAGCGTACTTAGACAACATATTTATTTACTCTAAGAACTTAAAGGATTATATAGAACATGTCTGCATAGTACTAAGGTGCTTAGACTAGTTTAACCTTTAACTTAAACTA
This sequence comes from Alternaria gansuensis, assembly GCA_009289805.1. Lineage (NCBI taxonomy): Eukaryota > Fungi > Ascomycota > Dothideomycetes > Pleosporales > Pleosporaceae > Alternaria > Alternaria gansuensis. Next base: position 269,034 of record WBOK01000025.1, on the reverse strand, counting down.
GAGAAATACAAATTTTATAGAAATAAAGCTACTTTTTTTTTTTAAATATAAAGTAAGAGAATAAAGAGTAAAGATAATCAAAATAAAAATGCTAGTAGTTAAGAAATAGCTAATACGTAAGACATTAAAAAATATATAATTCTTTGTAAAAATTTTAATATTTAACTAATAGTTGATTAAAGATTTCTTTTAAATTGCTATTTTACTAACTAAACTTATAAGGAAAAACACCTTATTTAAATAAAGTAAAGAAGCTAAAAATGCTTTTTAACAACACAATAATATAAGCATAAAACTACTATACTTCTATATATTTTAATCAAGACAACTATAACGCTTTAAGACTAACGCCTCGAATTTTATACTAAGTAGATGCGCTAGTTAAATACGTAAGCTAACCCAACCACAACCCAACCTATACCCACGCTAAGTTACGCTTAGCGTGGGTATAGGTTAGGTTGTGGTCGCACAGACCAGTGGTTGTGGTTGTGGTTGGGTCGCACAGACTAGTGGTTGTGGTTGTGGTTGGGTCGCACTGACCAGTGGTTGTGGTTGTGGTTACGCGCACAGACCGTAGGTGTAGGTTGGGTTGTGGTTGTGGTTGTGGTTAGGTTGTAGTTAGGTTACAGTATTTAATATTTATTACTAGTTAGAGTTAGGAGATAGTTAAAACTTTACTACTACAGTTAATAATCACAGCTTGTCATTACAGCAACGCTCAAGCTTTAAGGCGCTGCCGCTTCTGTGCTAGAGGTAGAGAGTCCTCTTCTGTAAGCTTATCTTCCACTGTTTCCTCCTCTAGACTACATGTGCTATCTCTAGGCGCCGGGAGCTTAAATATATCGTCAATCTCGTCACATAGTGCTTCAAGGCCAACATCCTTATTCTATATAGAAATTTCTTGCGCCTTTAAATCTAGGGAGATAGTATTCTTAAAAACTATAATCTGCTATATAGTTAAAGCTAAAAGGTGATGCCTCTGATTGCTAATAACATCTTTCGCAGTGTTAAAAACGCGCTCAACACTAATACTAGCAATTAGAATTGCTAATATATCTTTTGCAACTTAAGACAGCCGAGGATAAGTATTTTCATTCTGTCGCTACTACTTTAAGACATTAAATAATGTCCCTAGTTTAATGCAAGGAGTGCTAAGGTAGAATTCTCCTTCTTATTAAGTAGGGCCTTTTATCTTTTCTCTTTCCTGTGTAAAAGATGTCTGACTTGAAGTAGAAAAGCTGTTAAAAGGCGATTAAGGAGCAGGCCTTTGAAACCATTCACAGCCGAGCGTCCTTCTTAGGAAAGGAGTAGAGACTAGTGTTTAATTTGCCCCTCTACTGTTGTCATATCGATCGAGATAGTCAAAAAACTGTTCGCGATATATGTGCTTGTCTTGAGGTTCCTATGTAGAATCCTAATTAGCTAATTAGCACTCCTCTGTGATAACGAACTGTGATAACTATACCTTATATACAGTGAGCTTTTGAGTTGGATCTAGAATAGCTGCGCAGTTAAATAGAAACTCTTGCTTAGCTGATGTTTTCGCGTAGTACTTGCTTAGTTTCTTCTTTCTTTTGTCTACAGCAGCTTGTACTATTGCAGGCCACTCTGTAGTGCGACTTTCTACGTCCTTATCAAAATTGTTAGACATTAAGTCTATAAAATTAAAAAGACAGTTGTACATAAGCTAAATATATTAGACTTAAGGCTTTTGGTTCTCACTTAAAAAGCTTGTAGCGTCCTTAAACTGCTTAAGCATCTCTGTAATTACCTTAATATAGTGCTACTTAACAGAAGAGAGTTGGAGACGCTTAAGGTCGCGATAGTTAATCTCTCTTGTGTTGTTGTTAGGGTTAACAACAACACGAGTACTTCTTTTTATTGCTATTTTTTGTACTAGCTATTTATTGATGTATTTTGAGAGCTTAAGCGCGCGCTCGCACATATTGTATGTTAAGTTCCATCGAGTCTTTACATCGCGAATAACAGAAATTTGTTCCCTTGGTGGTAGATGTTGTTAAGTAGCAAGGAATTGCTTGTACTGTTGTAGTAACGCGTTAATAGCAATGCAAATAGCTTGGATCTAGATAGTAGTTAGAATGTAATAATTAGATGTGATAAAAGTATAAATACCTTGTGAAGTGTGTTTAGAAAGGACATCTCTTGTTTAATTACCTTAACATGTTGCCTGCGTAAGACCTCTCTAGGTCTAACCTCTATAGTAGCAGCTAGTTGGAGATGTTGGATTATCTCTTGAACTACTAGGTTGATAATATGGGATAGTGTTTTCTAAGGCGCTCTAGCTAATATTCTTATCTGCTAGTGTTAATTGAATTGTCTAACTAAGTACTGTATTGTTGCTAGTATTGTCGCAAGTAATAGCTAGAAGGCAAGACTTAGTATTAGTGTCTGAAAGTACACGTAGTACCTCTGCGGCTATTGAAATTCTAGTATGTCGTCCGCGTATTAGTATAAAATCAAGTAGTTTCTCTTAGAATTGCTAGTTTGATGTAATGTAGTAACCCTTAACTACAAGAAAGCTAAGATAATTAGCTGCAGACTATGTATCTAGTACAATTGAAATCTTAGTTGCAGGGCTAAAGTTGTTAAGAAGAGAGGCTTTTGCTTCTTTAAACTGGTTCTGAAACATTAACTTAAATTTATAATAGGTAATTATTGCAGTCTAAGGCCTTAGGAATTAGAGAAAGCGCGTAAATAATGGCCGCTCAATAGTTTGGAATGGCTAATTACTGTTAACAACTACTTGAACGAGCTCTTTCTTAAAGGCATCTTAGGTAAATTTGGGTATTGAAGTAGGTGTACTACTTTTTTGAAGTCAAGTATGTATAGAGTTTGTCGTGCGCGGACTATTGTGAATAGGAGTTAAAGTACTCTAACAATTAACTGTATTAATGTGGTTTATAAGGTGTTTAGTCCCTATTCTTGTTGGCCTTAGGTGTTGTAGGATTATGCCGCAGTTAAGACAGAAAACATAAGAGCGGCTAGTTGCAATATAGGCAGCTTCTCTAAACTTTGACCAAATGCTACTAGTGCGGGTAGCACAGTTCTAGTAGGGAGATTCGCTGTCTAGATTTTAAGCCCAGCTAGTTGTACTCCACTATTTATTCTAATAAGTTACAATTTCATTTCCTCTTTCCTGTATAGCTTCTTGAGGTGGGTACATTAACAGATCTAACTTTTTCTGCCCTTCTCTCTAAATAACCTAGTGCCCGCTTATTTAGAATTAGTAAAGGTTTTGTGGAAGCTCGTAGATGTGTTCGGCTATAATGTGTAGGTAAACAGCGTTTAGTTTAAGAATGTAATAAAAAGCTGTTATAAATTGTTGCTATTGCTAACGTACAGCACATAAATGTCTACTTTACAACTTTAACAGTACACAGGCTATACATAGTAGGCCTTTAGCAGACGCGTGTACAACTAAACTAAGATTAACTTGTCTCTTTAATTACGTACTATGTTAGGCGCTTTTTAATTAGACTTTATTAATTTAAAGGACGTTAGAATAAAAGTAGTATAGTTATAAAGTTATGCAATTATTTTTACGTTATATAAATTATGTTAATTAGCTGTAATAAGCGCTAATTAATGCTAATAACTTAGCACAGGAATACTACCATAATTAATCCAAAAAGCCTTCAAAGTCTGTAGAATCGCTAGAATCTATGTCCTCATCCTAATTTTTGTTCTTAACCTCAGCCTGTAATTCCTGCCACTGCTCCTTAGTCTTATATTTATCCTTACATTAATTGTAGTACGCATTAATATTAGAATTATTGTTAACCTCTTCCTCGCATTCATTACTATTGTGTCTCTTAATATATAGCTTGTCGCTGCGTAGGATAGTATAGTCGCTAAGTCCTAAAGACTTGTACACCAGCGGAGGCTCAAATAGTCTATACTAGTTAGTAAGTAAATGCAATAAAAAGATGTGTTAAAACTTACTTCTAATCTTCACTTGTAGCAACAGCTAACTCCTCTAGACTTATATCTTTAACAAAGTCTTGCTATTCCTTTTTAGCTTGTTTGCTTTTAAAGGTATTAGTGCAAAGCTTTGCTAATCCTTTATTATAGGTGCGACGCATAATCTTTTTAAGAACACCGCTAGAGCTATAAATCTAAGTATGTGTGCGACTTTAGCTGCTGTTGTTTAAGCTCTCTATTGCCTGCGCCGCCTTGTCTAGGATTCTCGCGTGCTGTCTTATATTAACTTCGTGGTATGCGTCTTTCTATTTTTTATAGATTTAATCAAGGGTTGTCTGTAGCCACTTACCTATTTATATGTAAGCATAACTCTGTAATAAATAACTGTGTTAACTTACCACTCTTCTAGGCGTCGTATCACTTTTAGTCAAGCACTTCTTGTGCTGCCTTTATTATTTCTTTGCGCCTCTCTACACTTGCATTCTTATATTATTCTATGCCTTCTATTCTTTTCTTTAATTAGTATGTAGCAGCGCGATCAGCTACATATGCGTCTTGTAAGGCCTTTGTCTTAAGATTAAGTTAAGCTGCCTAACTTCTTTGCGCAACAGCTTAAGAACTAGAGCTTAACAATTTCTTTGTTAAGACTTTAAAATTTGTAGGGCGACCTTTCTTTAAACCGCCTTAGCTGCGTTGCGCAAGTATATTGTTGATTTTGTCTTCTTTGCATTCGTAACTCTTTACAAATTAGCATGCGCTATAATTAATAGCCGTATTAAATACCTCTGTAAGCTTCTCCTACTTATCGCGTTTAAAACCTAGTGGCACTAAAATTAGAATGCGCGGAACTAGGCCTTCAGGACCGTCACTTAGCTCTTCTTTAATTGTTGTTATTGCGATAGATGTAATAATTAACTGTAATTAGTTGATTTCAGTTGTGGTAGTTGCATAGTAGGTAGAGATACAAAAATATCACTATATTGTGGCTGGTGTGGCCTGTGCGCCCCCACCAAAGCTAACTGAAAATTGACATTTTGCCTATATTTAGACACCCCACCAATCACTACCTACTAACAATACACCCTAGCACGTCGCATTATAACAGCTTTTTATTACGTCTACTTGCGCACTCTATCGCTGCAAAAACAATTAACAATAATTCTACACGCTTACTACAAATTTCAACGACCTCACAACTACTATAATAGCGCGCACTAAGCAAACTGCGCAAGCTTTAACTAGTGGCAAGGTGCCTATAAAGAATTTGCAAACAAAGGCTGGTCAAAAGCTGCCCGCATCATTTACAAAGGCTAGAGCTGTTAAGAAAAAACGTTAATATAAGCCAGGCAGTAAGTTATCACAGTCTTTTATTACAGTTAAACACTAATAGCGTATAGCTGTTGCGCTGAGAGAGATCAAGAAGCAGCAAAAGTTAACTAAACTATTACTACGCAAACTTCTATTTAGCCGTCTTGTTCGCAAGATTGCGCATTCTCATCGCTCTGATTTGCGCTTTTAGGCAGAGGCAATTTATGCTCTTCAAGAGTTAGCTGAAGCCTTCTTAGTTAGCTATTTTGAAGGTATTGTAACTACTCTTATTATTTTTAAATTTAATACTAATAAATACAGACTATAACCTTAATGCTATTCATGCAAAGAGAGTTACTATTTAAGCTAAAGATTTAAAGATGGCGGTTAGATACTATAAGAAGTTTAGTACTGACTTTACGTTCTTGTAGCTTTCTACAAAAAGACTGCATTGCAAGTAGTTAGAGTTCCTTTAGTATATAATAATATAAAGATGCTCTCTTAATTACCTTTTATACTGTAAACTAACTGTGTTAACAACTACAACATAACTACTACATGTAGTTGTAGTTGGGTTGAGGTTGTAACTAAATTAGTGCTTACTTAGCTCAACTCTCCTGATCTCACCTCTCCTGATCTTACCTGTTTAACACAGCTATTTATCACTATAAATAGCACGTAACCACAACCCAACCACAACCACAACCACTAGCCTATGCGACCCAACCACAACCACAACCACTGGTCAGTGCGACCCAACCACAACCACCCACAACCACAACCACTGGTCTGTGCGACCCCAACCCAACCTATACCCACGCGTGGGTACCCACGACCCATTTACCAGCCTAGTTAAATGCATAAAGGCAAATAGCGCCTGAATAGCTACTACTCTTGCAAATTCTTAGGACTAGAAGAGAATTATAAAACTTACAATAAGGAGCTACTAGCTATTGTTTTAAACCTTAAATATTAAAGAGTATACGCTAAAAGCTGCTTAGAACTCATAATATTTATTAATTATAAGAACTTAGTTAACTTTATTACCACTAAAGTACTTAACTAACAACAAGATTAATAGTTAAAAAAACTTAAATAATATAAACTTAAGAATGTGTATACACTTAGAAAAGAGAATAGTAAAGTAGATGCTTTTAGCTACTAACATAATATTGCAGGAACTAAGTTAATTACTATTTCTGTACTACTTAAGTTAAACAAAGATAGATTGCTGGAACTAGGAAAGATGTTTAACTAGATTATAAAAGTTACTAGCAAAGTACTTAAGGAATTATAAAAAGTAATTATCTAATATTATTATAATAACTTTGTACATAGTTATCTTAGTAAAGCAAAATCTATAGAACTTATTAAGCAAAACTATAAGTTTCTAAATATAAAGAATAAAATAACTTTCATTATTGCTAAATGCGTAGACTGTTAGAAGAACAAGCATAGTACCTACGCACCCTATAAAGAAACGCAAGTAATAGAGCTACTTAACACACTATAGTTAAATATCTTTATAAACTTTGTTATAGGCTTACTAGTCTTAAGAGACTTTATTACTCAAGTGTCTTTTAACGCAATTCTTGTAGTTGTTAATTAATTTATAAAACAAGCTAAGTATATAGCATTTAAAAAAGACTTTACGGCAGTATAGCTTGCAAACATTATTAACAATTAAATTATCTAACACTACAGCATGCTAAAGTTAATTATTAGTAATAAAGATAAGCTTTTTACTTTAAACTTTAAAACAACACTATTAGCTGCGATTAAAATAAAACAAAAGCTATCTATAGCTTACTATGTTTAAATAAACAGACAGACTAAATAAACAAACTATATAATAAACACCTATTAAAAGATATATGTTAACTACTAATAGAATAATTAGGTATTACTACTACTTACAGCATAAATAGCATAAAACAATAAGTTTTTAAAGTTTCTAGAATAGACTTTATTTTATGTAAACTACAAGAGACACTTAAATCTCTTTATACGTATATTTCTAAGCTAGAAAGTAAAAGTTGCTATTACTACAGCAAATAAGCTTATAATAGTACACAAGTTACTTAAGATAATACTTAAAAAGGCTTAATGCTAAAGTGTTCTATATGTTAACTAGAAGTAAAAAATAGCACCTTAGCTAAAGAAGAGGGATAAAGTTTATTTGCTTCTAAAAAATCTCTAACTAAACGATCTAATAAAGGACTTAACAACGTTAAGGTTAAACTATTTTTAATTCTAGACTAGAAAAGACTTATTACGTACACACTTAACTTTCTACCTAATTCAAATATCTACCTATAACTTTATATTAACATGTTGGAACTAGCAGACCTAGAGACGCTACTTAAATAATCCTTCTATTACAAAATAGAAAAAGAACATAAATTTAAAGTTAAGAAAGTTCTTGCATACTAAACACAAAATAATAGTAAAGAATATTTAATTAAAAGGTTAGGCTACCTAGACATTAACAACACATAAAAACTAGACATAATATAAGAGATAGCTTCAGGCAATAGTACTTGCTTCACGCCACAGAAGATAGTGAGAGATAGCTCTAGAATAATAATGTGTTTATATTTTAAGTAATAATACCTGCAGGTATCCTTGCAGGTAAAGAGCCCCTAATAAGCACAATTGTAGGTAGGCAAGCTAACGATAAGCGAGCTTAGCAGGGCCAGCTAACACGCAGCTATCTGTAACAGAGCCTCCTTCTTTAGGCTAACGTCCTAGCAGCCTTCAATTAAAACTTTTAAACTTGTATATAGAATAGTATAGCAAAGAGCGTGCTCTACGCGCAACTTATGTGCGCTTAAGACGCGTTTTACCTGTAAATTAGATACGTAGCGAGCTGTTGTGTATTTAAGGTTTAAGTTCTTATAGTAATATTATAGTAAATTTTAGATTTTGTAATTTGTTTCTTAAAAATTTTTAAAGGTAAAGGTAAAAGTATATAATTATTATAAGCAGATTATACAAAGTAATATTTACTGTAGTAATAAATTACTTTTTTAGTATATTCTGCTTTACACTCTTTTTACTTAACACACTTAACATATAACACTCGCATACTTACTATATATTTTAATAATAAGCTTTAATTTTTATTACAGTCTACTATCTATATTTTAAGTATATTAAGAGGTTATACTTACAAGATGCTTAGCTATATAAGTTTAGTGTACTTAAGAAAGCTATTAATTTTATTGCTTTATACACAACCTGCCTGCGCTATACGTAAAACATCACTAAGTTAGAAAATATTTGTAGAAAGAGTAAGCATTATTATTATAACTATTATACTAAGGGCAACTATAGTAGTTATACTAAAGCAAGTTTTTTATCTTGTTTACTACGCCTTAGCTAATCTAAATAAGTGCTTTTAGTGCTTAATAGGCGTTTAACTCATATGTTTCACCTCTACACTTATTATAATACTATAGTTACTAATGCTATTTTTTTTAACTAATACTATAATTATTGCTATAGGTATTAAGCTTGCGTGTTACGAGCGCTAATTTAACTTTAAGCTTGCTAACTGCTGCTGCGTTATAGCGTATATTAGTACTTCTTTAGAAGTTTTTACTTAGGTGCTAATAACTTCACTTTATTATTTAAGCTTCATTTTAGTAAAGTAGTGTTGCATAGTAGCTGCTCTTAAGTAGCTTATTAGCTTTATAGCTAAGATAGCGAGTCTGATTGCTAATAATAAGAATAATAATAAGAGCTTAGGTAATAACAACAGGCTGCTACTTAGGCGCAGTCTAGGCGCAGGTGGCGCTTATAATAGTAGTGCTAAAAGTAAAAGTAATAATAAGATAAGTAGTAGTAGTAAGGAGATTTATAATAATAAATAAAAGTAAAAAACTTTTATGTATATAATTTTATGCTGTTAGATACTTAATTTCTGTCCCCTAAGGGCTTAATAACAATATATAATGTCTTTTTTTAGTGTGCTTAAGCTGTAATAAGCTTTGCTTGTGTTTTTACTTGCTAATCAGTTTTTTTATATATTTAAACTGTAATGCTAGAGTCTAAGTGTCTTATAATTTGTTATAACTTTTCTTTTATAATTCAAACTCTAGCTAGCTATTCTTAATTTGTTTTTTTTAAAATTTTTTAACTTTCTTAATCTCTTTACTTCTAAAGCTAATTTTTAGTGCTTAAGTACTGTTTTATTAGCTACTACGTAATTCTTATTGCTCTAGTAAAGAAATGTAGAAAGTATTATAAATATAATAGTATAGAGGTAGTTGTAATTAGTAAGCATGCGTTTCTACTACTTCTTGCACTTAAAATAAATTTATAAATTTGCTAGGAAGCTTCTTGCTAAGTTAAAAGGCTAAGTTAATATTCTTTATACTAATGCGCACTACGTCTTTATAGCAAAAGGTTTTTAGTTTGCATTTCTTATTATAGTATTAGCGTTAATATTTTATACTGCTAAGAGGTGCTTTTTTGCTTTTGCACGTGCGCTATGCATATGCTACACTTTATTTATAGTATCTAGTACCTCTCCCTTGAACCTGCTGTCTTTAAAAAGTAAAGTAAGTAATAAGTATTAACTAAGTACTGCGTAAAAAGGTGTAAGAATTATTAGTTCGTAGATAGAGTTATTTTACGCGACTTAAGCTACTGTTAGATATAATATTTAATTATCTTGTTTCTCTAAGGCAAAGGTCCTTAAGTACTATTTTATTATCTAGTTTTAGCGTTTAGTTTGCTTGTTTATTTATAAATAGAAAGCTGTACTTAGCCTGCGCTTTACCTGTAATTAGTAGCATATTTCTATCTAAAATACTTAAGTAAAAAACAAACTGAAATGAGTTGCAATACTTTTATAAATTTTACATTTTAAAATAATATACTTGAAGTAGAATTTTGTAAACTACTTTGCATTTTACGTTTTAAATATAAGTATATAGATTACTATTTTTAAAAAGTAGTTGATGATTATAAGAATTGTACTAAAAACGTAACTTAAATTATTCTCTACTAGTAGTAACTTAGTAATAAAGTTAAGGTTTACCTCTTTAAAGATCTTATTTAGAACTAAAAGTAATAATAGCTTACTATATTTGCTGTGCCTTAGAGCTTTGCTTCTTTAGCATACAATATAAGTCTTTACGTAATTCTAGATATTATAGCTTAGCTCTAGCTAGTAATATAGCTTACTAATAAGCTTATGCGTCCTATATGCGCCAAAATAGCCTGCTATACGCGTGTTTTAATTCTCTAATAGTATCTTCTACTTAATAGCTTGTTCTAATAAAATATAAAGACTGCCTTTGTATTTTAAGAATTTTCTATTGTTAACGTGCTATACCTGCGTATTACTACTATTTTAAATGCGTTTTGCTTACGTAAATTCTATGACTTACTACTAGGCAAAGGCAACCATTTGCTATAACTAGCGTAGTTTATTTGTTAGAGCTTTTAACTTTACTATTGCAGGTTCACTACTAACTAGTACTTCAGCTAGTAAGTGTAGTACGTATAGTTTGTACTTTATAGCACTAGCAGTACAAATACTCTTTATTTTATAAATATTAGCTATATACATCTTAAATGCGCCTTCTTAGCTGTAATAAGTTATAAAAGTTTTTTTTTACTATGCTCTACCTTTACCAGAAGCTTATTCTATAGTGTAGGCAATGATTAAGTTAGAAATAAGTTTTTCTATTTATAATTTACTCTTCTTAACAGTCTGTCTGTAGGGTTTATATGCTTTAGGCAGTACTTAACTTTAAAATTTAAGGCCTTTAAATATAGAGCCTAGCGTGCTTAGCGCTAGTTTAGTTTCTATATATCGCGTATAGAGCGCAGGTTATTATAATTAGTTAACACTTAAATAGTGTGTTAAGCGCTTTTTAGATAGTATTACTATTTCTTAGCATTTTATATAATAGCTAGAAGTTCTAAGTTATAAACTTTATACTTTAGCTTAGCGTTTTGCAGTTTCTATAAGTAAAATACAATAAAATACTACTTTTATTTTTAAATAGTTAAAATAATATACTTAAAATAGCAAAAGTAAAAGTATCTATTTTAATACAAATTATACGTGTATTATTGAGGAAACGCAAGATAAGCGCATATAAAAAGTGTTACTTTAGCTTTATAAAAGCAGCACATGTGTTTTTATTTTAATAAAACGCCTGTTTCTCTTTAATGATATCTATAAGAGGTGCTGTTTTAGAAGCGTAGTTTTTAATAAAACGCTAATAAAAATTTACAAATCTTAGAAAGAACTAAAGTTCTTTAATGCTAGTAGGCGTAGGCTACTATATAATAGTAGCAACGCGCGCTAGATCTGCGCAAATACTACTCTTTGTAACAATAAATTCTTAGAAATAAACTTTGCTTTAAGTAAATGTACACTTTTTAAAATTAACGTATAATTCTACTCTTCTTCATGCGTTAAGTATAGCGCGTACAGTACGCTAGTGTAGTGTAATATTATTATTGTAAGTATAAATAAAGATATCAATAAGTAAACTACTATAGGAGCTAAGAAGGAGCAATTGCTTAATCACCTTAGTAGAAAGTGAGTGTATTAATCAACTAAGTACTACAACAAAGTGTCTAATAACATTACCTAATTAACAAGGTGATCTGTGTGTCAACTAAGTGTTAATACTCTAACACACCCCCTAGGCTAGTGAGAATCTATTAATCTAGACGGTAAGCAAGGAGTTAATTCTTACTAAATTAACGTTGTTAATTAAGAAGTCTCCTTATAATCTTAGTCCTACTGCCTAATCTTTTTATCACTGTCGTAATATTATAATGTAGTTTTAATTAAGCAAGCAGCTCAACCCTATTATAATACTAAAATATTAAATAGACTTTAAAAGTTGCGTAATTAGCTTATACGCAATTACAACAAATACTTCTTATGTCTACTGCTTTTTTAAAAACTTTAGCCTTACTATAATATTAATTACTAAGTCTTCTTGATTTTTAGCGCACTCTTATTACTATTAATGTAGTAAGCTTTATTGCTTTACTATTCTCTTATTAATTAGCTACTAATTTCTCTAGTATAGTCTGCCTTTAACAGCAACAAATGTAAGCGTTGCTTGAAAAGTTATTATTAAAAGCGTAATTATTGCTTAGAGAGCCTGCGCAAACGACGTAAGAATAGTACTAAGTATAAGTATTATGCGCGCTAAAGTTTATTTAATAATAAAATTTAGTAAGTAGCTAATTTTTAAAATAATAAGATTTTATTGTCTCTGCTCTTTGATCTATATACGCACTACAAGACTTCTAGTAGCTCTGCTTAGAAATTAATTTACTTACTTGTTAAATTAAGTCTGCTGTTAAGCCTTTATTTAATTTTTAATTAAACTAAGAGCTTCACTGAAAATCAAGCTATTGTAAAAGCAAGACTGTTTTAAAGCTTATTAAAAAGTTAAAGTAAATTACTACTTAAGCAACGTTGAAAATTAGTAACATAACAATAGTAATAGCCTATACATACTTATTAAGCTATATATAAAGCGCAACGTGCTTTTTTCTACTTAAAATAAGGTGTCTATAAGCTCTTTAAACATTACTACTAATTAATTATATTCTTCCGTTTCTTCTTATAAGCGCTATATAAAGAAAATACTAAATAGTTTCAATACTAAGCGCTGCTTTAACTAAGTTTAGACAAGGAATTAAGGTAGTACTTGCTGAAGTAGTTGCTTATCTTACCTATACTACACTATTAATAATAATCTCATTAATTATTTTATAGCTATATACAAGAAAAAAAAAGTAAGTGTTTACTTATTTAAGCTTCTTGTTTAAACTACTAACTAGTTTTTAAGAATAGAATAATAATAAGTACTAAGCTAATAAGCATAAGCTACTTAGTAACATTATTGCTTAAGATAAAAAAGTTGATAGCAGTGTTACGTTTACTAAAAAGCCTTCTACGTGAAAGCCTTTAGTTACAGATTACTAACCTTAAAAGATATTATTTATAGTTTTGCTGCTTAGCTCCTACATTCCGCTCCTGCTTTAGTAAGCTTTTTTAACTTAGAATATAAGCTTTATATTACTATATATAATTCTAGTTAACCTACAGTATAGCCTGCTTAATAGCTAGCTTATAATTTATAATAGCTATAGTAATAACAGCCTTAGCTATAGTAGTAATAGCAGTATTTTTTTCATTAATTAATACTATAAAAATTTTATACTTGCAAAATATTACCTTTTTTTACCCTATATTATTGCGCTGCTAATTATTGTCTTAATTGCTATATAGTTTAATTATATAAGTATAAGTTTACTAGAGTAAGCTAATAGTAATTTTTAAATTCTATATATAAAAGTAATAAATTGAATTTTTACTTTTATATTACTTGCCTGTAGACTCTAGCTATTAAAGCTAAAATAGCTAATAATACGCTTAAGCTTGCTAAGGCTTAAAAAGCTAAGCAAAACTTGCTAATAAAGTCTAATAAGTAAAATAATTTTAATACTTACTAGTAAGCTTATTCTTAGTTCTAGTTTTTAATTTTTAGTTAGTTTAGCTTATAAATCTCCTGCTCTTTTTAAGCATTTAAGAAAAGACTTAGCTTAGTTTATAAATATTATTACTTAATATAAATTTATCGCTTATTAATGATTATTACTTTTAATTAAGTACTTAATTTGCTAAGAGTTAAGCAACTGCTTAGACTTCTTAAACTATTATTAAGTAAACAACCAAGTTAGTTTATTTACTAGCATAATTACTGTTTCTAAGTACTTAACTTAAAATAATCCTTTAGTAAATTCGTGTTATAGCTATATAATTTGTATATTTACATATTTTAAAAAAGTGCTAATCTGCTAATTTGTCTTATCTATAAGCTTAATCATTTATTAATTATTATACTAAACTGTCTAAGCTTTTTTTAGATTAAGAGAGAGCTTATAAAAAAAGTTTTAAAAAGCTATAGCTATTTTAGTAGTTTAGTTAAAGGTAAATAGCTTAGCCTTAGTAGTTAACGTAGTTACTATAGTCTACTAAGCTACTCTCTAAAATATTAGACTACTATATAGAACAGCTATATAGCTATAGAATAATTAATAAGTTTTCTAATTATCTACAAAGAAAACGTTACTTATAATTATTAAATCTAGGCTGTTATATTTTCTATATTAGATATTATCTTATCTTGTTTAAAAGAAGTATCTAATTACCTATTTAATAGCTTTCATATATTTATTACTAGAGTCTGTAAAGAAGTGTATAAATTTTAGAATTAAGTAAGTAATATTTAGTTCAAGAATAATAACTGTGCACAGCAAATACTAAACTTTTTTTTAATAGGCCTTAATCTTTTGCTTATTTGCTTTGCTAGTTCTCTTAATTAGCTCTACTAATTGTAGTAGAGTCTTTAGAAAGCTACCTTTCTTTAGCTTAAACTTTTATATAATTTTATTAATATATATATTATATATAAGCGTAACTGTTTGCTTCTTGTAATCTCTAATTACTTAGATACTAAAAAACTATGTAACTAATTCTTATTCTTAAATCTTGTACTTGTCTATAAGCTTTAACTAAAGATCTAATGCCTTTTACTTATAATCTTTTACAAAGGGTAGTAGGCTATTATCTATATAAAAAAAAACTAAAATTATTTTTTCTTAATTAAGGAATAAGCAGGGCTCTATTAGTAAGGTAATTAGTATAATTTTTTCTAGTAATACTAAAAACTCCTTATACTATATTAGTAGTAAGTCTTATAATTTATAAAATACTTAGTTAAGCTATACACACTTTCTAGGCTTCTTAAAGCTATTTAGTATTTTACAAATTCCTTAATTATCTACTATAATTAATGTATTAAAGAATATTATTATAACATTAATCTGTTTAATCTCTAGATTATTTTTAGTATCAATTGCTATTGCTGCTTAAAAGAACTTAGCTACTAACGTAGTAGTACATATTAAATTAGTTAAGTTCTTCTTCTAGAAATTACTTTTTACAACAATCTACGACTTATATTAAAAAAAAAGCTATCTTAATTCAATTTCTAAGTCTAAACTTACTTTATAAGTATTAGTTAATTATCAGCCTTTTTTTTAATATCTTAGTTAATGTCTTATTCTTACTAAACTAATTAATCTCTTTTTTGCAAGCATTTTTAAACAAAGCTCTTATTAAATACTAGAGCAATTACTTTTATAATCTTAGTAGTTTAAGTAAATTATTGCAATGTAGTTAAGTAATTTTTATATTTAGTTTATACTTAGTAAGTAAAGCTACTATAACTACGTAGTTAAGAGTCTTATAGCTTACTTAGTCTTCTTAAGTTGCTTGCAAATTTAGCAAGTAAGTATTATAAAAATTAATTTATAATAAATTTTTGTAATCTACAATTAATCTATTAATACTACTTATACTTTTACTCTCTAATTAATAATTAGAATTTTAAGTTGTATTTTTACGCTTACGCCTGCTACCTAGCTTATGTAGTAAAAGATAATAATTTATAAGCTAATTTAAGCTTTTACTTGCAATTCTAGCACTATATTTAGTAAGTAAAAGTTAAGCTTATAATTGCATACTTTATTTATTATCTAAGACCTAGGATCTTAAACTATAAAATAATTTATAGTCTATAACTTACTTGCTCTACGCAAGTATCTAATTAAAACAAGCTAGCGTATTAAAGTCTTTAGGCTTAGAATATTAGACTAGTAATAAGTTATTAAGCTTATTAAGATTAAAAGGCCTTAAGCCTTTAGCTATTAACAAGTTAGCTCTTTTAGGCAAGCGCACTACTATTTAACTATTAAATACTCTATCATTAACTACGTTGTCGCTCCCTAGAGTTTTTAGTTTAGGAGTTAGTTTTAGAGTAGCAAGACTAGTATCTTACTACTAATCTAAGCAAATTTTCTATAGTGCACTAGCTTTGTGCTTTATTTGCTTAGCGTCTTTTAATCTACTCTTATTTTTAGTAAGTAGGCCTTTCTTACTACTTAAGATAGTAGATAAATTACTTTTAAAGTTTTTTATAGTTAGATACAGTTTTTAATTTACTTTTTTTTTAAAAGCTAAAAAGACTTGTAAGTTGTCTTTTAAATTAACTAGCTTGCTATTATAAAGAATTTTTAAAATTTTAATCTCTTAATTTTTAAGTAGCTCTTTCTCGCAAATTTCTTCATAAAATAACTATTTAATAAAAGTTATATTATAGGTAGTAATTCCCTGATGAAGTGTTAGTACCTATATATAGTATATATTAGAGGCTTAATAACTAACTAAATCACTAATATAGCTGTAAGAATCAATTTTAAATTCTTAACAATTGCGCCTAGCTGCCTTATCTCTGTTTAATAAGTAGGCTTAGTAGCTATAAGCATAAATTCTACTCTAGTCTAGGCGTAGATTAGTAGTCTAATATCTAAATATAGATAGTTAATAGTATTAGAAATATTTCCTAAACTATTCTTTTAGTACCTAGTTAGAAGATTAGTAGCTATAGATTTTAGTAGAGCTTATTTTATACAAGTAAACTGCTGCATTTTTAATTACTAGCTAAAGCTTAGCTAGTAAGTTAGCACTTGTGCGTATCTTAATAGCCTTTGTAATTAGCTTTTAGCTAGCTCTTTCTGCTAAGCTATTAGGCTTATAAGTGTATAGCAGTAGCGTTTTGTTTATAATTTTTTTTTATTGCCTATTTCTTATACTTTAATTACTTTTTCTAAGGCATTGTAGCAGTGTCGTTATTTTAATAGATTTTTATAATCTTTCAATCCAGTTCCTTCTTAATTCTTACAGTAAAGCCTTTAATTATAAGCATAATATTATTGAGTATCTTTAACTAGTTATAATAAATATGCAGCTTGCTTAAGTAGTTTTCTTTGGTATATAGTCCCTATTCCTTAAGTAGTTAAGTAGTTAAGAAATTAAATAAATCTTATTCGATCTTAAAAAAAAGTTAAAGTAATTTTTTTTTGTTGTTGTGAAATTACTTGAAAGACATAAGCTATTACGTAGTAATTTCATTATAAAAGCTTTTTACTAGTAACTTTAACTTTTTGCGCTAAGCAGACTAGAGCTTTAATAGCTTATTATCCTAAGTGTCCTTATTATTAATACTATAGATTCTTATTGGCTTAAGCCTTTTGAGACAACCTTTTGATGTAACTATACATTTTGTAGACACCTTTTTGGTAAAAAAAGATTTATTGCTAACAATAGGTATCTAGGCTTATGCCCCCTTGTTTAGCATTGCTGGCACGCAATTAGTGTGTCGCATGTTTAGATAGAAACAAAAAAAAGCAAGACAAAGACGCAAATTACCTCCTAACTTAACGCGCTCTATTTTGCCTATTTTTGTTGCTTTACTGCTAGGCGCTCCTAGATAAAGTAAAGCAGCAACACTATTATCACCTTAGTTATTAACTTATAAACGCAATAATAGAAAGCCTACTCCTCTTTTTCTACTTTTTTTTTCTATTACTAATTTAACGTCTTACAATAGCTATTTAAGCTAAGTTCTAGTCTTTATACATAGCCCTTGCACAACAAATAAAATAAAAGAAATACTAAAGTAATAAATTTTAAGTACTGCGCTGGTATTAGCAAATACTTTAGAGATTATGTATTTTTTTTACAACTAGCTAAATCAGAGCTTAATAATCTTTTTATATATAAAAATATTATAGATAAGAAACTTATTTAAGATTTTTCTAAACTTAGAAGTCTAGCTAAGAAGTTAAGTTTTAAAATACTTAATAAATTTAGGTATTTGTATAAGTAGTTTAAGTTAAACTAGATTAGGTGCTAAGTAGACAGTAGCAAAGAATGCTTTTTTTTAGAAAAGAGCCTAGAATAAGAATATACTTGCTATAGAGATTACACACTATATTATAGTGTAGTATATTATATACAAATTGTTTGTATGCGGTGCTGTTTAAAAGGTAAAAAGTAGTAAGTAAGAAGCAGCGGCTTTATAAAGTATTGCAGGCTCTTGCTGCAGTATATATATATCTTTTCTCTTCTTTATTGCATTATGTTGCAATTTTATTGTAATTCTACTGTAATCCTATTGCTAGCTATAAGCTAACAATTGCTACTAGACACGTTTTAACTAGTGTTGTTTTTTTAGAACCTTAACAAATTTTTTTAACCCTAATTATCGCTTAGTAGTCTAAGCTTTCTTTCTAGAACTTATCCACCTACTATGCGAATCTTATTAACTACACACCATCTTTTTTTTTGAGTTTTGCGGTTAATTAGTAGAGGGTAGCTGCTTTTCACTTTTTTAGAAACCCCATTTTAACTACAAAAACAACCACCACCTTTGACACCTTGAAAATAAAAAGATTCTTATTACTAGTGCGCACTTAAGGTTTCCTTAATTATACTACAGCGTTTCCTAGCAGTAGTTAAGTAATATAACAAGAATGTTACTTGTATTTAATAAATAAGAAATTAAAGTAACACTTTAAAATAATTAAAACAACATTTTTTTTTACTTATTTTAAATTTTATAGTATAAATATATCTTAAATACTAAATACTCGCTTGCTTAAGCTGTGCTTTAGAGACAATATTAATATAGAAGCCTAGTACAAACTTAACGTTAGTAAATAAAAGATTAGCTATCTTGGAGCTAGCTTTACTATATAGAACGTTCTTAAGCAGCCTATTTTCTATTTTAGCAACTAAAATAAATAAGGTGCCTGCTTTAATAGTCTTATCCTTGTTGCATTTGTAATAAGTGCCTAGTACTAGTTAATCTATGCTATTAACTAAGTAGACTGCTACTCTACTATCTATAATTGTACAAAGAGACAACGCATAAGAGGTAAAGGCTATACTAAACACGTTTAGACTGATTTCTTTAATTAAGTCTTTGAGGTTAATTAGTGCTAAAACTAATAAGCTAGAGTTCGCTCTACTTAGTTTATTAGCAACTATTCTACTAGTATTAGCTTTCTAGCCTTTCTTCTTAATCTAAGTGCAAAGCGCTACTTATTTATTACTATTTTATTACTTAATAATCTTCTTTTCATTGTTGTCTATTAGTTTAATTAGTATTTTGTTAGTAAGCATTAATCTTGTAACTATAGTTTAAAGTTAAAAGCAGTTACGTAGTATTTAAAAGTGCTTACTTAGTTTATAAAGGTAAAATTATAATTGCTTACAGTTTTGTTTAACTTTAAGTTATTTTATAATTATTAAGCTGTTCTTAATTTAGATCTAGTTTAGAACACTACGTATTTTTATCTATTTAAGAAAGTAATTAATTAATCCTGTAATAAAATATTAAAAATCTATTTTAAATCATTAAAATTTAATTAAGCCCTACTAAGCACTATTATTTATAATAGCCTATTATGCTTTTTGCACAACTAGTTTAGTATAATCTTAGTGCCTAAGGCGTTTAAAAAATTTAGTAACAACTAATAGCTTAACAACTTTAGAGAGCAAGTAAATTATTACTTATTAATATAAATGCTGCTACTTAGTAAACTAGCACTTAAGGCCTATTTATTTCTAGTAAGCTTTATTTACATAAGATTTGTATTGCGCCCTAATTAAATACTAAGTATTCTAGTCTATAAGAGCAAGATCCTCTTTTTAAATTTACTAATGCTAAAGGTTAAGTAAGGTATTACGTAATTATACTTATTAAAGTGTTTAATAGTAGGTCTAGATGTACAGTCTTCCTAATCTAGTCCTTAAAATTGGTAATTTTAGCAACTTTTCTTATTTATTAAATAGTATATACTTTAAACTTATTAACTAGCTTATTATAATTATCTTTTCTATACTTAGTATTTATTATATAAGCCTTATATTTACTTTAAGTAATTTTATAGTTCTTTTATTCTTAGGCGCTTGCGCTAGGTACTAAGGCAAGAGGATCTTTAATATTTTTAGGTAGCTTAAAATACTAAAGCTTTAAGTAATTTGTTAAGCGCACGTCTAAGAGATTAGAATTAACTTAATCTTAGATATTTTTCTCTAAGTAGTGTAGTCTTAATAGAGCAAACTAAGTTAGCTAGTTTAATTAGACTTTAAAAATTACTTTTAAGGCAATAAGCAATACATTAAAGAGGTCTATTTTAGTAAGATGCTTTGTAAAATTACAATAAAAGTCATTATTAAAATAAACGCAGGATTAGTTAGTTAGTAACTATGCTAATAATAACAGTAGCCTGTAAGTTATAAGATAGATTAGTAGGAGGTTAATTGTATAATTAAGTAGGTAAGAGGTATAGCAGCCGCAGCAATCTGCTAGCCGTGCTGTAGGAGAAAATAAAGGAGAGTAAAGTAATTATTAAACAGTTAACCTTCTAGCTTGCTAATTGCGCAATACAAATTAATACTATAATTAAGCAGCTAGGCTTATAACTATAGGAGATAAGAAGGAGCAATTGTTTAATTACCTAAGTAGAAAGTAAGTGTATTAATTAACTAAGTGCTATAACAAAGTGTTAATAATTAATAAAAAGACATAAGATAATCTAGCCCGTTTATATAGACGCTAGCGGGGCCGTCAAGTAAACAGCTTACCAGGATCACCTAATCCACAAGGTGATCCGTGTGTCAACCGAGTGTCAATACTCTAACAACTACGTATATATAATCTAAGTGCCCTCTTGAAGCCTTATTAATATAGGCTTAGAAACCTGCTAAGGCATTTTTAAGCATAAAAGGCATAATAAGATATTTATATTATTTATATTATATTCTAAAAGCAGTCTTCTATTTATGTCTTGCCTTAATCCTTAAATAATAGTAGGCGTCTTTAAAATTTAATATTGTATAGTAGCGTGCGTTTAATAGGCGGTCTAGTGTCTCTTTAATTAGAGAGAGCAAGCAAAAATCTTTTATTATAACAGCATTAAGGCTTTCATAATCTGCGTAAAGGGAAAAAGTTCTATCTTTTTTTAGTATAAATAATATTAAAGCGCTAGTAAGGCTAGTGCTATAATAAATCTATTTTTCTTTAGTGCTTTCTTAATATATTCTTAGAGCACCTAAAGCTTACAAGAAGAAAGAATGTAAAAAAGCTTATACAGAGGTTCCTTTTTTTATTGTATAGAAATTGCGTAGTCTAAACTTTTAAGTTATAAAAGAGTCTTAGAAGCATTATTATTAAGGATATTAGCGTAGTTCTATAATATGTTAAGTATACGCTACACCTGCGCTGTAGATACAATTAGCACGTGTGCCTTTAGCTTAATACTTGTGCTATAACTTTAATGTACTTCTAGAAAGTAAGTTCTTAAGTTTGTAAGTCTTTATTCTTTAGAAATACTTTAGTAGCTACTAAGTTAATGTTTGCTTTTATCTATTCTTAGCGCTACATCTGTCTTCTATAATTAATATAGATACTATTCTAGCTTAAAAAAAGATTGCTAAGCAGTAAGGGTATACTCTTCTTATCTACTTTATGCGTAGTAACCTTTGTAATACGCTCTACACTATCATAATTTATTAAGCACAGCAAGAGCTTGTATACTACATATATAATCTGCCTTTAATGTCTAATATAACTTAGGTAGAGAAGTTTTCAATCCTAAAAAGGTTTTATATTTATTTCTATAGCTGTTTCTTAGCTTATAAGGCTAATATCTGCTTTTAAGTTTAAAATAACTTTAAGTTCTTTTTTTTTATTGCTAAACGTGCGTAACACTTGCGCTGCATTCTTAGTAAAATATTTACTAGCACGCGCCTTACTAATTCTAAGTCTGTAGTAAAGCTTAACTTTTTTTTTATTTAGTTAATATTAACTAAGTCTTTGTTAAGATTGCTGCTTTAACCCTTATTTATTTAGTGTTTTTTCTTTTAATACTTAAAATAAGTAATATTATTATTGTTTTTACGTTTTTAAAGTGTGTTTAATGTAGTAGTAGCTAGAAAGTGTTTTTTTCTTTTTTTTTGCAAAAGTGTTCTAGTTAAGCTAATTATACGCTATAGGTGCTTTACGCAAAATCTGCTTAAGTATAAATCTAAGTATAATAAGGTTTTTTCTAGTTACTAGAATTTAATAGTAGTTAACAATTGCGCGCTGTAATTTAGGTCTTAGTTTTATAAATAAGTACTAGACTTCTTATACCTTAGTGTACGTTGTAAGGTAGTTCTTAAGGACATTAAAATAAGTTGTAAAAAATAAATAGTTTAGTCCTTTTACTGTATAGCATACGCGTGCGTAGGTACTAATTTAAAGGTATAGTTAATAAAGTTTAAAAGTAAGTTAAGTATATATTACTTAAAATAATTTTAAGTTAGTACTTCTCTTTTTACCTTAAAAGAGCGCTTATAGTAAGTATGCTAAAGTCCTTAAAAGTCTCTTTTAAGATACTATATTACTTAAATTACTTTATTATTATCTTTTTTAAATTCTTGTAGTAGTAGCTAAAACGCTACTTTATAAAAGTAGATAAGCTTACAGTGTTTTTTAAGAGTTTTGCTTTAGTATTTAGCTAAGTCTTTAGGTTTTAACACGCGATATATGTGTGCTATTAGTATTACTTAAAGTGCGTTCTGCGCGCAGGGTGTTGTGATTAGTACTGTTACTATATTTATAATTTCTCTCTGTTTAGCCTCTTTAAGTTATATAACCTCTTTTTCTAGCTCTTACAATTGTGGCAAAAATAAAAGTTTAATTATATTACTTCTTTATAGCTTTAATACGCTCTTTAAGCATTGTAGATACACTTTTAGTACACTTTATAGGCTTTTTAAGTGTAACAGGCCTTAATAGTGTTTAAGGAGGATTAGGGAGTTAGAATATAGTAAGGCTCTAGCTTCTTTAATTGCCTTAAGTGTTAGATTATGTTAAAGGAGCTATTTCTAAACTATTAGCCTGTAGAAGGAGATATTATTCTGTAAAGGGTAGCTTTAGGCAATAGTACTTGCTTCACGCTATAGAAGATAGTATTTAAGCAATAATACCTGCAGGTATCCTTGCAGGTGAGGAGCCCCTTATAAGCACAATTGCAGGTGGGCAAGCTAACGATAAGCGAGCTTAGCGGGGCCAGCTAACACGCAGCTATCCGTGACACATAAACTTAATAAACTGCTAATAAATATTATAAGAATACTATAGCTAGGCTAAGAATTAAACTAAGGACATTAGAGATACGCACTAGTAAAAATAACTTACTATAATACTACTACTACGCTAAAGTGTTGCAACGTTAAAATAGTAGAAACAAAACAAGACAACGTACCTTATAAACTACTACTAGCCTTAGGCACAGAACTACTACTACCTAGCAAAGTAACTGCATTATCTAAGTTACTTAAGGTAGACTATATTATTAGTAAGTACGCAATACTAATAGCTGCAGCAAGACAATTTAAGAACTTTGTACTAACGTTCTCACTTTTTACTTCTAACTCTAACGCAACGCAAAGCGTTTTCTTCTAATATATACTTATTAGCCTGCGCTGGTACTCTTTTATTCTGCAATAAACGCGTAATTACTTTAAATAATAACTTTTTATTTATGTTTACTTTGCTCAATACTCCTTACAAGTTTTATTTAGAGAGGCCTAGGACATGTCCATATACGCCTAGCTTAGACACATGCATTCTGTATATTTAGAAAAATATTTAGCATAATATAATAAAGCTATTTATTAATAAAACACTTATTGTAAACAAAGTTAAAAACAAAATTAGAACTAAGAATCTCTTAAGTAAGAAAGATTTAGCGTTTATAAGAGTTAGATAATGTAGTAGATCTTAAAGCTTATAACAACGCGCGGAGTAACCTTGCTTATAAGCTAAGTAACTTATAAGGTTAGGTGATTTAAGGACAAATCCTAAGAGGGGGAGGATAGTGTTACAACCTAGCTACAAAATTAAGTCCTATAAAGAACTACTAGAGTTAGCTAATAAGGAACTAGACAGATTACTTATAAGAATACTATAGCAGAAAGTTACGTAACTAATTACTTTGCTAAGAACTATTGCTAGGAGGTTATGTATACTATTGCTAGGAGCAATTACAACTACTGCAACTATTACTAGAAGCGATTACAACTACTGCGACTATCACTAGGAGCAATCACGACTATCAAGGCTATTGCCTAGTATATAGTAATAGGCACTATGCCTTTATAGCTTAGTGTGTTTAACTTTGTATAAGACTCTAGTATTTAATCTAAGGATTATACTTAATTTCCTAACCCCTCGTGAAATTACATCAATCTACTAACTATGCTATCACACCCCCGTCCATTGTACTCACTCATTCCCCGAGAACCAACTCTTAGATCCTCTTAGGAAGATCTTCACACAAAGGCGTATTAAAATAGCTGTTATGTAGCTAAGATAAACCAACAAGCAGAAGAGTTTTGTAAGACGCCTTTAGAGATAGAAGAGCTGTATATAAATAGTAATAATATTGTTATTTATTAATATTGAAGAATAGGCACTAAACGCTAAAACTACAACACGGCTAGAATAGCAAAAAGACAACAGAAGTTGCAGTTAGCAGTAGATATTTAGCAGTAAATAGTTGTTAGTTAATTTATTTCTAAGGTATTAAAGGTGGTGGTGGTTGTTGTTGTTGTAGTCAGATTAGGGTTTCTAAAAAAGTAAAAAGTAGCTACCCTCTACTAATTAGTTGCAAAAGTAAAAAAAAAAGATTATGTGTAGTTAACGAGATTCGCATAGTAGGTAGATAAGTTCTAGAAGGAAAATTCAGTTTACAAAGTAATAATTAGAGTTGAAAAAACTTACCAAGGTACTAAAAAACAACACTAGTTAAAACGTGTCCAACGGTGATTGCCAGCCTATAGCTGGCAATAAGATTATAGTAGGATTGCAATAGGATTACAACATGATGCGATAGAGAAGGGAAAGAACACGTACGTACCACAGATAGTTGTTAGTTAAAAGAGTTAGTTAAAAGGATATTGCGTATTTTTGTTTCTATCTAAACATGTGACACACTAATTGCGTGCTAGCAATGCTAAACAAGGGGCATAAGCCTAGATACTTATTGTTAGTAATAAGTTTTTCTTTACTAAAAAGGTGTCTACAAAGTGTGTAGTTATATTAAAAGGTTGTCTTAGAAGGCTGAAGCTAAAACCTGCCTATTATAAAGCTTATTTACAGCAAATTCTAGCTATATTAAAATAAATTTTTAGCCTCCGTGTAGCTGTATACTTCGAGTAGTTTGTACTTGCAAGTACGCGGCTAATTATTTAATATAAGACACTGTTAAGGCCTGCAGCTATACGTAGAGCACTGTACTTGATTATAAAATCTCTCTTTACAATAATCAGAAGCTAACAACAATCTTTACTAGATAAAATAGGAGGGCGGCCTGTATAATTGTTTGTAGTGTAGTTTATAGTTAATTTCTATTGTGTGATAATCTTCTAAACAGCGCGTTGTGAGCAACTGAGAGTCTTGCTAATTTTGCGCGTTAATACACCAGCCTTATACTGTGCTAAGATATACACGCGTTGCGCTTCTGATAATCCACCTCCGTGCGTTTGATTGCTCGAAATTTTGGTGCCAAAGAACCTCATATTGATGGAGTTGTGTGGTGGTGCAGAAGGTACCTATCTTGAGACCTCGTGTTGTTGTTCGGTCCGTGCGCTTAGCGCGAACAGACTTTTGTTATGTGACTGTAAAAAGGAGTGTTAGAAGTTCGCTCGCGACGCTTAAAAAGCTACACAACTGTCCTAATTAAGTAGGCGTAAGGCCTTACAAGTCTCTACTTAATAGTCGAAGTGTTAAAAACGTGTTGTTGTTAATTTATCTTATGTCAAAGCTAAGGTAGCTGCACTAGCTGCCCTAGCGCGCACTACCTGCCGCGGGCGTAGCGTCAACTTACTAAGTAAATATAAGTAGCACAAATTGAATGTAATGATATATATACTACAATTCTATAAAATCTCTCGATACTAGCTATTGGTGGTGGCTCTACAGCCTCATTTTTCTGAAATCTTCATGTTGTTGGGGTGCGCAAAACTCGACCATGCGCAAAACGCGCACGGACACGGTAACGTACGTGTCCTTACCCTCCTCTACCTCCTCCACCTCCTCCACCTCCTCTACCTCCATCGCAATCTTGTTGCCAGCCATAGGCTAGCAATCGCTGTGGAACATTTTCTAACTAGTGTTGTTTTTTGTACCTTTAGCAAATTTTTTAACCTTAATTTTGCTTAGCAGTTTAAGCTTTTCTGCTCTAAGCGCTTGCTTAGCGCGTAGACCTTATTTAACTACTCACTGTTCAAATATTGTTAACTACACATCATCTTTTTTTTCACTTCTGCAACTAATTAGTGGAAGTTAGCTGCTTTTTACTTTTTTAAAAAACCTATTTTGACTACAACAACAACCATCACCTTTGACACCTTAAAAAATAAATAAACGAGCCAGATCGTCCGGAGTCTCTTCGGCAGTTATTGTACACTCAGTTGCTCAATATACTCATTTTCCACTCCACCTGATCAAGCAATTGCTCCTTCTCAGCTCCCACAACATCTCTTTGGAAAAGTGATGAAACAGGGTGGCTGCTCTTGGTACCTTGGCAGCGGAACAATATGCAACCAGTCTTCAACCAGATGATGCGGCAGAGAATTGTACAGCCAAGGCACACCTAACGGGGTAAATCAGCCCGAGTGGGCTGCATGCGTACGTGCAGCCACGGCGTCGCGTGAACCCGCGGAACAGTGCTTTTGCGGGGTACAGGCACCCCGGACGATCACTTAATTTGCAACAATGAGGGGTAGGGAGTAGATACACCGAGCTGAGTGTGTACAATGCATAAAGTCATGCGTGCAACAGAGCGTAAGGTATACACAATACGACACAAGTACCGGGTACTACCGTAATATGCATGTGCTCCAGATGTTAGCGCAGTAGTGCAGTGGTGGAGATTGCCTCAGACACGGCCGTGTGGTAGTGTGCCACAGTAATCTGCCTAGCTTTGAACTTTCTGGAGTTGCTGAAATTGCGAAACGGGTGTGGCACGCGCGCCGATCGCCTTGGGACGACATGGAACTTGGAAGTGATTTGAAGAGCCTTGTATGATAGGTGGTATTTTCGGATACTGGCATTGCAATGCTTTGCAACTGATACCGAAGTGGCGAGGACGGTCCGATGGAGGTCATATCGGAGGCATACTGTGTAGTGTTGCCTAGGAAGGAGAAGTGCAGGGTGAAAGATCGTCGTTGTGATTTACGGGCCGTATAAGAACTGCACGCCTGGTCAGTCTCTCAGCTGTATCATCGATAGCATCACATCTCTGCAATTTCCTTCGCTTCATCCCAGTGACAAAGATGGTTCAATTCACTGGCCTCACGGCGGCGCTGGCACTAGCCTCAACTGCTTACGCTCAATGCGGCTCCGGCACACCCGACGCAAAAGTCACTGGTTCCGGTAACTCTTTCACAGCCACCAAGGGTTCCACCAATCTCTATACTGGCTCCGACTATCGTCTAGCTATTCAGAGTGCTCTCGATGGAATCAGCAACGGACAGCGTGTTTCCGTCATGGCGTCTGGTAACATTGGCGCTAGCACCATCACCATCACGAGCGGAAAGATATTCGAAGGCTGCGGAACCATTACCACTGCTCCCGCCCGCCAAGCAGGAAACATTGAAGTAACAAACCAATCTGGTGTCAAGATCCCCTACCTCACCCTGGCAGGCTCCACGTACTTCGGCTTGCGTTTCTCCGGCACCAAAGACCTGACCCTGGGTACAATCAACATCAACATCCAACAAGGAATGGGTATCCGATTCGACCGCGACCGAGCGGCCAACACAAACGTCAATATAGGAGACGTCAGCTGCACCGGCGGCTCGTCACACTGCATTGAAACATGGAACATCGACGGGTTCACCATAAAATCCGTAGTTGGCAGGAATGTCGGAGAATGTGGCTTGCTAATTCAGAAAGTCACAAACGCGAATATCGGCACCGTGGACTGCGACAACTGCGGCACTGGCTCTGGATACGCGGCTCTCCGTTTCGCCAACGAAGCTGGAAAGCTCAACGGCGGATACGGTACCAACATCAAGGTCAAAAGCGTCAAGGCCCGCGGTGGCGGTCGCGGTCTCTTCTGCGTCTCTGCTTCTGGTGGCGTGGAAATTGATAAGGTTGATATTGCCAACACGAATAACAACGCCATCTTGATTGAGAACTGCTACAATGTCAACGTCAAGTCTGGAACCGTCAACGGCGGCGGTGAGGTTCGTTTGGCTGCCAGGACAGAGTTTGCAAACAGCAGGGACATCGCGATCGCGATCAAGGTCGACGGAACCACTGTGAAGGAAGACCCTTGCACGGCTAACAAGACCAAGTGGAGCCTCACTGGCAACGCTGTGGCGACCATCTGTAAATAGAGTTTTCCCAAGCTAGTCGGTCTCGAGGAGCTTTTTATTGCACTGTCCTTGACGGGCTAAGATGGGACATGGTCACAACGTAATTGTATATATTGACAAATCTCAAGTACATACGTCTCTTCGACTTCAACGCTGACAAATTCGACCGAGTGACGCAAATTGCTGTTTTTACCTTGGTTATCATCATTAAGACCATCGGGTAACGTTCGCATTAAATCGGGGGGTTAGTCGCCAAAGTGGGGGGTGAAGGACTCCGAGGTTAATAGGCGCAGGAACGAGGGCACTTGAAGTGTAACATTGGCTGTAGTTGGAAGACTATACTCGGTAAGGCGAAGTCGAATAAATGGGCTGGGGCGAATGCTTACGTGTGCCTGAGATTACCTGCTACCCTATCAGTTAACCGGTGTAAGCGTCGAGTATCACAAGGCTGAGCGGACTAGTGAACCTCGCTCACTGCGCATGCTCTGTTTCTAGCGCGCTGTAGTGCAGTTGTGGCAGTTCGAATCGATGGGTGGTAGCCCCAAGCGTCTATCAAGCAGTGTTAAGCCAGTCCTTCAAAGGGGGTGTGTTGCTCGATACTAAAACCAGCTCGAGTCGCATTCCCCCAATTTCCCGGCTCCTCAGATACTCGACCTCTCAGAATGTCTCACTGAATGTTCGCTATCCTTGTACTATTGCGTTTCGCTTTCCTGCCGTATGCGATGGCAGCCTGCTTTTGGCGCAACGGAACGGAGAATATTCATCCTGCCTACGCGCCCCACGTCAACGATACTTCAGATCCTCTGAGCACGATTTGCTGCGCAGCTTGGGATATCTTACTACCGAATGGACTTTGTCAAACTAAGGGTCAACCGATCATTTGGCGAGAAACCTGTACGAAAAGTAATTGGGAAGAAGGAGGATGCCAGGAGCTCTGCTCAACCGAGGTACATATGGCGTGGAATCTAAATGGGCTATTGAAGCTAACGATGAGAAGAGTGCTTCGCAAAGAAACGATGACACAGTAGTGACACCTTGCACTGGTGCTGCTGATTCGTTGACTTGGTGTTGCGGGACTTCGAATTCATGCTGCGCTGACGGAAGCACCATCCCACGACACACTATAGCAGCGCGTTTCGGGGATCTTGTACCTACTGCAACTTCATCGATCGGACCTTTATCAGTGTCCTTCATAACCCCGTCCTCGGTATCAATGATGACGACGTCTTCAGCATCAAGTACGGCGACAGACACCGGCAACAGTGAACTGTCTGCGGGTGCAAAAGCTGGCATCGGTATCGGGGCAACACTTGGAGCCATCTCCTTGGTTGGGTTAGGCATCTTTATTGCTAAGGCGCTGCGATGGCGCAAGAAAGCGCGAGAAGTAGCGTCTTCGTACTGCGTACCCGAAGAGGACACATCGAAGGACGGTTATCGATGTGAGCAGGATGGTAACCCTGTACAGCTAGCCGGCACGGAGAGTGAACTGCACGAAATGCCAGGGTCTGCAAAGGTGTCCGAGCTAGATGAGGTTCCATACAGTCGACCAGTTGGCGGTAGTGCTACGAAAGCTTGATGCATAGCGGATGCGAGCTGATTGGCGAGGGTGTGGATGGAGAATGCAGGTCGGACCATTGGAATTGGGGCTGACGCTACAGTGCCCGTGCGTGTGATGGGCTGGAGCCCAGTGACGAATGCTCGATGGTATCTCGCTCACGCGTGCAAGTGCACGGCTCATGGTTAGACCTGCCTAATTGACGATCAGACCGAACCCCTCCTTAATAACCTTGGAGGAAGGTTTGCTTAAGGCACTTAATAAATACTTAGAACTTTTATAAACTATAGTTTCTTTCTCTTCTTCTTTAATATAGCTTTAGTAAACTTATAAAATAGCTTTTTATGTGTAGCCCCTTATATTTTGTATTTGTTTCTAATTATAGAATCGTTTTTAAAAACTCTATTAATAAAAGTACACTAAGCTTCTTAACTACCTCTTCTATTTCATATATATCAGTTAACTTATTATATAAAATTAGTATTACAAAAAGTATAAAAAAAATTCTTAAGTAATAACAAGACGTAAGCAATTATCAAATTACCAGCTTAAAACTACAGTTTTAATAAATACTTAGTTAACGCGCAACTAGTCTTCCGTAATTTCTAGCAGTAAACGTTTATTAGTAGTTACAAGTTACATGCAGAATATTATATAAAAATGCTTTATGATTACTTTTAATAATACTACAAAATAGATTTTACAGTTTATAAAAGTCAAATATAATATAATAAGTAAATATAGTAAAAGTCTTGTAGTTTTCATAAAGTTGTGTTACAAGTAACAAGAAGGATTCTCTCCTTAACGTACAGATAGGGGTTGAGGGTCAACCAGCCACTACGCCAGAAGGCAATAATCCGCGCGGAGCGCTGATCACTTGATTAACATCCCGCTAAGGCTAGCTATCCAGGATAGCCGTGCATGAAGAGATAGCAGGACTAGAAGCAATAAGTATAAGAATGTGCTAGATCTTATTATTACACTTGTTGTAGTTAACTTAAATAGTTCATCTCTTACACAGATTGTTTACTAGTTATTTTATTATTTATAGAACTAGTATTGTTTACCTTTAGTTAATATGAATAGCTCTTTTCTACTTAAACATTCCCATAATACCTTATAGACTACCGCGTTGGTCTACTTTACTTTAGTATAGACTGAGCCTAGAAAAGTACCGCCTAACCTTGTGTAATACTTTAACTACTACAAAATTTTAGTAGACAATTCAACTAATAAGTTTCTTAATTAAGATTGAGAAAGGCATCTTAAGAAGTTAGTTAGAATAACATAGCTTAAGGTCTAAGACCTTTTGTGCTAAACTAACTAATATTTAGAAACAATAAGATGCTTGATAGATGTAACTATAATACTAAAGATATTCTAAGAGTCTAAAAAGCTAGGAATCTTAGGCAATAGGCCTATATTTAGGCATAGTAAGTAGCTTTAATAGTAGATATAATTAATTAGCTTTTAAGTTAGCTAATAGCTAATCTGAAAAGCGACCTGTAGCTATAAGAGAACTTAAGATCGTATTACCTAAGAAGTATAGAAAGAATTAGAAGAAGTGTAGGAGAATATATACCTTCTCGCCGGAGTGCGATTTATCGATCGGTCGGTACTTTGTTTCTGACAGTTATAAGCCCGGCCGCTTGATTGTAGTTTCGATTCCCACTGCGCAATTAGTAAGCTAGAAGGTCAACTGTTTAATTATTAGTTTACTCTACTCTGTTTTCTCCTACAGCACGGCTAGCAGATCGCTGCAGCTGCTGTACCTCTTACCCACTTAATTATACAATCAACCTCCTACTAATCTATTCTGCAACCTACAGGCTACTGTTATCTAAGACAGCTACCTACTAACTAACTAATTAACTTGCGTGCACCTTAACAATAATCCACGTTGTGATTCTATAAGGTATTTTATTAATATAGACCTCTCTAATATACTGCTTGTTGCCCCAAGGGTAATCCTTAAGGCCTAATTAGACTAGCTAACTTAGTTTGCTCTATTAAAACTGCACTGCTTAGAGAAAGGTATCTAGGATTAGGTTAATCCTAATCTCCTAGACGTACGCTTAATGGATTACTAAGAGCCTTAGTATCCTAAGTTGCCTAAGAATATTAAAAAGCCTATTGCTCTACTACTTAGCGCAAGCGCCTAAATACAAAAGAACTACATGATTGCTTGATATAAATATAAAGCTTATTTAATTAATGCTAAGTACAAGAAAGATAATTATAACAAGCTAGTTAATAGTATAAACTATATACTACTTAATAAATAATAAAAGTTGCCAAGATTACTAAGAAAAAAGACTAGATTAGTAAGACGATATATCTAGACTTACAATTAAATGCCTTAATAAGCATAATTACTTAAAACCTTATTAGTTTTTAAGCTTTAGTAAAGATTTTAAAAGAGAATCTTGCTTTTATAGATTAAAATACTTAATATTTAATTAGAGCGCAATACAGATTCTACCTAAACAAGGTTTACTTAAAATAAATAGGCCTTAAGTGTTAGTTTACTAAGTAGCAGCTTTTATATTAACAAGCAACAACTTACTTGCTACTTAAAGTTATTAAACTATTAGTAGTTACTAATTTTTTAAACGCCTTAGGCACTAAAATTGCACTTAACTGGTTACGTAAAAAGTGTAATAAGCTATTATAAGTAATAGCGCTTAGTAGATTTTAAATAACTTTTAATAATTTAAAAAAGATTTTTAGTATCTTGTTGTAAAATTAATTAGTTACTTCTTCAAAAGAAAAAGAATACACAGTGTTTTAAGCTAAATACAAATTAGAGATAGCTTAATAATTATTAAATAACTTAATGTAAATGAAAGTAGTAAGCAATTACATCTTTATTGTTATAAGCTAAGTAAAAGATTAGAGAATAAGCATTTTTAAATACTACGCAACTGCTTTTAACTTTAAACAGCAGTTACTAAATTATGCTTTTTGAGTAGAATACTAATTAAACTGTTAGATAATGATTAATAGAGAGTCCTTAAGCGATAGAGTAGTAATAAATAGACAGATATTTTTACTTAGATTGAGAAAAAGAACTATAAGGCTAGCACTAGCAGATTAGCTACTGATAAACTAAGTAAAGTATACTTTAGCTTATAAGTTTTAGTACTAGTTAACTTAAAAGACTTTATCAAAGCAATTAGTTTAAAAGTATTGAGTATAGCTTTTACCTATTATATGTTGTTTTTTTGTATAATTATAAATAGTAGAGCAGCAGTCTACTTAGTTAATAAAATCAATTACTTAGTACTAGGCATCTATTGCAAATGCAACAAGAATAATACTTTTAAGGCAGGCACTTAATTTATTTTAGTTGCTAAAATAAAAAGCAGGCTGCTTAAGAACGTCCTATTTGGCAAGGCTAGCTCTTAGACAGCTAATTTTCTACTTACTAACGTTAAGTTTATACTAAGCTTCTACGTTAATATTGTTTCTAAAGCTTAGCTTAAGCAGGCAGGCATTTAGTACTTAGGATATAATTATACTATTAAGTTTAAAACAAGTAAGAAAAATATTATTTTAATTAACTTAAAGTATTACTTTCATTTTGAATTTATTAAATACAACTAACTATCTTGTTATATTACTTTACTACTGCTAGGAAACGCTATAGTATAATTAAGGAAACTTTAAGTGCCTACTAGTAAGAAGAATTTTTAGTATTAATAACAAGGACACCTAGGATAATAAGCTATTAAAGCTTTAGTCTGCTTAGCGCAGAAGGTTTAAGTTACTAGTAGAAAGCTATTATAACACAATTACTATGTAATGGCTTAAATCTTATAAGTAATTTTATAATAACAAAAAATATTACTTAAACCTTTTTATCAGATTTTGTAAGATTTATTTAATTTCTTAACCACTTAACTATTTAAGAAATAAATACTACATATTAAAGAAGACTATTTCTTTTAGCTGTATAATTATAATAACTACTTCAAGACACTTATTAATATTATGCCTATAATTAAAGGCTTTACTGTAAGAATTAAGAGAGAGTATTAGTAAAAGATTATAAAAATTTAATAAAATTACGATACTGCTACACTGCCTTAAAAAAGGTAATTGAATTATAAGCAATAGGCAATAAAGAAAAAGTTATAATTAAAACGCTACTGCTATATACTTATAAGCCTAATAGCTTAGTAAAGAGAGCTAACGTAAAGCAAATTATAAAGGCTACTAATATACGCACAAGCGCTAATTTACTAGCTAAGCTTTAGCTAGAAAATATAGATTTAGCAGCTTATTTGTGTAAAATATGCCCTACTAAAATTTATAGTTACTAATCTTTTTACTAAGTACTTAAAGAATAGTTTAGGTAGTTTTTTAATACTATTAACTACTTATAATTAGACATTAAACTGCTAATTTACGCCTACACTAGAGTAGAATTTATGCTTATAGCTGCTAAGGCTATTGATTAAACAAAAAGAAGGCAGCCTATTGTAATTAATAAAGAATTAAGGTTAATTCTTGCAGCTATATTAGTTATTTAGTTAGTTATTAAGCCTTTAAAATATACTACATATAAGTTCTAACTCTTAACTTAGTAATTACTACTTGTAATGTATTCTTTAATAAATAGTTGTTTTATAAAAGAAATTACCAAAAAAAGCTTTTAAAAATCAAGTAATCAAAATTATAAAGATTTTTTATAATAGTAAGCTAATTAATTTAGTAGACAACTTATAAGTTCTTCTAGCTTTTTAAAGTAAAGTAAATGAAGAAATATAGCTAACTACTAAGAACTTTAAAAGTAATTTATTTACTATTTTAAGCAGCAAAGAAGGCCTGCTTACTAAATATATAAGTAGATTAAAAGACGCTAAGTAAATAGAGTATAAAGCTAGTATATTATTAAAAATTTGCTTAAATTAGTAGTAAGATACTAGTCTTGCTACTCTAAAACCTACTCCTAAACTAGAGACTTTAGACAGGGACAACATAATTAATTATAAAGTATTTAATAATTAAAAAGTAGTGCGCTTACTTAAGGAAGCTAACTTATTTATATTTAAAAGTAAGAAGCCTTTTTCATATAAGCTTAATAACATGTTACTAGTTTAATAGTCTAAGCCTAAAAACTCTAACGCACTCGCTAATTGTAATAAGACCTTTACTTAAAGCAAGCAAGTTGTAAAAAGTAGATTATTTTAAAGTTTAAAATTCTAGGTCTTAGATAGTAGATAGAGTAAGCAATTAAAAGCTTAACCTTTACTTATAAAATATAGTGCTAAAATTACTAGTAATAGCTTAGATTAGCTTATAAATTATTATTTTCTACTACGTAAGCTAAGTAGCAAAAGTAAGTATAATAACGTAACTTAAAATTTTAATAATTAATTTAAAAGTAAAAGCATAAGTAGTAATTTATATATTAATTATAAATTGTAAAGATTTATTATAAACTAATTTTTATAATACCTACTTGCTAGATTTGTAAGCAACTTAAATAGACTAAGTAAGCTATAGAACTTTTAATAATGTAGTTCTAGTAGCTTTGCTTACTAAGCATAAATTAACTATAAAAAATGCTTAACTATATTATAACAATTTACCCAAACTGCTAAAATTATTAAAGTAGTTACTTTAGCATTTTATAAAGGCCTTGTTTAAGAATACTTACAAAAAAAAAATTTATTAGTTAAGTAAAAATAAAACTTAGACTTAGATATTAAAAGTAGAACTAGATAAACAACTAATACTTATAAAGTAGGTTTAGACTTATAAGTTTAATTAGGACAACTTTTTTATTAAATGCAAGGCGCAGATTGTTATAAAAAGGAATTTTTAAAAAAGGAATTTTATTAATTTTACATATGCTGCTACGTTAGCAGCTAGGTTTTTTAAAGTAGCAATAGCTATCGCCGCTAAGAATAACTTAGAGATTAAGCAATATAATGTTGTAAAAGCATTTCTTAATGCGTTGATTACAGCAGATAACTTAGTACTTTATAAAATGCTTGTCGCATATATCAGCCACGCGCCTCAGCCACGAGGCTCTAGCTACGAGGCTCTAGCCACAAGCGTCAAAGCCTGCGCGGCGCGCGCAGCGCCAAGCGCCGAGCCTTAGAGCCTTTACGCTAAGCTTAGATACTTGCATCTAAGCTCTACAAAATATTTGCCGTGCTTAGAAGCATTCATCTAAGCTCTATAACTATTTTTATAGATTATAATATTTTCTATATATATATAAAGCGTCTTAGACGCTATTAGAGAGTTAAAATTAACTATCTAGTTATCCTAAACTAATATTACTAGCTCCTTATTTTTTATAGTTATAAGCCTAGCGCTTTAAAATATAGTTTAGATTCTTTTTGCGCAACTTAAAGTACGCTAGTAGTAGTTTAAACTTTTTAATATGTTTAAATATACTTTTTAACTTACTAACTAATTGCAGATACTACTATAGTAAGTAACTTTCTGCAAATTACTAACTTTACGCGCTTTTTAGGCTATATAAGCTAGACTTACTAGTG
Organism: Alternaria gansuensis; assembly: GCA_009289805.1. NCBI lineage: Eukaryota > Fungi > Ascomycota > Dothideomycetes > Pleosporales > Pleosporaceae > Alternaria > Alternaria gansuensis. The sequence continues at coordinate 232,373 of WBOK01000025.1, read as the reverse complement.
TACTTAGCTAAAGTTTAATGCTATATCTAAAAAAGTCTAAATATATATTAACCTAAAGTCTATTATAACTATTAATATATTAATAAGGCTACCTCTAAAGCCTATAGTGCCTAGAAAGAACTTTTCTAAAAACAAACTTAAAGCCTATAATAACAAGATTTTTAAATATTAAGCAAAGTATATAAACTAGGCTATAAATATACATTCTTTATAGTACATATAAAACTAGGTCTAAACAACTATTAATAAGTAGTTACTAGCTCTAATTATAATAAAACTTACTAATAGACTAAGCTAAACTCTTAATAAGCTTATTAAGTAATTAAAGCTTCAACTAGTGCTAATAGACGTAGTTAACTAAATAGTAATATACTAGAAGTACTACGTAAGCCTTGAAAAGGCAAAGCTTAGTACTATAAAACTACAAGCTTAGTATAATAAGTAGTAGATAAGTTAACTAAAAGCTAAAAGGCTAAATTTTTATAAAGTAGATAGCGCGCCTGCTATATTTGACTTTCTAGACGCTATAGAAGCTAAATACGCTCTTAACTAGGCTAGTACTATAAAAATGCTCTACTAACTGTAATAAACGCTTAGAAAGAATTATTTTAATTTAAACTAAATAAGACAAGTATTTTTAGAAATACTGTACTAGCGCTTAATTAGTTTACTAAGCTTCGCTAAATTTTTAAAAGCTTATACTACTTTAAAAAGCTTAGAACCTTATATATAAAATTAAAGCGCTCAAAGCGTAAGCTAAAAATATAGCTATAAGTACTTTTATAAAGATAGTACTGAGCTTTTCTGCTCCGAGCGCTTAGCGCGTGGACCTCATCCACCCACCGTTCGAGTCTCGTTGACTACACATAATCTTTTTTTTGGAGTAGAGGGTAGCTGCTTTTCACTTTTTTTTGGAAACCCTATTTTGACTACAACAACAACCACCACCTTTGACACCTTAAAAATAAATAAAGATAGTACTAAAAAAACAAATTTCTAAAAGCTAGTAATATGCTACGCACTTTTGATTGTAATTAAAGCTAGCTAAAAGTTAACTATAATATTAATAAATAAAAAGATCGAAAGATTTAAGACTATTTATATACTAAGTAGTATAAATTTTTTATAATAAGCTTATTAAAGCTAGACACAAGATTTCTTAGAAAGAAAAAAGCAAATTAAAGCCTTTTTTAGGCAGTATAGTAATATCTTTACTTAATTAAGCGCTTTTTCAAAAAAATAAGAGCCTAAGTATATACTATACTAGCAATTTCAGTGCTTATGTACTGTTAGAGAGCACTGTACTAGACAGTAAGGCCGCGTTGCACTTAGTAAACAGCAGAAAATTGCCTATACTAGGCTTTTGTATACCTGCTAAGAAAGTAAAAATAGTAAAGGTAAGTACTTAGGCTTTCTCTATTAGTAGCTAAGAAACTTATATCCTATAACAAGTTCTAAATAAAATATATGTTAAGAAAACCAAGGACCTTCCGCTTATAAATATAGTAGTTATTAAAGGTTTTTATTTTAATATTGTCTAAGAAGCTTACTTATATAAAAAAAAAGTCTAATACTTAAGCTTAAATAATACTCTTTACTAAGGCATATTAGAAAGAAACGTTGTACTAGCAAAGCTTGAATGTTATTATAACTTTTTATTTCTTCAATATTAGCCTCTATTTTTTTATTCTAAGCTTATTATAAATATAATACTTGTAGTTAGAAGCTTATAAGTAATAGCAACTTAAAAACCTTTTAGTATAATTTACCAAGGCACCTAGGCTTTAAAGTATTAAAAGTACTTATTAACGCAAGTTAAAGCGTAAAAGTTAAAAAAATAGCACGTGTTAAGTGTAAGCACTATGCTTTAACTTATATAAAGTAGGTAATTTTAAAATAACTAAAAAAGCCTTTTTTGTAACTATGCTAGAAAATCTTAAAGAACTTATTTAACATGCCTTAAAGCTGTTTAGGAGAGCAATAGATATAAGCAATTAAGAACGCCTTTAGTAGCAAGCTCTAAATATACATTCTATAGGAAAAATTTATTTCAAAGATTATAAAAGCCTTTTACAATTTTAAGCCTCTACTAAAAGCTTATTATACGCTCTAGATAGTAAAAATTCTACAAGATAATAATCTATTAATGCTTTCTTATAAAGAGACATTATAGTACTAAGTATAGTATAAGAAACACAGTATTACTATCAAGCCTTTTATATTAAATATACATAAACCAAATAGAGCTGCTAAACAAGTAGAACAAGAGCTAATAAAAAGATTATTTAAAATAAAAATAAGCGTAAACTTGCTGAAAAACCTTTAGCTAGAAATTATTAAGGCTACAGCTTAGCTTTATAATATAAGTCCCTCTTACGCGCATAGCTTGCGCTTACTAAACAAGCTCCTTAAGTAATAGAGTAGAGGGTACTTTAAGTACTATAATCTTAAGCTTCTTAAGAGCTTTACAGCTAATATAAAGCTAGATTAAAGTAGTATATATACTTATAGCTGCCGTGCCTATTTCTTAAATAAAGATAGAGCGGCTAGGCAATATAAAAAAAGCTTTAAAACTTTTTCTAGAGACTATATTAGTTACTTAGTAGGCTATAGAGCTTTTAACATATACTATATATAAGGTCTAGCGCTTAACTAAGTTATTACAACGCGTAACGTTACATTTAAGAAAACGCTGTACTACTAAAAATAAGCTTATAAGCTACTTAGGCAAAATACAGTACTTATAATAAATACTTTTAATAAAGATAAAATTAGTAAAGCTATGAAAGAACTTAAATAGATTACTAATATTAGTTAAGCAAGATTAACAACACAGAAGGCCTTATAGCTAATAAGTAATTAGCTAGAAATAAAGACTATTTATTTTTAAGGTTTCAAAGGTGATGGTTGTTGTTGTAGTCAAAATAGGTTTTCCAAGAAAGTGAAAAGCAGCTGCCCTCTGCTAATTAGTCACAAAAGTCAAAAAAAGATTGTGTGTAGTTAACAAAATTTGAACAATAAGTAGATAAGGTCTACGCGCTAAGCGCCCAGAGTAGAAAAGCTTAGACCACTAAGCGAAATTAGGGTTAAAAAATTTGCTAAAGGTACTAAAAAACAACACTAATTAAAACGTGTTTAACGGCAATTGCCTAGAGGTGGAGGAGGTAGAGGAGGGTAAGGACACGTACGTTACCGCAGCGGGAGCCTGCAATACTTTATAAAAGCTCCCTGCCTGCTGCTTCTCATCTTCAAGGTAATAAAGACTATAGAAGGCCTATTATAGTTTCCAATAGGCAGTACGCTAAAAGCACGAAAAAAGTATTAGGCTAACGCTTTTTAGAAGATTTATGCAGAGCAGAAAAGTCCTTTAAAACAGCTACTAACGCCTAAGGTAATGCTAGCGCCTTTTTTACTAGAAGTACAAATGCTAAGGCAGGGCACCCTAGCTTAAAAAGCTATAGGTAGTAGTAATAAGCTGCTTAGCTTCTAAGAATTGTAAACTACTAGTAGATTAAGCTTAATAAACGCGTAGAGACTTTTCTAGTTTTGAAAAAGAGTTAAGAACGCTTTTAAGAACGCTTAGCGCGGTGCTAAGAATTATATTATACTAACTAAAGCTTTTAAAAATTCCTTAGCAAAAAGAATTTATAGAAAGAAAGTATAAAAACCTCTTGTAAAGAGATCTTTAAGGCTAAAGAATAAGGACTAACATAGTCCTAACGTAGAAAGTATAGGCGTATACTACCTATTATATAATTTCTTAAAAGCTTCTAAGCTTAAGGCACTACTCTTTTAATTTTAGAACTATGATAAAGAGCTAATTACAGTCTACGCTATAATAGTAGCAGCTTTTAAAAAAGTTAATTAATTTTAAACGCACTTTAATAATCTCCTAAACCTTCTAAATTATTAAAAGAACCTCTACAACTACTAATATAGAACTCTATTTAAGTAGGCTAGCTAAAAGGAAATTAATACTCTACTTTTAAAAGGCACCTGAATAGAAAAAGAGATTCTAGGGGACTCTAAGCCTTTTCCTTTTAAATAAGTATTTACTTATAAGCTTAATAAACCGTGTGGTGTGGGAAATCCTAAAGGTGAGAAGCAGCAGGCAGGGAGCTTTTATAAAGAAGTATTGCAGGCTCCTGCTGCGGTAACATATGTGTCTTTACCCTCCTCCTCTATCTCTATCGCAATCTTGTTGCTAGCTATAAGCTAGCAAATGCTGTTAAACACGTTTTAATTAGTGTTGTTTTTTAGTACTTTAAGCAAATTTTTTAACCCTAATTTTTACTTAGTAGTCTAAGCTTTTCTGCTCTAAGCGCTTAGCGTGTAGACTTTATCTACTTACTGTTTAAATCTTGTTAAATATACATAATTTTTTTTGGACTTTTGCGTCTAATTAGTAGAGGGTAGCTGCTTTTCACTTTTTTGGAAACTCTATTTTGAATACAACAACAACAACCACCACCTTTAACACCTTTAAAAAATAAATTATCAAACTTACTAAACTAGAGCCTATAAGCTTCTTCAATCTATTAAAGACACCTACAAGATTAAAAATAAAAGAAAGGCAAGCTAGTCCTTAGAAATAAAGATTATAAGAGATTATAAAAAATATATAATATTACTACTATATAATACTTATATTAACAAAGTTGCTAAAAGGTTTGACTTAAACGCCCTTGGTAGGTTCTCTTAAACTCTTTTAATCTTAGAGAAGCTAGTTAAAAATCTAGAAGAGGCCTTAAAGCCTTAAATTAAGGCCTACTAAAAGTGTGTTAGTAGCGCGCTGTATACAGCTATTATGCTGCGTTTTAACACTACTTACGCAGTTTCTAAGCTCTTTTACTTTCTTACTAACTCTTTAGAAGCTTACATAAAGGCTATAGATTATTTTTCATAATACCTCTACTATATAAGGTATAAAGGGATTACATACAGTAATAATAATAATAAAAAGCTTACTTTATTTAGAGACACGTCTTTCATAAATAATGTATGGACTTATTAATTTTCTTAAAGCTATATTATTATGCTTTTGAAAGGTTTAATTGTTTAGAAAGCAGCTTATTAAGCTATAGTAATAACTTTAACTACAGAAGTTAAGCTTTATACATTAAAGCATAGAGCAAGAAAATTTATAGTACTTAAAAAACTATTTAAAGAGCTTAAGCTTATAGTTTTAAAAGCTTAGAAGACTTTTTATAACAAGTAACAAACTATACGCCTAGTTATTAAAAAGTAAGAAAATCTAACTACTAAGCTCTGTTATATTAATATATAAAATATATAGCTCTGCTAAAAGCACGCTAAAGGCTTGTTTTAAATTAGGTATTTACTAATAGCTAGGATGCTAGCTAATAGACTTACTAAATACTTATTAAAGCAAAAACTCAAGCAATTTAAAAAGCTTATTAATATAAAATATGTATTTTACAAAAGATTGTAAGAGAAAAAAAGTATATAAAAAAAGATAGATGTTGAATTATTAAAGTAAATTAGCCTCCTACTCTTAGAGAACTTATACGATTGCAGGAAAATAACCCTCTTCTAATAAGTTTTTAGGTGACTAGGAGGTTAACTAGCTTATCTAATAAATTCTTAGCGCGCAGACAACGCGCAAGGAGACTATTAAAAGAGCTAGTAGGCTTTTTCTAGTTATTTTAACCTTTTTTTTTACTTTTAAAGTTCTCTTTAGATTTCTTTTTCTTAGCTGCTTCCTTTAAAAGAACGTAAATAGTAAATTATAAGCTTTTTAGCTTACTTACTTTGCAATGTATTAGTATAAAACAATTGAAAAAAAGTAAAAAAAAATACTTATAACAGCGTGTTTTTTAAAGCTTAGTAAGAAGCTTTTTAGCTAAGAAAATAGTAATTTCAAAACTTTAATTATTAGCAAAAGCTTAAAATTTAAGCAAAAAACATTTTCAAGACCTCATAAATCTTTTTATTAAAGTACTACTAGTAGCGCGTTTTAGAGCTTGGATCCTTATCTTAATAAGCTTCATTAGCGCTGCTAAATAAAGCGCTCTTAATATACTTAAAACAAAGCACGTTGTAATGCGTACTAGGTTTACTTTAGCGCCTAGGAGTTGCTACTAGTGTTTTACCTTTATAGGCAGTCTTAACTAAAGTTTTAACCTTATTTACACGCTTTTTAAATATATAAGCTAGTGCTATACTTAAAGCAGTACTAGTTAACTTAGTGCAAGAAGCGTGTTTTAAGGGCAGCTGCGCTACTAGTAAGGGCAGCAACGGCGGCGGTAAAGGTAAGGGCGTAGGCAAGGGCAAAAGTAGCGCAGCAGCGGCGGCAGTACACTCAGAGGCGCAGGTAGTAGCGTAGGCAGCAGTAGCTTTTTGTAGTTTTAACTTCTATATTAAGTTAGTAATTAAATTTAAAAAGTTCTAAAATAGAGCTAAAAGCTATACAAAAATATAAAGTAGTATATAGTAGCCTAAAAAGCTATATAAAGGTATAATAGCACCTGTAAAAGCAATTAGTATTGCTTTTAAAAAATTTAGATAAGTTACTAAGTAATATTTATAGCAGCTATAGTAGTGTTAGATACTAAGCTTAAAAGGCCTAAAAATTCATTATTATTTTAGCGCTTTAAGCTAAGCTGCGCGTGCGCAGCATATTATAAGACGCGCTATAACTATATAGAGCTTTGTACAGCTAACTAAAGTCTTAGTTACTTAAAAAGTGTGTTGTATATATTAGCTACGCGCTTTAGCTACAAGGCTTTAGCTATAAGGCTCTAGGTATAAGTGTTAAAGCCTGCGCAGCGCGTATTGCGTTAAGCGCTGAGCCTTAGAGCCTTTACGCTAAGCTTTGATACTTGCATCTAAGCTCTATAGAACACTTGCCGTGCTTAGAGGCATTCCTTTAAGCTTTATAACTGTCTTTATAGATTACAATATTTTCTTTGTATATATAGAGCGTCTTAGACGCTGTTAGAGAGTGAGAATTAACTATCTAGTTCTCCTAAACCACTGTTACCAGCTCCTTGTTTTATACAATGCTAAATAGCTTTAAGAAGCCTAAAAAGTGTACATAGCTTAACTACGCACTTTATAAATTGTAAAACTTGCTACTATTATAGTATAACAGGTTTTTAGGATTACTAAAGGAGATTAAACTAATTACTATACTAAAAGAGCTCTACCTGTTCTTTAATTAAGAAAAGAGAATTCTAGTTTTATTTTATGTAGATAATATCCTACTACTCTTTATAAAAGATTATAAGTAGAGAGCATTAAATCTTTAGTTAAAGATTATAAATAAGAACAAGATATAAAAATAAATATTAGTTAAATAGTTCTTTAGTATTTAAGTACATAAAGATTGTAAAAAGTAAACAATTATGCTAATATATAATATATATGTTAACAAGATTACAAAAATATTTAAGCTAGAAAATAGAAACTTTCTAAAGACTCTACTGCTGTTAAAAAAGCTAATAAAGAACACTAGCAAAGCAACTAAGCAAAAGATTAAGGCCTACTAAAAAAAAGTTTAATCAGTACTATATAAAGCTATAATGCTTTAACTAAATATTACTTAATTAACTTAAAAGCTTTTACACTTCTTTTAAAACATTACTAATTAATATATAAAAGCTATTAAATATGTAATTATGTACCTCTATTTAACAAGATAAGATACAATCTAATATAGAAACTATAATAGCCTAGACTTAAAAATTGCAGGCCATGCTTTTTTTGCAGATAATTAAAAAACTTATTAATTATTTTATTAAGATATAGATATTCTATACACTAGTCTGATATTTTAGAAAGCAGCTTAGTAGACTACAGTAACTACTTTAACTACTAAAACTAAGCTACTTACTCTTAAGTAAACTACTAAAAAGGCTATAGCTCTTAAATACTTTTTTTGCCAATTATCTTCTAATTTAAAAAAAGTTTAAATAGTCTAGTATAATAATAAATAAATTATTAGGCTTATAGTAAGAAATAATAAGTAGATTAGTACTTATATAAAATATGTAGAAATATAAAATATATAGCTACAGCAGGAATATACTAAAAAATTATTTTTAGTTAAGTACCTAGAAATAGTAATTATACTAGCTAATTAACTAACTAAGTTGTTTACTTAACAATAGCTTAAGAAGTTTAAGTAGTTACTTAACTTTCAGTAAGTTAAGCACTTAATAAAAAGTAATAATAATTAATAAACAAAAAATTTGTATTATATAGTAACATTTATATGCTAGGCTAAGTCTCCTCTTAATTACTTAAAAAGAGTAGAAGATTAAAAAGCTAAACTAACTAAAATCTAAAAATAAGAACTAAGAATAAGCTTACTAGTAAGCATTACAATTATTATACTTACAAACTTAATTAGTAAGTTTTACTTAGCCTTTTAAGCTTTAGCATGCTTAAGCGCATTATTAGTTATTTTAGCTTAGATAGCTAAAGTCTATAGGTAAGTAGTATAAAGGCGTAAATTTAATTTATTACTCTTATACATAGAATGATAAAATAATTATTAGCTTACTTGAGTATACTTATACTTATGCAATTAAGTTATATAGCAATTAGAATAATAATTAAAAACGCAATAATATAAAGTAGTTAAAAGTAGTATTTTGTAAGCATGCTGTTCTTAAACTTTTAATTAATATTAAAATTACTACTATTACTACTATAGCTAAAGCTATTATAGCTACAGCTCTTATAAATTATAAGCTAACTATTAATTAAGCTGCACTAAAAGTTAACTAAAGATATATACAGTATTATAGAGCTTATATCTTTAATTAAAAGCACTTACTAGAGCAGGAGCAGGTAGTAGAAGCTAAGCAGCAAAACTATAAGACAATATTTCTTAAGCGCAGCAATTTTTAACTAAAGGCCTCTACGCAAAAGGCTTTCTAGTAGTTATAATACTACTATTAATTTTTTTATAGTAAGCAATAATGCTGCTAAATAGCTTATTTTTATTGACTTAGTACTTATTATTGTTCTATCTTTAAAAAACTAGTTAGCAGTCTAAGTAAGAAGCTTGAATAATAAAAGACTTACCTTTTTATTTTTATTTATAGCTATAAAATAATTAGTAATGTTATTTTTAATAGTATAGTATAAGTAAAATAAGCAACTGCTGCAGTAAATGCTACTCTAACTACTAGTTTAAACTTAATTAAAACAGCGCTTAGTATATAAACTCTAAAGTAACCTCTTTATGTAGCACTTATATAAAAAAACGTAAGATTATAATAAATTAGCAGCAATTTATAAAAGCTTATAAGGGCTTTTTTTTAAGTAGAGAAAGACGTATTGCGCTTTATAAACAGCTTAATAGGCGTATATAAGCTATTACTATTATTGTGTTACTATTCTTTAAACGTTGCTTAAGCAGTAATTTACTTTTACTTTTAAATAGGCTTTTAAATAGTCTTGCCCTTGCGCTAGCTTAATTTCTTAGTAAAGCTTTTAGTTTAATTAAAATTTGAATAAAAACTTAACAGTAAACTTAATTTATTAGGCAAGTTAATTAATCTTTAAGCTAAGCTACTAGAAGTCTTAAGGTGCGTGTATAAGTTAAAGAGCAAAGGCAACAAACTTTTATTATCTTAAAAATTAGCTACTTACTAAATCTTATTATAAATTAAGCTTTAACGCACGTAATACTTATGTATAACACTATTTTTGTGTTACTAGCATAAGCTTCCTGAGTAACGCTTACGCTTATTGCTGTTAGAGACAAACTACACTAGAAAAATTAGCAGCTAACTAGTAAAAAAATAGTAAATTAATAAAACTTACTATTTTAATAGTATTAAGAGGACTTTAAAGATTAGGAAAACTTAGTTATTAATATTACAGTAAAGCTAAAAGTTTTAGAGAGGTAGTAGATATAATTAGTATTTGTATTAATTGTGTACAGACTAATTACGCGATATTTAAAGTCTATCTAATATTTTAATATTATCATAAGACTAAGCTGCTTGCTTAATTAAAACAACATTATAATATTACAACAGAGATAAAAAATTTAGCAGTACAACTAAGATTATAAGAAGACCTCTTAATTAACAATGTTAATCTAGTAAGGATAAACTCCTTGCTTACAGCTTGAATTAATAGATTTTTACTAACTTAAGGGGTGTGTTAGAGTATAAACACGCAGATTACCCTATTGATCAGGTGATCCTAGTAAGCTGTCCACGTGACGGCTCCGCTAGCGTCTATATAAACAGGCCAGATCGTCTTATGTCTCTTTAGTAGTTATTGACACTTTGTTGTGGCACTCAGTTGATTAATACACTTACTTTCCACTCAGGTGATCAAACAATTGCTCCTTCTTAGCTCCTACACCTTAAAAGTAATTTATCTACTATCTTAAGCAGTAAGGAAGGCTTATCTACTAGAAATAAGAGTAGATTTAAAAACGCTAAATAATTAAAGTATAAGGCTAGTGCACTATTAAAAATTTACTTGAATTAGTGGCAAGATACTAGTCTTACTACCTTAAAACTAACTTCTATACTAGAGACTCTAGAGATCAACAACGCAATCAATTGCAAAGTATTTAATAGTTAAACAGCAGTACGCTTGCTTAAAAAAGCTAAATCATTAATATTTAAAAGTAAGGAGCCTTCTTGATATAAGCTTAATAGCTTATTACTAGTTTATCAGTCTAAGCCTAAAAACTTTAACACGCTAGCTAATTATAATAGAATTTTTACTTAGAGCAAGCAAGTTGCAAAGCGTAGATTATTTTATATATTAAGATCCTAGGTCTTAAATAGTAGACAAGGTAAGTAATTACAAGCTTAACCTCTACTAATTAAATATAGTGCTAAACCTACCAGCAAAAGCTTAAATTAGCTTATATATTATTATTATCTACTGCGTAAGCTAGGTAGCAGGCATAAGCGTAAAGACGCAACTTAAGATCCCAATGTTGGATATTAAGCTACTTAGCTGTTTCTCCACAGAATCTAGGTGCTCAAAATCACATCTGGAATCTACAATCAACCTACAATCAATTGATTACTAGAAGCTATTACGCTACTGGTACGACTTATCATTGCTATCAATTGATCTACAGCAACTACGCAATCTATTACGTGAGATTACATAAGGCTGCAAGATATTGCATTATCTACTACGCAAGCTATTGCGTAAGTATAGATCTTTTTAGAATGATATTTAGCAGTATACATAGACTGCAGTTAGACTTGTAGTTAGAAACCAAAAGAGAACAACACAAATTGAAATAAGTAACTGCATAACATATGTTAGTTTAGCACTCTCTTCCCCTAGTCTCTATTAATGTATTCTCTTATCTTATTGTTCTACTTCCGCACCTCTTTCTCAATCTCCAGGTTATAAGCCTAGATTAGGCTGCCTCTGAGTCTACTACAAACAAGTAGAAGGCAGGGACCTCTACCTCTAAGTTGATAGTAGAACAAGCAACTATACTTAGAGATTGAACCTACAACATCTAACAATTAACTAAAGAGTAGAAGCATGAGTAGTGTCAACCCATTAATTACAAATTATAAGAATCTATTATAAACTAATTTTTTTAATACCTACTTACTAGGTTTATGAAAGACCTAGAAAGTCTAAGTAAGCTACAAGACTCTTAATAACGTAGTTATAATACCTTTACTTACTAAGCATAAACTAAATTTAAGAAGTACTTAACTATATTACAATAATTTACTTGAGCTGCTAGAATGATAAAAGCAATTACTTAAGCATTTTATAAGGGCTTTGTTTATGAATGCCCACAAAAGAAATATTGATTAGTTAAGTAAAAATAGGACTTAGACTAAGATATTGAAACAGAAAGTAGTTAATTAACTAATACTTATAGAGTAGGTTTAGACCTACAAGTTTAATCATGACAGCTTCTTTTTTAACTACAAGGCGTAGCTTATCATAAAAAGTAATTTTAAAAAGAAAACTTAATTAATTTAATATATGCTGCTATGTTAGCAGCTAAGTCCTTTTAAGCGGCAATAGCTATCGCTTTTAAGAATAATTTAGAGATTATGTAATATAATATTGTAGGAGTATTCCTTAACGCGTTAATTATAGTAGATAACCTAGTAATTTATAAAATGCTAGATAGCTTTAAGAAGTCTAGAAAGTGTATATAGTTTAACTACACACTTTATAAATAGTAAGACTCGCTACTATTATAGTATAAAAGGTTCTTAAGAATACTAAAAAATATTAAACTAATTGCCTTACTAGAAAAACTCTGCATATTCTTTTATTAGGAGAAGAGAATCTTAGATATATTTTATATAAATTATATCCTACTGCTCTTTGCAAAAGATTATAAGTAGAGGGCATTAAATCTTTAGTTAAAGATTATAAATAAGTATAAAATATAGAAATAAAGTTTAGTTAAATACTTTTTTATTATCTGAGTAATTAAAGATTACATGAAGCAAACAATTACGCTTATATATAATATGTATATTAATAAAATTACAAAGAAGTTTAAGCTAAAGAAAAGCAGCTTTCTAAAGATTTTACAACTGTTAAAGAAACTAATTAAGAATACTAGCAAAGTAACTAAGTAACAAATTAAGGCCTACTCAGAAAAAGTTAAATTAGTGCTATATACAGCTATTATGCTTTGATTAGATATAACTTACTTAATTTTAAAGCTTTTACACTTCTTCATAAACTTTAGTAATTAGTATATAAAAGCTGTTAAACTAGTAGTAATATAACACTATTAAATACAATAAGGATAAAATCTATTATAGAAACTACAATAGCCTAAACCTAATAATTGCATGTAATGCTTTCTCTGCAAGTAATTAAAAAACTTATTGATTATTTTTTTGAATAAATAGCTATTATATATAGTAGTTTAATATTTTAGAAGGCGGCTTAGTAGACTACAGTAACTACGTTAACTACTAAAGCTAAGCTACTTATTTTTAAGTAAACTACTAAAAAGGGTATAGCCTTTAAATGCTTTTTTTGCAAGCTGTCTCTTAATTTAAAAGATGTTTAGACAGTTTAGTATAATAATTAATGAATAATTAAGCTTGTAATTAGAGAAAATAAGCAGATAAGTATTTGTTTAAGACATATAAATATATTAAATATATAGCTATAGAAAGAATCTACTAAAGAACTATTCTTAGTTTAGTACTTAGAAACAGCAATTATACTAGCTAATAAACTGACTAAGTTTTTTCTAAATACCAGTTTAGGAGGTTTAAATAGTTACTTAACTTTTAGTAAATTAAGTACTTAATTAAAAGTAATAATAATTAATAAGCCAAAAATTTATATTAAGCAGTAACATTTATATAGTGGGCTAAGTTATCTCTTAATCACTTAGAAAGAGCAGGACATTAAAAGCTGAACTAACTAAAACCTAGAGACTAAAACTAAGAATAAGCTTACTAGTCAGTGTTAGAATTATTATACTTACTAGACTTTGTTAGTAGGTCTTACTTAGCCTTTCAAGCCTTAGCAAGCTTAAGCGCGTTGTTTGCTATCCTAGCTTAAATAGCTAGAGCCTACAGGCAAGTAGCATAAATACGTAAATCTAATCTATTACTTTTATATATAGAATTATAAGATAATTATTAGCTTATTCTAGCACAATCATGTCTATATAATTAAGTTGTATAGTAACTAGAACAACGTTAGTAGCAAGGACAATATAAATACAAAGCAAGAAATAGCAGTATTTTATAAGCATACTATTCTTAAAGTATTAATTAATAAGAAGGATACTACTATTACTGTTATAGCTAGAGCTGTTGTTGCTGTAGCTTAGGCTAGTAGGGTATAGGTTGGGTTGTGGTTGGGGTCTGACGTAAGCTAACCCAACCCTAACCTAACCTATACCTACGCTAAGTTACGCTTAGCGTAGGTATAGGTTAAGTTAAGGTTACACAAACTAGTAGTTGTAGTTGTAGTTAAGTTATATAAACTAGTAATTATAGTTATAGTTAAGTTGCACTAACTAGTAGTTGTAGTTATAGTTACGCGTATAGACTGTAAGTATAAGTTAAGTTGTAGTTATAGTTATAGTTAAGTTGTGGTTACGTGCTATTTATAGTGATAAATAGCTATGTTAAAAAAGTAAGATTAGAAGTAGTAAGCTAAGTAAGCACTAATTTAGTTATATAGTCTAAGTAATATAACTTAACTACAACTATAATTTAACTTATACTTAAGCTAGTATATAAGTTATAAGTATAAGTTAAATTATAGTTCTAGTTAGGTTGCATAGACTAGAGTTAAGTTATAGTATTTAATAATTATTACTAGTTAAAGTTAGAAAATGGTTAAAACTTTACTACTATAGTTAATTATTACAGCTTATAATTATAATAATACTTAAGCTTTTAAGCGCTGCTGCTTTTATATTAAAAGTAGAAAGTCCTTTTCTATAAGCTTATTTTCTACTATTTCTTTCTCTAGACTACTTATACTATTTCTAGGCAATAAGAGCTTAAATATATTATTAATCTAGTTACATAGTACTTTAAAGCTAATATCTTTATTTTATATAAAAATTTCTTGCGCCTTTAAATCTAGTAAAATAGTATTTTTAAAAACTATAATCTACTATATAGTTAAAGCTAAAAAGTATTACTTTTCATTACTAATAATATTTTTTGCAGTATTAAAAACGCGCTTAATACTAATACTAGTAATTAATTTACTAAAATTTTTTTTACAACTTAAAATAGCTAAAAATAAGTATTTTTATTTTATTACTACTACTTTAGGATATTAAATAATGTCCCTAATTAACATAAAGAGTACTAAAGTAAAAAAAATTTCTTATTAAGTAAGGCTTTTTATTTTTTATTTTTTTTGCGTAGCAAATATCTAACTTAAAGTAAAAAAGCTATTAAAAGGTAATTAAAGAGTAGGTTTTTAAAACTATTTACAACTAAGTGTTTTCTTTAAAAAAAAAGTAGAGTTTAGTGTTTAATTTACTTTTTTACTATTATTATTTTAATTAAAATAGTTAAAAAACTATTTATAATATATGTATTTGTTTTAAAGTTTTTATATAGAATTTTAGTAAGCTAATTAGTACTTCTCTATAATAACACACTATAATAACTATACTTTATATATAGTAAGCTTTTAAGTTAGATCTAGAATAGCTGCATAGTTAAATAAAAACTTTTTATTAGCTAATATTTTTGCATAGTACTAACTTAGTTTTTCTTTTTTTTATTTATAGCAGCTTATACTACTTTAAGCTACTTTATAGTATAACTTTCTATATTTATATTAAAATTGTTAGACATTAAGTTTATAAAATTAAAAAGATAATTATATATAAGCTAAATATATTAGACTTAAGGCTTTTAGTTTTTACTTAAAAAGCTTATAACATTCTTAAACTACTTAAGCATCTCTATAATTACTTTAATATAATATTACCTAATAAAAAAGGGTTAAAAATACTTAAAGTTATAATAGTTAATCTTTCTTATATTATTATTAAAGTTAATAACAGCACAAGTACTTTTTTTTTTTATTATTTTCTATAATAGCTATTTCTTAATATATTTTAAAAGCTTAAGCGCACGCATATACATATTGTATATTAAGTTTTATTAAGTCTTTATATTATAAATAATAGAAAGTTGTTCTCTTAGTAGTAAATATTATTAAGTAGCAAGAAATTGCTTGTACTATTATAGTAATACGTAATAGCAATATAAATAGCTTGAATCTAAATAGTAGTTAGAATATAATAATTAGATGTAATAAAAGTATAAATACTTTATAAAGTATATTAAAAAAGAGTATTTTATATTTAATTACTTTAATATATTGCCTGCGTAAGACGTTTATAGGTATAACCTCTATAGTAGTAGCTAATTAGAGATGTTAGATTATCTCTTAAACTACTAAGTTAATAATATAAGCTAGGCATAGAATAGTGTTTTCTAAGGCGCTTTAGCTAATATACTTATTTACTAGTATTAATTAAATTGTCTAACTAAGTACTGTATTGTTGCTAGCATTATTACAAGTAATAGCTAGAAGGTAAAACCTAGTATTAGTTTCTTAAAGTACATATAGTACCTCTACAGCTATTAATATTCTAGTATATTATCTACGTATTAGTATAAAATTAAGTAGTTTCTTTTAGAATTGCTAGTTTAGTATAATATAGTAACTCTTAACTACAAGAAAGCTATAATAATTAGCTATAAACTATATATTAAGTATAATTAAAATTTTAGTTATAAGGCTTAAGTTATTAGAAAAAAAGGCTTTTACTTTTTTAAACTAGTTCTAAAACATTAACTTAAACTTATAACAAGTAATTATTATAGTTTAACGCTTTAAGAATTAAAAAAAGCGCATAAATAATAGCTACTTAGTAGTTTAAAACTAGTAATTACTATTAATAATTACTTAAATAAGCTTTTTTTTAAAAGCATCTTAAGTAAATTTAGGTATTAAAGTAGATGTACTACTTTTTTAAAGTTAAGTATATATAGAGTTTATTATGCGCAAACTATCATAAATAAAAGTTAAAGCACTCTAATAATTAACTATATAAATTTAGTTTATAAAGTGTTTAGTTCCTATTTTTATAAGTCTTAAGTGTTGCAGAATTATGCTATAGTTAAGACAAAATATATAAAGGTAGCTAGTTATAATATAGGCAGCTTCTCTAAACTTTAACTAAATGCTACTAGTATAGGTAGCATAGTTCTAGTAAGGAGTTTTACTGTCTAGATTTTGAGCCTAGCTAGTTATACTCTACTACTTATTTTAATAAGTTATAATTTTCTTTCCTTTTTTTTGTATAGCTTTTTAAAGTAGATACATTAATAGATCTAACTTTTTTTACTCTTCTCTCTAAATAAATTAGTATCTACCTATTTAGAATTAGTAAATGTTTTATAGAAGCTTATAAATGTGTTTAGCTATAATATGTAACTAAATAGTATTTAGTTTAAAAATATAATAAAAAGCTATAATAAATTGTTGCTATTGCTAATGTACAGTATATAAGTGTTTGCTCTACAACTTTAACAGTACACAAGCTATACATAGTAGGCCTTTAGTAAATTTATATATAGTAGAACTAAGATTAACTTATCTTTTTAATTACGTACTATATTAGGTGCTTTTTAATTAGACTTTATTAATTTAAAAAATGTAGGAATAAAAATAGTGTAGTTATAAAATTATATAATAATTCTTACGTTATATAAATTATGTTAATTAGCTGTAATAAGTGCTAATTAATGCTAATTACTTAGCACAAGAATACTACTGTAATTAATTTAAAAAGCTTTTAAAGTTCATAAAATTGCTAAAATTTATATTTTTATTTTATTTTTTATTTTTAACTTTAGCCTGTAATTCCTGCTATTACTTCTTAGTTTTATACTTATTCTTACATTAATTATAGTACGCATTAATATTAGAATTATTATAACTTTCTTTTTTGTATTTATTACTATTGTGTTTTTTAATATATAGCTTGTTGCTGCGCAAAACAGTATTGTTACTAAGTTCTAAAGACTTGTATACTAGCGGAGGCTTAAATAGTTTATACTAGTTAATAAGCATATATAATAAAAAAATGTGTTAAAACTTACTTTTAATTTTTACCTATAGCAACAGCTAACTCTTTTAAACTTATATTTTTTAATAAAGTCTTACTATTCTTTTTTAGCTTTTTTGCTTTTAAAAGTATTAGTGCAAAGCTTTACTAATTTTTTATTATTAGTATAACGCATAAACTTTATAAGAATACTACTAGAGCTATAAATCTAAGTATATATGCAACTTTAGCTACTATTATTTAAGCTTTTTGTTGCTTGCGCTACTTTGTCTAAGATTTTTGTGTGCTACTTTATATCAACTTTGTAGTATGCGTTTTTTTATTTTTTATAAATTTAATTAAAAGTTATTTGTAGCAACTTACTTATTTATAAGTAAGTATAACTTTGTAATAAATAACTATGTTAACTTACTACTTTTTTAGGCGTTATATTGCTTTTGATTAAGTACTTCTTTATTATTTTTTTTTTTTTTTTTTTTCTTTAATTAGTATGTAGTAGTATAATTAGATATATATGCGTTTTATAAGGATTTTGTTTAAAAATTAAGTTAAGCTACTTAATTTCTTGTGTAATAGCTTAAGAACTAGAGCTTAATAATTTTTTTATTAGGACTTTTAAATTTAATAAAGCAACTTTTTTTTAAACTACTTTAGCTGCTTTACGCAAGTGTATTATTAATTTTGTTTTTTTTATATTTATAACTCTTTGTAATTTAGTATTTACTGTAATTAATAGCTATATTAAATACTTGTGTAAGCTTCTCCTACTTATTATGTTTAAAACTTAGTAGCACTAAAATTAGACTGCGCGGAACTAGGCCTTTAGAACTACTACTTAGTTCTTCTTTAATTATTATTATTATAATAAATGTAATAACTAACTATAATTAGTTAATTTTAGTTGTGGTAGTTAAATAGTAGGTAAAGATAAAGAAATATTACTATATTGTAGCTAGTGTAGCCTGTGCGCCCTTACTAAAGCTAACTAATAATTAATATTTTTCTTATATTTAGACACTTTACTAATTACTACCTACTAATAATACACCTTAACACGTTATATTATAATAGCTTTTTAGCATGTTTACTTGCGCACTTTATTGCTGTAAAAATAATTATTAATAATTTTATATGCTTACTATAAACTTTAACAACTTTATAACTACTATAATAGCGCGTACTAAGTAAACTGCGTAAGCTTTAACTAGTAGGAAGGCGCCTATAGAAAATTTATAAGTAAAGGCTAGTTAAAAGCTGCCTATATTATTTACAAAGGCTAGAGCTATTAAAAAATGATATTAATATAAGCTAGGTAGTAAGTTATTTTAGTTTTTTATTATAGTTAGATACTAATAGCGTATAGCTATTGCGCTAAAAGAAATTAAAAAGTAGTAAAAGTTAACTAAACTATTACTGCGTAAACTTTTGTTTAGCTATCTTATTTATAAAATTGTATATACTTATTACTCTAATTTACGCTTTTAAGTAGAGGTAATTTATACTTTTTTAGAGTTAGCTAAAGTGTTTCTAGTTAGCTATTTTAAAAGTATTGTAACTACTCTTATTTTTTTTTAAATTTTATTTTAATTAATATAGACTATAACCTTAATACTATTTATGCAAAGAGAGTTACTATTTAAGCTAAAAATTTAAAGTTAGTAGTTAAATATTATAAAACGTTTAGTACTAACTTTACGCTCTTATTGCCTTTTATACAAAGACTACATAGCTAGTAGTTAGAGTTTTTTTAGTATATAATAATATAAAAATACTTTCTAAATTACTTTTAATACTATAATAACTAACTGTGTTAACAACTACAATTTAACTACTATATATAGATGTAGTTAGGTTAAAGTTGTAACTAAATTAGTGCTTACTTAGCTTATTTCTCCTAATTTTATCTCTCCTAATCTTACCTATTTAACATAGCTATTTTTTACTATAAATAGCACGTAACTACAATCTAACTACAACCTAACTACAACTACAACTACTAGTTAGTGCGACCTAACTACAACTACAACTACTAGTTAGTGCAACCTAACTACAACTACAACTACTAGTTAGTGCAACTTAACTAGAACCACAACCACTGGTCTGTGCGACCCCAACCTAACCTATACCCACGCGTGGGTACCCACGACCCATTTACCAGCCTACTGTAGCTGTTATAAACTATAAGCTAGCTATTAAGTAGCCTACACTGTAGGTTAACTAAGACTATATATAGTATTATAAGGCTTATATCTTAGATTAAAAGCGCTTACCAAAGCAGGAGCAGGCAGTAGGAGCTAAGTAGCAAAACCGCAAGACAACATCTCTTAAGCGCAGCCATCTTTAACTAGAAGCTTCTATGCAGAAGCCTTTCTAGTAAAGATAACACTACTATTAATCTTTTTATAGTAAGCAATAATATTACTAAGCAGCTAATACTTATTAACCTAGTAGTTGTTATTATTTTATCCCTAGAAACTAAGTAGCAGCCTAAGCAAGAAGCTTCAATAATTAGAAATATATCTTTTTATTGTTATATATAGCTATAAAACAATGAGCAAGATTGTGATTAAGAGTATAGTATATATAAAATAAGCAACTGCTGCAGTAAATTCTTCTTTAACTACTAGTCTAAACGTAATTAAAGTAGCGCTTATTATATAAACTATCAAGCATTTTTTATATATAGCGCTTGTATAAAAAACGCAAAAAATAATAAATTAGTAGTAATCTTTAAAAAGCTTATTAGTACTTTTTTTTTAGTAGAGAAAAGCGCGTTGCGCCTTGTAAATAGCTCAATAGGCGTATATAGGCTATTGCTATTATAGTGTTACTATTCTCTTAACATTGCTTAAGTAGTAATCTCTTCTAACTTCTAAATATGCTTTTAAATAGTCTTGCCTTTACGCTAGCTTGATTTCTTAGTAAGGCTCTTAGTTTAATCAAAATGTAAATAAAGGTTTAACAGTAGACTTAATTAAATAATTAAGTTAATTAGTCTTTGAGCTAAGCTACTAGAAGTCTTACAGTACGCGTATAAATTAAAAAGTACAGGTAACAAACTTTTGTTATTTTAAGAATTAGCTACTTCCTAAATCTTATTATTAATTAAGCTTCAACGCACGTAATACTTATGCATAACAGTATTTTTGTGTTACTAGCATAAGCTTTCTAAGCAACGCTTACGCTTGTTGCTGTTAGAGGCAGACTATACTAAAAAGATTAGCAGCTAATTAGTAAGAGATAGGCTGGTAAAAATGCTGACAGTTGGGTCTGACTAATCAGAACACCAAAACCTTCGCACATCCGCATCGCCACGAATACAAGAGATATATACGTGAAATTTGTATATAAGGTAAAATATGTCTTAATAAATAGGCTGTAAATTCTCTAAAACTCGCAGCGATGCGCAGGTGCGAAGGTTTTGGTGTTCTGATTAGTCAGACCCAACTGTCAGCATTTTTACCAGCCTAGTAAGAGAATAGTAAGGTAATAAGGCTTACTATATTAATAGTAATTAGAGTACGTTAAAAGTTAAAAAAACTTAGTAATCAATATTATAGTAAGGCTAAAGTTTCTAACGAGGCAGTAGACGTAATTAGTATTTATATTAATTGGGCACATACTCAAAATGCAGTATTTAAAGTCTATCTAATGTTTTAATATTATAATAGGACTAAGCTGCTTGCTTAATAAAAACAACATTACAATATTACGACAGAGATAAAAAGATTAGGCAGTAGGACTAAGATTATAAGAAAGCCTCTTAATTAACAACGTTATTTTAGTAAGGATTAATTTCTTAAATACAGCTTGGACACTTTGTTGTGGCACTTAGTTGATTAATACACTCACTTTCCACTCAGGTGATCAAGCAATTGCTCCTTCTCAGCTCCCACAATAGTGCAGTAGGTATAACAAAAATAGTAACTCTATTTAAACTAGTAAAGTATAAAATAAGGCTAAAAATAAAAATACTTAAAACAAAGCACAACAGCTTCTGTAGGGAAAAACGATAAAAGTGTTATAATGATAAGGTATATTTTTGACATAGCTAAGTTAAATACCTTGCTAGAGACTGCAAAGAAGAATAAGTAAAATAAGTAGCTATTAAGATTAAAATAATTAGATGAAGAACTCTATACTTAGCTTAAATAAGACTAAATAACTACTTAAGTAACTTAAACTTCTACAAAAAGGTACGCTTAATAAATGGCTGTCAAATTGTACTATAACTTAAACTACATATTAAGGTTCTTACTTTAAGTAAACCTAAGCTAACGAATTTGAAATTTTAAGATGAAATTATGCTAGAATAATTAGGTAATAACCAATTAGCTAATAACTAACTTAAAGTATTAAAAGCAATAACGCACTGCGTTAATAAATAAATAATTTGAGCAAGACTTGTAATTCCTAAAAAGAACGCTAAAAGATTAGATATTAGGTAATACACTAGCAACTTTACTTTAATAACCTAGTAGTGAAAGTCTGAGACTAAGAAGCTAAAGAAGTAGAAGGTATAAAGAAGTATAAAAAGTTATGTTAGTATAATTCCAAGCTCAATTACAAGCTCTATAAAAAGAATAAGAAAGAGTATAGAGTGGACTAACACTAGCACTGTTACTTAAACTTATAGGCAAATAAATGCCTAGTAAATAAGTGCTACTTCTATAAACTTAAAAAAGTAAAAATCTACTACTAACTCCTATAGACGCAATGCAAGGACAATTGCAAATTCTATTAAAAATAATCTAAAAGGCTTAATAAGGAGGCAGCTACTACTATATTACCTGATTATTAGATATTTATAAAGCAGCAAACTGCCTAATCTATAAAGTAAAAAAGCTAGAACTAAAGAAACAAGCCTTAAAGTCAAATATGCTTTACTAAAACTTTTACAGGAGCTTTTGCTATAATAATAGCTGCTAGCTTCGGCCTTAAAAGACAACTTTCTAGTGTAACTACACATTTTATAGACACCTTTTTATGAAAAAAAGATTTATTGCTAACAACAGGTATCTGGGCTTAGGCTGGCAAATGGGTTAGGGCAACCCAAAGTTAGTTTGGGGTTGTGTTGGGGTCGCACAGACCAGTGGTTGTGGTTGGGTTAGGGTCGCACAGACTAGTGGTTGTGGTTAGGTTAAAGTCGCACAGACTAGTAGTTGTGGTTAGGTTGTGGTCGAACAGACGTAGGTTGTAGTTAGGTTGCACAGACGTGTGGTTGTAGTTGTAGTTAGGTTAAAGTTATAACTAAATTAGTGCTTACTTAGCTTATTACAGCTAATTATTACAGGTATATAATAACCTAACCTCTACCTAACTACAACTTAACTACAACCACAACCATACGTCTGTGCGACTTAACCACAACCATACGTCTGTGCGACTTAACCACAACCTACGTCTGTGCGACCACAACCTAACCACAACTACTAGTCTGTGCGACCTTAACTTAACCACAACTACTCTTTTTTACGCACAGACTAGTAGTTATGGTTGGGTCGTGGTTGGGTCAGCTTATGTAAGACCCAACCACGACTCAACCCCAACCTATTTACTAGCGTATCTAGGCTTATGCCCCCTTATTTAGCATTACTAGCACGCAATTAGTGTGTCGCATGTTTAGACAAAAAAAAAACAAAATAAAGACGCAAATTGCTTTCTAACTTAATACGCTTTATTCTGCTTATTCTTATAACTTTACTGCTAGGCGCTCTTAGATAAAGTAATGTAGTAACACTATTATTACCTTACTAGCTAACTTATAAACGCGACAATAGAAAGCCAACATTTCTTTTACCTTTTTCTTCTTTATTACTAATTTAACGTCTTGCAATAGCTATTTAAGCTAAGTTCTAGTCTTTATACTTAGCTTTTACACAATAAATAGAAAAAAAAGGTACTAAAGCAATAAATTTCAAGTACTACGCTAGTATTAGTAAATACCTTAGAAATTGTGTATTCTTTTTATAACCAGCTAGATCAAAGCTTAACAATTTTTTTGTATATAAAAATATTGTTAATAAAAAACTTATTTAAGATTCTTATAAACTTCTGTGTATAACTAAGTAGTTAAGTTTTAGAATACTTAATAAATTTGAGAGTTTATATAAGTAGTTGAAGTTAGACTAAATTAAGTGCTAAGTAAATAGTAGTAAAGAATACTTTTTTTTAGAAAAAAGCCTTAAATAAAGAGATACCTAATATAGAGATTCCATATTATTGTAGTGTATTATATGCAAATTATTTATATATAGTGCTATTTAAAAAGTAAAAAGTAGTAAGTAGGATGTAGTAGCTTTAGCTTTATGAAGTATTATAGGCTCCTACTGTAGTACCTGCATGTCTTTTTTTTTCTCTATTATATTATATTGCAACTCTATTATAATCTTACTCTAAAATTATTACTTGTTATAGGCTAGCGATTACTGTTAGATATGTTTTAACTAGTGTTATCTTATAGTGCTTTAGCAATTGTTTTTAACCCTAATTATTGCCTAGTCGTTTAAGCTTTCCTCCTAGAACTTATCTACCTACCGCGCAAGTCTTATTAACTATACATAATCTTTTTTTTGACTTTTGCGACTGATTAGTAGAGATTAGCTGCTTTTTACTTTTTTAAAAACCCCATCTTAATTACAACAACAACAACCACCTTTGACATCTTGAAAATAAATTATAATAGCTGCTTAACACATTATAGGACTAATTATAGTACAACCTATTTTCTAAGAAGAAAAAAGCAAGGAGGTAAAAAACTAAAATACTGCTAAAATTAAGGTTAGACTAGCAAGAGCATATTTAACAAAACTTAGAAAAAAGTGTAAAGTACTAATAGTTATGTAAGATAATTACTTAGAACTATATAAATATAAAGTTGGAATATGGAGGCATTTGAAAATAGTAGAACTACAAAAATCTTAATTTTTTTTCAAGTTTATAGTAAGAAGACATAAAATACTGTATTAAGTTAAAAGTAAACTAATCTTGATAACAGTTGCCAAGAAGAAAGTTATGAACTAAAGAGATATTATAATATAGTTAGAGACTAAATTAAGTAAGCTATTAATAGCAGGCATAGAGTACTAAATGAATATTAACATTATAGATCTAGGCGGACTAGACATGTTAATTAGTTATAACTAGCTGAACGCCTATAACTCTGCTATTATTTAGTAAATAAAGATAATGCTTAGAAGAGAACTTTTGTATGAGATTGTTAGAGTACATAGAAAAAGATACTTCATAAATTAAAGCTTGGCTTAGAATAGGATATTTGGTAAGATCTTGCTATTTAAAGTTAAAGGAACTTTTGTCAAAGATTTCTAGAAAATAAGAGTTATTTAAATAAGATAAGTTATAACTATAAGAAAAACCTTTACTACAAAGCAAACTTCAAAAGAATTAAAGTAATAAGTCTATAGAACTTTTAAAAAAAACGAGACTAAAGAGCTAGTAGATGATTAAAATTAAAATTACAAAATTATTTTACATAATAGAGCTAAGCTAAGCTAAGAGCTAATATACTTAATACTGCCTAAGCATAATAATAAGCTAAAGAATTACATTTAAAAGAATTTTAATTTATTTTTAAGGTATTAAAGGTGGTGCTTGTTGTTGTAGTCAAAATAGGTTTTCTAAAAAAGTAAAAAGCAGGTGCTCTTTACTAATTAGTTGCAAAAGTTAGAAAAAGATTATGTATAGTTAATAAAATTTAAATAGTAAGTAGATAAGTTACTAGCTTATAGCTAGCAACAAGATTGCGATAGAGGTAGAGAAGGTAGAAGAGGGTAAGGACACGTACGTTACTGCAGCAGGAGCCTGCAATACTTTATAAAAGCTCTCTACCTGCTGCTTCTTACCTTTAGAATTTCCTATACTACACAGTACTGCATACAAACGACTTATATACAAACAATCTAATACTTAGACTATTCTTCTCCTTGTTTAACACGAAGACTGATGGCTTACATTGAGTGAAGTTAGACCTCACTAGGTCACCATACGAGAAGCTATGGTGGTAGATTACGAAGCCCGCGTTCACCTTCGTTGAAAGAATTTTAACAAGAAAGTTATTTGACTAAAATTAAAATTAAGCTTAATAGCCTTACTTATTTCGTGTGTAAGAAAGCTTAATAAGAAGTAGTAACTATGTTTTAACTTTACAAAGTTAAATAGCGTAATACGCAAGAACTCATATTTTTTACTACTTATTTTAAAGCCTATAGATTAACTCTAGAGAGAAAAGTGGTTTATGAAATTTAACGTTTGAGAAGAACCTTAACTAAATTAGAATTAAAGAAGGTTATTAGTAGATAATAGCATTATGATATGGTATAGACTATTTAAATACATCATTATACTTTCTGAATTAATTAAAGCACTAGAAACCTTTTGATTAGTTATTTATAATATATTCTACAAATACCTTAGAATTTTTGTTACATTGTACCTAGAAAATGTACTAGTGTACTCTAGCGGAAAGCTTAAAGAATCTGTAAAGTATATTATGAAAGTGCTTAGAAAGCTTATAGCTTATAAGCAGCACTTGTAGCTAGAGAAGTACAAATTCTATTTATTTTTTAAATTGTCAAAGGTAGTGGTGGTTGTTGTAGTTAAAATAGCGTTCTTAAAAAGTGAAAAGCAGCTACTCTCTACAAATTAATTGCAAAAGTAAAAAAAAGGATTGTGTGTAGTTAAAGAGATTTAAACAGTTGGTAGATAAGTTCTAGAAGGAAAGCTTAAACCACTTAGCGAGAATTAGAGTTAAATTATTTGCCAAGGTACTAAAAAACAACACTAGTAAAATTGTGTCTAACAGCGATTGCTAGCTTATAGCTTACAACAGGATTATAGTAGAATTGTAATAAGATTAAAACATAACATAATAAAAAAGAGAAAGAACACGTATAAACTACAGCAAAAGCCTATCATACTTTATAAAGCTTACGCTACTTTTTTTTACCCACTATTTCTTATCTTTTTAACAGCACTGTATATAAATAATTCGCATAAAATACACTACACTATAATATAACCTACAGCTTTTATAATGATTATTCTTTTAATTATAACTCTTATCTAAAAATAAATAGCTTTTATTTTGTAAACATAGTCCCTAAATTTGTCTAGCTTAAGCTAATTATGTAGACATCTAAGCTTATTAAGCATTTATAAACTTAGCCTCTCTAAAACTTTATATTTCTATTCTCTATAAACATCTCTAGAATCTGCAATATCTCTATGTAAAAAAAAAATCTTCAGCTCTAATTTAGCTAGTTATAAAAAGAATATAAAATTTATAAAGTATTTATTGAAACTAGCAAAGTGCTTAAAATACCTTACTTCAGTATATATTTTTTTCTTGTTCATTGTGCATAGACTAATGAATGAAACGATAAACTAGTTAGGCTAGCTGTTATATAACATTAAAATATCAATAGAAAAATAAAGAAGTAGAAGAAGAAAAGAGAGTATTTTATTGTTGCATGTATAGGTTAAAAAGCAAAGTAATAATAGTACTGCTTTCTTAGTTTATCTGAGAGTACTTAGAAGTAAAGCCTAAATATAGATAGGCGGCATAGGCAGTAAAGGCAGGATAGGAGCAGGGTAGGGCGCGTTAAGTTAGAAGGCAATTTTCGTGTTTGTCTTGCTTTTCTTTATCTTTTTCTAACCATACAATACACTAATTACGTGCTAGCAATGCTAAACAAGGGGGCATAGGCCTAAATACCTATTGTTAGCAATAAATCTTTTTTTACTAAAAAGATGTCTATTCAATGTGTGATTACATCAAGAGGTTGTCTTAAATGGCCGAAGCTATTACAAATTCTACATTAAAGAGACAGAATCCCTAAGCTTTAGAATATTTATAAAAGAAGTTAAGATAAATATAAAAATATTACAGCTGTACAAGAATAGCTAACATCTAAAATAGTTAAGCATATGTAATCCATCTCAAGATTTGTTAACTACTATTGAAAGTTTATTTAATATTACTTAAAGACTACTATATCTCTTTTAAAGATTACAAAAAAAGATTCAAAATTTAGTTAAAATAAGAAACAACAGAAGGCGTTTAACTAAATTAAGTAGATATTCTTTAAAGCACCTGTACTAGAAATATACAACCTAAAATAAAAGACGCAAGTTAAGACTAACACGTTAGACTATACACTTAAAGCTATATTTTGACAGCAGTGTACAGAAAAGAAATAGAGACAAGTGTTCTACTATTCAAGGAAGTTCTTTAGAGCAGAACTTAACTACAACGTTTACAATAACGAATTACTAAAAGTAGTTAAGACCTTTAAATAATAGGAAGTTTATTTGTTAAGACTACTACACTGGATTAAGGTTTTTACTAATTATTAGAACTTAGTAGAGTTTATAACAAGTAAGAAACTTACCTAAAATAAGTTCAATAGGCTAAAATGTTAACTTAGTTTGACTTTAAGATAATACACCGCGCCAGAACATTTAAATAGAGTGATAAATACTCTAAGTTTGAAATTTAACCTACGCAAGAAAAGTTATAAAGGACTTTACATTGCTATATTTAGAAAAAGGCTAGACAGTAGTTTATGTTATAACTAGCTAGAACTAGATAGAGTAGCTAAAGTAGCTAAGCAGGTAGAAACACTACAACAGCAGTTGTAGTAGAGAGCAGCTAGCTAGCAGTTTAAGCCTAAAGAAAACAGCTCTAATAACCTATTACGAGATAAATAAGAGTATTGAAATATAATCTGTAGAGATCAAATATATATACCTCTACACATAAAATCAAGTCTTATAAGAAAACTACACAAGTCTCTAGAATACAGATATGTAGTAATAAAAAAAATAGTTAAGTAATTAGCTAAAGTGTTTACAATACTACGCTTACAAGTAGAAGTACAAAATATGTTAAACAACTATTTAGCTTGCTACTAGAATAAGCTTAAAAGACATAAGCCTTATAGCTTATTATAACTTTTATAGCACCTAATAAAACTATAAAGTAGTGTAATAATAGACTTTATAGTTAAGCTATTAAATTCTTAGAACTAGAATTACCCTAACTTTACAACACTATTTTAGTAATTGTTAATTGATTAGCTTAGGCGGTAAAGTTTGTGGTTTGAAAAGAGGCTATATGTAAGGACATAGCCTTTATATACTTACTACTATATACCTCATCGTAGTTCAAATTTTATTTTTTTTAAGGTATTAAAGGTGGTGGTATTTGTTGTAGTAAAAATAGATTTTCTGAAAAAAGTAAAAAGCAGCTGCCCTCTACTAATTGGTCGCAAAAGTTAAAAAAAGATTATGTGTAACGTGGTTCACAAGTAAGCGCCCCACCTAAGTGAGCGCCCCACTAAACACTAGCGCAGCGCACCCGCAGCGACGCAGCACAATACTACAACAAATTACTATACTATATGCAATACTATAGAATTATCTAGAAGCGTCGCTGTTATCTACAACCTCTATTTCTGCCTTATAGGTGCGGGAGTTGTGCCTAGTCTCGCTGCAACGGCCGCAGCGCCTCTCTACTGTTACAATCCAGAACCAGGACTCGTGGAGAAGTCTTTACGAAACGTCGGTGTTCCTAAAACAATAATCCAACGACAGTCAGCAGTTACGTAATTGCTTCGTACTTAGTGCTCTTGGCACAACTAAGCAACACTAATCGTACTGTAGGACTGCTTAGTGCTTAGTGCTCTTAGCACAACTAAGCAACACTAATTATACTGCAGGACTGCTTAGTGCTTAGTGCTCTTAGTATAACTAAGCATACTAAGCAGAGTATACACTTGTTAGTATATAGCTATAGACATTAAGCCCTTGTAGCTTAGTATATTTAACTTTAAGTACAATTTAAGGATTACCTAATTCATAACTCTTCTATATTATTACATTATTCTACTAAACGTGCTAACATAACCTTGTACTATTACATTAATCTACTAATTGTGCTAGTACGAACCTTTGTCTATCGCACTTACTTATTCTAAGAGAACTAATATAGATTATTTAGAGATAATTTTTACACTTTAAACACCCTTAAAATAAGTAACACTGCGATAAACACTCTTGCTAACATCCTAACTACAAGAACAACTATGCGAGCTAACAAGCCTAACACCTACTATAGTAATTATAATAAGCTTAAGAAATAGCTACTCTAAGTTAATAAATACTTCTATATTAAAAAGACTAAGTTGAAAAACAACAACGCAATTATATAGGCTTTAACGTTTCTACAAGAAATTGCTAAAAGATAAGCTAATTCTATTCTTTATTAATACATAGATATTACTTTTAATAATAATATCAATAAAGCACATAATAAAGACCAAAACATCTTTAAAACAAAAATAAAAAAGGTGTTCTTACTCTTTGAGAAATTTATAGTAGTAGAATAAAAGATCTAAAAGTTGCAACAAACAAGCTCTACAGCTAACTATATAATAAAGTTCTAGCAGTACTAAATAGTTATTAAATAAAACAACAACACTTTAATGTAGATATACTAACAAGGTCTTAAACTAGCTATATAAGTAGAACTTATGCAAAGCGGAGCTACTCTTAACATGCTGAATAAACTTATAGCTAAGGCTATTTAAGTAGACAACAATCTCTATAAGCTAAAGTTAGAAAAACAACTATTTATATAAAGAAATTGCATACTTAAGAATATAGACGCTTAACTCTATTAAGCATTTTTGCATCTATACCCTAACTAAGGTTAACAACAAAACAACACTCCTAGAATTTTAGAATATTATATAACTAAAAGCTACAAGCCTATATATCTTAACAACCTTAATAAAAGACATAGGAAGAACAAGTTTTAAAACAATAAGGGTAGCAAGAAACAAATTACTTACTACGTATATAGCAAAGAAAGTTATATAAAATAAGACTGCTAAAGCTAAAGCAAAGTAACTTCATAACTAAACGTTATGTACAATACAGCACCTAGGAACAATTTAGAAGAAAAATAGAATATTATTACTTTACTTACTATTATAGTCTAAAAACAAAATAATGCAACTAGTAAAGAGCTAAAAGAATTAACTATAATTATACGAGAGGAAACTTTAGATTAAAACGTCTCTAAAATAATACTTAAAAAAAAAGTAACTCTAAAAGACTAAACTAAGCACATCAAGATAGCTAAGTTTTCAAAAAGCTATTAACTTTCTAAACTAATTAATAAGAAGTAAGCACCTTTAACAGACTATAGTTATAAAAAAAAATTGATACCCTACTAAGATAACTTAAATAACTTAAAGAAAACTCTACTAAACTCTATAGTAAAATACTTAAAAAATACACGTATTTTGTAGACTTATATAAAGAACTACAAGAGAAAGGAATTACCCTAATAGATAACTTAAATAAAATAAATAATTTTGTATAAAAATAAGTAAAGAATGCTAAAGCATTAAAATATAAACCTACGCATTAGCTCTTAGGCTAAAAAAAAAGAAATTTACAAAAATCTCTAGACAACACGCTAAAGGCACAAGGCATAAGAAGTTAGCTATAATAGCATATACTATTAAATAAATTTACGTAACCTAGAACACGCAAAATACTTATAAACTATATATATATATAACAGCTGCACTATACACTACTTAGACAAGTATAAATTAGGATAGTTTTTAAGAAAACTAAAAGAAATGCTTTAATGTAAGTACTTATAGTATAACTGCCTAAATAATAAAGGCGTAGTATATATATAGGACAAATAACATAGCTTATACTTTTATAAAACTGATTAGTAGAGGGTAGCTGCTTTTCACTTTTTTTGGAAACCCCATTTTGACTACAACAACAACCACCACCTTTGACACCTTTAAATAAATACTTTTATAAATATAACTATTTAGAAAAAACCTTACAAATACACTTAACGCTGTAGAAGAATTACAAAAATAAAGCCTATATATAAAAATATAACTAGCTTTTGTAGTATACGTGCTTTAATATTAAATATAAACTATATATAGTTGCTAAAAAGTTTTACATATTTAGTACATAGTCTTTTTTAAATAAACGTCTAAAACACCTAGAACTGCTAGAGAGATTAACGCAGAAAATTCCCTAAGCCTCCTTAAGCTACTAGTAAAGCTCAATAAACATTAAATAATAGTATTAGTAAGTTTTAGCTCCCAAGCTAACTTTGTTTCCCTTTAAGCAGTGCAAGTAGCAGGCCTATAAATACTAAAGAAATAAGAACTTTACTTACTATATGTAGCTAATAGCTAGCCTATATGTTACGAACCTAAGAAGAGAGAAGGTACAGACTATGTATAAAGGATAAGGCAGGAAGAGATCCTAGACCACCTAAACAAAGGACAAGCCTTTGTGTGCCTATAGATAACGCCACCCCGCACCAGGCACGTGATCCCACGGGCCTTGGCGGAAATCCTTTATAGGACAAGTTACATGCGTCCTACGGTGCACCACGAAATCCCACAACGTTCTACGCATAGGACAGCATAGAATTTTGAGTGTGTTTAACTTTAAGTGCAATCTAAGGATTACTTAATTCTTAACTCCTCTGTGTTATTACATTGTTCTACTAAACGTGCTAACATAACCCTGTACTATTTACATTAATTTACTAATCATGCTAGTACAACCCTCGTCTATCGCACTCACTTATTCTAAGAGAACTAACACAGATTATCTACAGACAATCTTCACACTATACTAAACAAAATAACTATTACACACAAGGTTAACAATGTAACACTTAGCATCTAAGAATATAAGAAAAATTTAGACCTAGACGTCTTTAGATTAGCTACTTACAATATTATATTAAGAATTTCTTAGTTATAAAAATATTATCTATAGATTAACTAAAAGTTAAAAAAGTTCTTATTTAAGTGCTATAGACTAGACGCAATTAGAAGCTAGCCTATACATTAAACAACTATAATAGTAAATAAGAAAAATATTTAGAATATTACTAAAAAACAGTAAACTTAAACTAAAAACAGCCTTACAACACAAGAGTTTAACTTAAAAAATACTAGCAGAGCACTTTTAAGTTACAAAGTTAGAGTTTTAAAAGAATACATAACGTTAGATATCTTAAAAAAGTATAAAGAATTTTAGCATCTTTTTATAAAAGTAGTAAATAGTAAAGCCTTACTAAGACACTAACTTTAGGGCTAAAAAATTATTTTAAAAAAAGGGAAAACTCTACTGTTTAAGCTAATTTATTAATAAATAAAGATAAAACTTTAAAAACTAAGAACTAAGCTAAATAAAAACTTAATTAAAAAACATATTAAACTTTTTATATTACTAGCAGGATTTCTTATACTTTTTATACTAAAGAAGAACAGGCTACTAAAAATATACATTTACTACTAAAAACTTAATAATATTATAGTAAAGAATTAATACCTATTACTTAATATTATAAAGCTTTAAGATTAATTATTTTGTACTAAGGTCTTTATAGCATTAAACTTCTAAAATAAATAACCTGCTTTACAAGCGAGCGGCGCGTACAAGCGAGCGGCGCACCCCACCAACTTTAATCACCTGTTTAAGCGCACACTACAGCCACGTTAAGGGATAATATATACAAATTTATATCGTAGATTAAGCAGTATCTTAAGTATCTTTCTTGTATGTACGTAAGTTGTGGCCAGTCTCCCTGCACCTTGTGCAGCGCGCTAGAGCCTAGCGGCTAAGGCCTAATTGCGCTTCTCCTTAACACTTTTTACAAGAAATCTGCTGCTCAACCTCGCGTTAAGCAAGTATATTCTCTCTTTCTCTCTTTGTTAAGGTCCCTTGCTTTTATATATGCTTTTTCTTCTGTTGCTTACATGCTAACGCTACCTTATTAGCCTTCTTAAGGCTAGCAATTTAATCACGCATTAGCTTAGCTAAGAGCATTATTACCTTAGCCCTTTTTTTAAGCTAGTTAATTACTTTAATAATTAAAGCTAGTAATAAGCTCTTGTGCTGTCGCACGCAATGACGTATTAACGTTAATTAAGCTTCTAGCTTACGTATGTTACTTAGCGTACAAGCCTCTTAGAGAGCCTCTAGTAGAGCCTCTAGTAGAGTAGGCGTACGCAGCTACACATTTAGCTTTAATAAAATAGCATCTAGCTAGAGGGGAACAAGGCCTGCGCCTTAAAAAGCTAAGTAGATGTTAGCTAGCGTAAACGCTTAATTAAAAGCTGCCTTAAAGGCTAGCAGGAACTTAAGCTTAGTAATATAGTTAATATAGTAGTAGATTAGGCTCTTTACCTTACAACTGTACGCGCGCTTTAATAGCAAGAAGCAGCTAATGTTAAGAAGCTAGAGCAGGTAAGATAAATAAGATAGTAATAGAGCGTGTAGATGTTGTTCTCCTTGCAGAGCTCTTAAAACTTAAGTAAGTAGTAGCTTTTATAGCTGTTAAGAACAAGCAGGCGATATGTACTAACAACGCAAGTCTTTGTATAAGTATTAAAGTGCTTTAGCTACTCTACTTCTAGCTTATTAGTTGTCTAGCTATTGTTGCTAATTGCGATCGCCTAGTTGCGTAAGATCTCTACTTCCTTATACTAGGCAGACAGATAATACTAGCTAGTAAAGATAAAAAATAGCAGTACTAACTAGCTAGCTGCGTTAATAGCAGTAATTAACATTACTTACTTATAATTGCTTAGCTAGATAGCTTTTAGCCTGCGTCTCTTCTCTAACGCTGTTACAATAAGCTAAGTTATAATCTTGCTTATTATAAAGCTAGCCTTGTTAAAGTTATAGACGTCTTTCTTGTAGATGCTGTACTTAGCCTTTGTCTACTTTACTAGATTAAACTAGCTCTTAATTAGCACAGAGTCCTTACACAGAGCTCTTTACTTATTATATACTTAGTTAAAATACGTTGTAAGACTATTTATACGCTTAACAAAGTTGCGCGGCTAGTAGACGCCAACCTAACTAGCGCCGCGCGTAGCTAGCAGCTTATTAGCTATATTACGTACAGCTTTGTACTTATTTTTAAGGTATTAAAGGTGGTAGTTGTTGTTATAGTCAAAATAGGTTTTCTAAAAAAGTAAAAAGCAGCTGCCCTCTACTAATTAGTTGCAAAAGTCAAAAAAAGATTGTGTATAGTTAACAAAATTTAAACAGTAAGTAGATTTATTACTAGCTTATAGCTAGCAACAAGATTGCGATAGAGGTAGAGAAGGTAGAAGAGGGTAAGGACACGTACGTTACTGCAGCAGGAGCTTATAATACTTTATAAAAGCTTCCTGCCTGCTACTTTTTACTTTTAGGATTTCCTACACTACATAGTACTGCATATAAACAACTTGCATATAAACAATGTAATGCTTAGACTATTCTTTTCTTTATTTAACACAAAGACTAATAGCTTATATTAAGTAAAGTTAGACCTTACTAGGTCACTATACAAGAAGCTATGGTGGTAGATCACGAAGCCCGCGTTCACCTTCGTTGAGCGGCCTCCCCGGTTGGTCGAAGAGGAGCTGTCGGCGGTAGCTCCTATGGTAATCAGGTGGACGCAGAGGTCGAATTCTGTCATTCACAGCTTTGTACGTAGGCAAAAACCCACGCTAATCTAAGCTTAGTATATAGCTAATAATTATTTTCTTTTTTCTCTAGGTAAGCTTCCTTGAGTTAGGCTAGCAATTATGTTAGGCAGGTATACTAGCGCGTCGGCGGCAAAGCGTTGTTTCGGCTACGTTGTAGACCACTACAGTAGTACGGGTGCCTTAGATCTGTTGCGCATTAATATATAAGATAGTAAGCTAAATATCTGCTTTATTTAAAGCTAATAGAGTAGCGCTGCGTTGAGCCATTGTACGTTGTGATGGGAGAGGAGATCAAAGTTGGTGGGGTGCGCCGCTCGCTTGTACGCGCCGCTCGCTTGTAAAGCAGGTTACTACTTTATTAAAATAAAGAAAGGTAAAAAAAAAACAGCGTTTTAAATATAATATAAATACTATAGATATACTATTATGCTGTTTAAGCTTATAAACGCCTTAGCAATATTTTAGAAATTTATTCATAACATATCAAGAGTACATTTAGATATTTTTATTAAAGTATACTTAGATAACATTTTTGTCTACTCTAAGAACTTAAAAGATTATATAGAACACGTTTGTACAGTACTACGGGGTCTAGACTAGTTTAACTTTTAATTTAAACTAGAGAAATGCAAATTTTATAAAAAAAAAAGTTACTTTTCTAAAATATATAGTAAGAGCATAAAGAGTACAAATAAGTAAAAAAGAAATAACTAGATAAAAAATAGCTACAACTACTAATAGTATAAAAGAAATTGTTATTTTTAAAATTATTAAACTTTAACTAATAGTTTATTGTAAACTACTTTTAAATTACTATCTTATCAATAAGACTTATAAGGAAAGAAATACATATTAAGTAAAGTAAAAAAGAAAAGAACGCTTTCTAAACGCTTACGAAAGTAAGAATAAACTACTATACTTCTATATATTTTAAGCAGAACAACTATTACACTTTAAAACTAAAGTATTAGACCTTATACTAGAAGGCTACGCTAGTTAGCTATATAAAGGCAAAGAGCACTTTATTACATACTATTTATACAAATTCTCTAGACTAGAAGAACAATATAACGTCTATAATCAGAAGCTATTAGCTATTATTATATGCTTATAGCATTAAAGAGCATACGTAGAAAGCTACTTAAAACTTATAATATTTATAAATTAAGACACCTTTTTAGTAAAAAAAGATTTATTGCTAACAACAGGTATCCGGGCTTATGCCCCCTTATTTAGCATTGCCGGCACGCAATTAGTGTGTCGCTCTAGCATGTTTAGACAGAAACAAAGATACGCAATATCCCTCTAACTAATCCTCTTAACTAATAACTATTTACTGCTAACTATTTACTGCTAACTGCAACTACTATTATCTTGTTATTATCTTAGCAGTATTATAGTTGCAGCGTTTAGTGCTTATTCTTAAATATAAATTAATAATAATAGTATTACTATTTATATATAGCTTTCTTATTTTTAGAGGCAACTTGTAAAATCTTCTTACTATACTTAGACTATTAACATGCGTAGTATATATAGTGTACTAGCTAAACTAGCCTTTTATAGTCCTTGTTGTAACCTTAATATCTACAATACTAGACAAAATAAAGATGTTTTAACTATAGTTATATTCTAACTTTTATACTAACTTAACTACTACAGAGACTATTACTACTAGCTCTCTCTTAACTAATAAAAGTAGCTGATAGTAAACGCTAGCTTTGTAATTTACTACTATAGCTTCTAGTATAGTAACTTAGTAAAGTTTAACTTTACTTAATATAAGCTATTATTATTGTGTTAAAGAAAAAGAAAAATAGTTTAAGTATTATATTATTAAGTTGTTTGTATATAGTACTATATAGTATAAGAAATTTTAAAAGTAAGAAGTAGTAGGCAAAGAGCTTTTATAAAAAAGTATTATAGGCTTCTACTGTAGTAACGTATGTGTCTTTACCCTCCTCCTCTATCTCTATTATAATCTTGTTGCTAGCTATAGGCTAGCAATTGCTGTTAAACACGTTTTCATTAGTGTTGTTCTTAAGTACCTTTAGCAAATTCTTTTAACCTTAATTTTTACTTAGTAGTTTAAGCTTTTCTGCTCTAAGCGCTTAGCGCGTAGACTTTATCTACCTACTGTTTAAATCTTATTAACTATACACAATCTTTTTCTCAACTTTTGTAACTGATTAGTAGAGGGTAGCTGCTTTTTACTTTTTTTAAACCCCTATTTTAACTATAACAACAACCACTACCTTTAACACCTTAAAAATAAATAAATTACAAGAACTTAGTTAACTTTACAACTACTAAAGAACTTAACTAATAATAAGTAAAATAGTTAGAGTTATTTAGAAAATCCAAGTTTAAAACTATATATATACTAGGAAAAAACAACAGCAAAGTAGACGCTCTTAGCTAATAACATAATATTACAAGAACTAAAGAATTATTAAGACTATAATACTTAAGATTAAGAAAGATAGATTATTAAGCTTAGCAAAAACGCTAAACGTAATTTTATAGATAACATATAATATACTAGAAGAATTACAAAAAGCAATTATTAAATAATACTATAATAATCTTGTATACAGTTACTCTAGTATTACCTAAACTATAAAACTTATTAAAATAGATTTTAAGTTTCTAGAAATAAAAAATAAAGTTACTTTTTCTATAACTAAGTGCGTAGACTGTTAAAAGAATAAGTATAGTACCTACGCACCTTACAAAGAAATATAAGTAATACAGCTACTTAACGCATTATAGTTAGACATCTTTATAGACTTTATTATAGGACTACTAGTCTTAAAAAACCTTATTTCTAAAGTAACTTATAACATAATTCTTCTAGTAGTTAATTAAATTACAAAACAAGTAACGTATATCACCTTTAGGTAGTTTTTTATAGCAGTACAGCTAGCACACATTATTAATAACTAAATTATAGAATATTATAGTATACTAAAGTTAGTAATTAGTAATAGAAATAAGCTCTTTACCTCTAACTTTTAGATAACATTATCAGCTATAATTAGTATTAAACAAAAGTTATCTACAGCATATTATTTGCAAATAAAAAAATAAACTAAATAAATAAATTGCATAATAAAAGCCTACCTTAAGATATATCTTAATTAATAGCAAGATGATTAGGTATTGCTACTACCTATAGCATAAATAGCATACAATAATAAGATTTTTAAATTTATAAAATAAACACTATTATATATTAACTATAAGAGACACCTAAATCTTATTATATAAACATTTCAAAGCTAGAAAATAGAAGTAGCTATTGCTACAGCTAATAAGCTAAAGATAGTATAGAAGTTACTTAGAAAGATACTTAAGAAGGCTTAATACTAAAGCATTTTATATATTAACTAAAAAATAAAAAATTGCACTTTAGCGAAAAAAAAAGGAATAAAGTATATTTGCTTATAAAGAATCTCTACACTAAGTAACTTAATAAAAGACTTAACAATGTTAAGGTTATATTATTTTTAATTCTAGACTAGAAGGAACTAGTTACGTATACACTTAACCTTTTACTTAATATAAAAATTTATCTAAGATTTTACATTAATTTGTTAGAACTAGTAGACTTAGAGGCACTACTCTAGAAAACGTTCTACGACAAAATAAAAGAAAAAAATAAATTTAAAGTTAAGAAAATTTGTACACTAAAATAATAGCAATAGTAAGAAATATCTAGTTAAATAGTTAAGTTACTTAAGTAGATATAATACATAAAAACTAGATATAAACTTTTTAATTTGCTATCTACACTTTACAAAATACTACTAAGATTAGAAGTTTTTTAATAGTTAAGTAGTAAGCCCTTAAAAGCACTATAGGTACTAGGCAAGAGATTTAAGGCTAGACATTTAAAGACACTAAATAACTTTATGGTATCTCTAGCCTTTTTGCGCTCTAACTTCTTAATTTTATAAAACTTAACTACTATTGCATTCTCTGCGCAATAGCCTAACAAATCTATTTATAATTAAAGCTACTTTTTATAAGCGCGCTATATATATATCTCTTTTAACGCCTTTTTATGTGTTTTTATTCAAGCATTTTATATATAATAACTTTTTTTATAAGTGCACGTAGCTTTGTTTTTTTTAGCTAAATGCTTAAAAGCTGATTCTGTTACTTAGACGTTACACTATTAGCTTTAACGCAGGCACTTGCTATACTTTCCTATATAAATATATACTTTACATACACGCTTATTATACACACAAGCAAAGTATTTTTAAACTATAGCTTTTTTAAAGAAATTAATAAAGTTGCAAAGACAGTAATAATAATTAGTACTAAAAAGAGGTTTCTACTTAGGCATAGTAAGACAAGAATAAGGCAGCTAACGTTACTTATAACAAGAAATAATCTTATTATAAGCTAAGACTTTGCTACTGTTATGTGACTTAAGGACAACTTACTAGAAGAAGAGGAGATAGTGTTTTAATCTAGAACTAAGACTTATAAAAAGTCTTTACAAAACGTTAGTGTTCTTAAAACAATAACTTAACAATAGTTAGTAGTTAGATAATTACTTAGTACTTAATACTCTAAGTATAACTAAGTAACACTAATTGTACTGCAGAACTGCTTAGTGCTTAGTGCTCTTAGTACAACTAAGTATACTAAGTAGGGCATACACTTGTTAGTATATAGCTATGGACATTAAGCCCTTATAGCTTAGTATGTTTAACTTTAAATGCAATCTAAGGATTACCTAATTCTTAACCCCTCCGTGTTATTATATTGTTCTACTAAACGTGCTAACACAACCCTGTACTATTACATCGATCTACTAATCGTGCTAGTACAAACCCTTGTCTATCGCACTCACTCATTCTAAGAGAACCAACACAGATCATCTACGGACGATCTTTACATCTACGCGCACCCTCTTCGCAGGCGTCTTGCCATTCTTATACTTACTACCCTCCTTTTTAGCAATTAAGTTAAATACCTTACTAACAGTTAGAGTCTTCTTTACGCGTACGTACTGCCTTTTGCAAGTCTCACGCTTTATAAGCGTATTAATAGTATTTTAAAGGCTACTTACTTCTTCTTGTATTAATACTATATTATAAGCTATTTGCTAAGCGCTTTTACTTAGCTACTTAACCTATTTATCTAGAAAGCTTGCTAGTTACTCTTAGTAATCTTTAATACAATTTGAAATTAGCGTAAATTGCGCCTTTATCTTATAAGCATTGCGTAGTGTTACAAGTAACAAGAAGAATTCTCTCCTTAACGTACAAGCGAGGGTTGGAGGTCAACCAGCCACGACGCCAGAAGGTAATGATCCGCGCGGGGCGCCGATCACGTAATTGCCATCCTACTAAGAGCGGCTATCCGGGATAGTTGTGCATAAAGAGATAGCAGCGCTATTATATACCTCCCTTGCAGAAGGGATGTATAAGATAGTAAGACAAGGGCAACAGGTATAAGGATGTAATAGATCTAATTATTATACTTATTGTAGTTAACTTAAATAGTTTATCTCTTAGATCAATTATTAAATAGTTATCTTATTTTTTATAGAAGTAGTATTGCTTACCTTTAGTTAATATTAAAAAATTTTTTCTACTTAAGTATTTTTTATAATACCTTAAAGACTACTACTTTAGTTTACTCTACTTTAGTATAGACTAAGCCTAGAGAAGTATAGCTAAACTTTATATAATACTTTTACTACCTAGAATTTTAGTAAACAATAAAAGTAACAAGTTACTTAATCAAAATTTATAATAGTGTTCTAGAAAATTACTTAGAATAATATAGCTTAGGGTCTAGGACCTTCTGCGCCAAACTAACTAACGTCTGAAAATAATAAAATGCTTAATGCATTTAACTCTAACACTAAGAATAACCTAAAGATACAAGAAAGTTAAAATTTCAAGCAATAAGCTTATATTTAGGTATAGCAAGTAGCTTTAATAATAAATATAATTAATTAGCTTTTAAGTTAGCTAATAGCTACTTTAAATAAACAAACTACTACTACTAAGAAGCTTAACATAGTACTAGTTAAGAAATATAAAAAGAATAGAAAAAAACTATAAATGTTTTTTACTTACATTAACTTATACTATAAGCATAATAAAGTTTTTACTAATTAAGGAAAAAATCTATATAGTAAGCTTATTTATAAAAAACAAAGCCTTTACCTAAATTTAACTTTCTATAGATAACTACTTGCTAGACGTAGAATAT
Source organism: Alternaria gansuensis (assembly GCA_009289805.1). Classification (NCBI taxonomy): domain Eukaryota; kingdom Fungi; phylum Ascomycota; class Dothideomycetes; order Pleosporales; family Pleosporaceae; genus Alternaria; species Alternaria gansuensis. Next base: position 190,985 of record WBOK01000025.1, on the reverse strand, counting down.
AGAAAAGTTAAGGTATAAATGTAGACCTTATTTATAAGTTAAATAGAGTTTAAATAAAAAATAAAACGCATTTTTAAAAAAGTAAACACTAAAAACTAGGCAAAAAAGCAAACTACTTACTTAAGATAGACTACGTTAGTATTAGTATATATAGTAGAGTTTAAGTAACTATAATTACAAATTAATCTAAATAACAAAGCACTTTAAATAGTATTTAAAGCAAGCTTAAAAAAATCTTAAAAATAGCATTGTACACTATAATAAGCCTAAAATACTATACACTCTAGTTAAGCTAGCTACGCACATTAACAACAAGCTCTAGAAAGAATAAAATTAGAAGAATAACTTTTAACTTAGCCTAGCTAATATAAAACAACAACGCGGTAGGTATAATAAAGATAGTAATACTATTATAACTAGCAAGGTGTAAGATAAGACTAAGAACAAAAATACTTTAAAAAAAAGCATAATAGCCTTTTTAAGAAAAAACGCTAGAAGCGTTATAATAAAAAGGCATATTTTTAATATAGTAAGGTTAAATACTTTGCTAGAAACTATAAGAGAAAATATGTTGAACAAGCAGCTGTTAAAATTAAGATAACTAGATAAAGAACGCCATACCTAGCTTAGATAAAACTAAATAACAACTTAAGCAACTTAGAACTCTATAAAAAGGTATATTTAATAGATAGCTTCAGGATTGTACTATAACTAAGACTAAACAACAAAGTCTTTACCTTAAATAAACATAAGCTAACAAATTAAAAAGTTAAAAATAAAATTATACTAAGATAATAAGCTAATAACTAATGTTAAGTGTGTAGAATAGTAATGCATTACACTAACAGATATATATATTAAGTAAAAATCATAATTACTTGTAAGATTACTAAGAGAGTTAAATATTAAGTAATACACTAATAGCTCTACTTTATTAATTTAGCGACTTAAGTTAAGAGCTAAGAAGCTAAAGAAGTAAAAAGTACCTAAAAATACAAAAAACTATATTAGTATAACTGTAAGCTTAATTGCAAGTTCTACAAAAAAATAAAAAAGAATATAAATTAGACTAGAACTAGTGTTGCTATCTAAATTTTGAGGCAGATAAATGCTAAGTAAACAAGTATCACCTTTATAAACCTAAGAAAGTAGAAATCTATTACTAACTCTAATAGACGCAAAGTAAGAATAGATGTAAATACTATTAATAGTAACTTAAAAAGACATAATATATAGACAACTATTACTATATACTTTATTATTAAACATTTGTAAGGCAGCAGACTGCCTAGTTTATAAAGCTTAGAAGCTAGAACTAAGGAAACAAGCCCTAAGGCAAGAGATACTTTATTAAAACATCTATTAGAGCTTCTATTACAATAATAGCTGCTTAGTACACTAAAGCACTAAGTATAGTGTAGGCTACTTTCCTTAAAAAAGGAAAAGTAAGTAGGCAAAAAACTAAGATGCTGCTAGAGATAAAGTTACACTAGTAAAGGTATACCTAAGACAACCCTAAAGAAAGTACAGGATACTAATAGTTAGGTAATGCAGTTACTTACAACTATGTCTATTCAAAGTTAGAAATTACAGGCACTTATAAATAGTAAGGCTATAAAAATAATAATTCCTCTATTTTTTTCATCTTGTTGTTGTAGTTAAAATAGGTTTTCTAAAAAAGTAAAAAGCAGCTGCCCTCTACTAATTAGTTGCAAAAGTTAAAAAAAGATTGTATATAGTTAACAGAATTTAAATAGTAAGTAGATAAAGTCTATACGCTAAGTGCTTAGAGCAGAAAATCTTAAACTACTAAGTAAAATTAAGGTTAAAAAATTTGCTTACAGTACTAAGAAAAAACACTAATTAAAACTTGTTTAATAGCAATTGCTAGCCTATAGCTAGCAATAAGATTGTAATAGAAGTAGAGGAGGTAGAGGAAGGTAATAACACGTACATTACTACAGCAGAAGCCTATAATACCTTCTAAAAGCTCTCTGCTTACTACTTTTTACTTTAAGAATTTCTTATACTATATAGTACTATATACAAACAACTTGCATATAAATAATATAATACTTAGACTATTTTTCTTCTTATTTAATACAAAGACTAATAGCTTACAATAAGTAAAGGTAAACCTTACTAAGTTACTATATAAAAAGCTATAGTAGTAGATTCTAAAGCCTACGTTTACTTTTATTAAGCAGCCTCTCTAGTTAGTTAAAGAGAAGCTATTAGTAGTAGCTTTTATAGTAATTAAGTAGACGCAGAGGTTAAATTTTATTATTTATTAATACATTATTAATGCCTCTAGTATACTAAATGTTAAAGTTATAATAGAGGTTATATAAGGCTTATTTAGTAGCAAGTTTATTAAATACGTTACACATGTTAATAGTTTAGGCGCAGTAATAGTATATTATTTTACTAATCTTTTCTTACGTAAATACAACTTTAGTAAAAAAACTTTATAAAAGCTTTGTAAAAAGCAAGAGCGTGTTAAAACAGCTATTAAGCAGCTAGAACAAACTAACAAGCAGGAGGATTTTGTAAGTTGCCTCTAAAAATAGGAGAGCTGTGCTTAGATAGTAACGCTGTTGTTGTATGTTTACATCTAAGTATAGGCGCCAGAAACGCCGCGACTACAACACCGCCAGGATGGCGACAGAGACGACAGAAGTTGCGGTCAGCGGTAAATGGTCAGCGGTAAATAGTCATCGGTCAAGAGGGTTAGTTGGAGGGATATCGAATAATTTCTCTATAAGTAGTAGAGAAACACAAAATACTATAATATATAATTTAAAAAGAAACTAATCTTAATAATATTAGCTAACAAAAATTTTATACAATATAGAAATAGTATGCTATAGTTAAAAACTAATTTAATAAAGCCACAAATAGTAGGGGTAAAGTGCTAGATAAATATTAATATAATAGATTTAAGCGAACTAGAAATGTTAATTAGTTATAATTAGCTAAACGCACATAACCTTACTATTAATTAGCAAATAAAGACAATACTTAAAAGAGAACTTATACACAAGGTTGCTTAAGTACGTAAAGATATACGCCTAATAACTTTAAGCTTACCTTAGAATAAAAGATTTAGTAAGATCTTACAATATAAAATTAAAAAAATTTATATAAGAGACTCTTGGAAAATAAGATTTATTTATATAAGATAACTTACAGCTATGAAGAAAAAACTTTTACTACTAGAAACACTAAGAAAGTATTAAACTAACAAGTTTAAGGAACTCTTTTAGGAAAATAAGGCTATAAAGCTAGCAGACTATTAAGATTAGAATTATAAGATTATTCTAGATAAAAGAGCTAAGTCAAGCCTAGAACCAATATACTTAATATTGCCTAAGCACAATGCTAAGCTAAAAGATTATAGCTAGAAGAATCTAAAAAAAGAATTTATCTAACTAGAATTAGGCTTAATAGCCTTTCTTATCTTGTTTGTAAAGAAGCCTAACAAGAAGTAGCAACTATATATTAACTTTAGAAGGTTAAACAGCGTAATGCAGAACTACTAATATTGCTTATTACTAATTATAGAGCTTAAAAACTAACTCTAAGGAGCTAGGTACTTTACAAAATCTAACTTTTAAGAAAATTTTTACTCAATTAGAAATTAAGAAAGTTATAAATAAATAATAGCGTTTAAAATAGAATTAAGACTATTTAAATTTCTAGTTATATGTTCTAGATTAATAAATGCACTAGTAACCTTTTAATTAGTGATTAATAACACACTTTATAAGTACTTTAGAATTTTTATTCCAGCGTACTTAGATAATGTACTAGTAAACTCTAGTAAAACGCTTAAAAAACATGTTAAGCATGTTAAGAAAGTGCTTAGAAAGCTTAAAAATTATAAGCTATACTTATAGCCTAAGAAGTGCAAATTCTATTTTAAGGTGATAGAATTCCTAGGCTTTATAATATCTATAGAAGGAGTAAAGATAAATCTAATGAAAATTATAGCTATGTAGAAGTAGCTAACACTTAAAATAGTTAAGAACGTATAATTGTTCTTAAGATTTTTTAACTACTATTAAAAGTTTATTAAGGATTACTTAAAGATTATTATACTCCTTTTTAAAATTAATAAAAAAAAAATAGAATTTAGCTAAAATAAAAAATAATAAAAGGTATTTAACTAAGTTTAATAATTATTCTTTAAAGTATTTATACTAGAAATGTACAACTTAAAACAAAAGATGCAAGTTAAGACTAACACGTTAAATTATATACTTAGAGCTGTGTTATTATAGCAGTGCTTAAATAAAAAATAGAGACTAGTGTTCTACTATTAAAGAAAGTTTTTTAGAGTAGAACTTAACTACAACGTTTATAATAAGAAGCTACTAGAAGTAGTTAATTCTTTTTAATAGTAGAAAGTTTATTTGTTAAGACTACTACTCTAGATTAGGGCTTTTACTAATTACTAGAACTTAGTAAAGTTTATAATAATAGAGAAATATAATTAATAATAAGTTTAATAAGCGAAGCTGTTAGCTTAGTTTAACTTTAAGGTAACTTACTGCGCTAGAATACTTAATAGAATAGCAGATGCCTTAAGTAGAAAATTTAACTTACGTAAAGAAAGTTATAAGGAACTATATAATACTATATTTAAAAAAAAAATGCTTAATAGCACTTGATGTTATAACTAACTAGAACTAGCTAAGGTAGCTAAGATAGCTAAGTAGGTAGAAATACTACAACAATAGTAATAGTAGAAAGTAGCTAGCTAGTAGTTTAAGCCTAAAAACAATAGTTTTAACAAACTACTATAAAATAAATAAAAGTACTAAAATATAATTTATAGAAACTAAATATATATACTTTTAAATATAAGATTAAGTTTTATTAAAGAACTATATAAGTTTTCAAAGTATAAACATATAGTATTTAAAGAAATAGTTAAGTAACTAGCTAATGTATTTGCAATACTACGCTTGTAAGTAAAGGTATATAATATTTTAAGTAACTATTTAGCTTGTTACTAGAATAAGCCTAAGAAATATAAGCTTTATAGCTTACTATAACTTCTATAGCTACTAACAAAATTATAAAGCAGTGTAATAATAGACTTTATAGTATAAATTTTAAAATTATTAGACCTAAAATTAGCTTAACTTTGCAACACTATATTAGTAATTATGTTTTAATTAACTAAGGCAGCGAAGTTTATGCTTATAAAAGAAACTATTATAGTAGAAAGCTACGTGTATAAAGTTATAAAGGCACTAATGTTAAAGAATAAAATACTTAAAAAGTTTATTACTAAATGTAATAAACAGTTTATGTTTGGGTATTAGGATATATTTTTAGCAAAATTAAGTATATAAAATAAGCTTTTAACTAGCTTCTACTTAGAAATAGACAGCTAGACAAAATAAATAAACTAGACACTAGAATAGTATTTAAGAATATATACTAACAAGCTATAAAATAACTAGGTTAAACTTTTACTAATAGTATAATTAGCTTACAATAGCATAATACTAGTAACTATAAAGTACTTACTATTCTATATAAACTACAGATGTAAGTTAGCTACTTATTAAGATTTAAAGAATATTAAAAGTATTATAGTAAGTGTAAATAATAAAGCCTGCTTAATACAAGAGCTATATAAGAAATTAAGTACAAGTATAGCTTATAAGATTCTTATAATAGCTAAAGTAGCTAATAAGTAAAAAATTAAGAGACTAACTTCTAAAAAAGAAATAAAGTTTTACTATTGTAATAAAACTTAAAAACTAAGTAGCTAAATAGAAAACTAAATAACATCTTAGTAAGACTATTTTAAATCCTAAAAGAAATTAGTAATGTAAACTATAAACTCTAATTACTACTAGGTATTTAAGTTTACTTTGTTTTTTATAAAAATCTTTTAAAAAAAGCACTTTTAAATACTAAGCTAGCTACTAATATAAAGCTTAAAGACAACAAGTATAAAGTTAAAAAAATTAAAAACTTACAGAAAATCAGTTGTTAGCAAAAATACTTAGTTAAGTAGTAAAAATAGCTAGAAAGCTAAAATACTAAAAAACTAAAAAAAAAACTTGATAAACTATAAGTTATAAGTACTTAAGTAGTATTATAAATACTTTAAGAAAAAAGACCCAGGTACTTAAAAGAAAAAATTAATTAAAAAAAATTTAAAAAAGTGTTAGCTTATAACTAGCTTAAGTTAGTTAATAATTTAAGCAGTAATAGTTTAGTTGTAAGAATGTTTATACTAAGAGAGACAACCTTTTGATGTGACCACACATTTTGTAGACATCTTTTTGGTAAAAAAAGATTTATTGCTAACAACAGGTATCCGGGCTCATACCCCCTTGTTCGGCATTGCCAGCACGCAATTGGTGTGTCGCATGTTTGGACGGAAACGAAGATGCGCGATATCCCTCTAACTAACCCTCTTGACCGATAACTATTTACCGCTGACTATTTACCGCTGACCGCAACTTCTGTTGTCCTGTCGCCATCCCAGCGGTGTTGCAGTCGCGGCGTTTAGTGCCTATTCTCGGATGTGAATAAACGACAACAGCATCACCATCTATGCACGGCTCTCCTATCCCTAGAGGCGACTCACAAAATCCTCCTGCTCGTCGGTTTGTCCTAGCTACTTAATAGCTGTTTTAACACGCCTTTGCTCCTCGCGAAGCTACTTCTAAGTCTCTTTGCTAAAGTTGCATTTGCGCAGGAGGAGATTGCCAAAGTAATACACTTTTACTGCACCTAGACTATTAACATGCACAGTGTATATAGTGTACTAGCCAAACTAGCCTTTCACAGTCCTTGTTGTAACCTTAACATCCATAACACCAGACGCATCGAAGATGTCTTGACTATAGTCACATTCTAACCTCTGCACCAACTCGACTACCACAGGGACTATCGCCACCAGCTCCTTTTTGACTGACGGAGGTGGCCGCTCAACAACAGTGAACGCCGGCTTCGTGATCCACCACTATAGCTTCTAGTATAGTGACTTAGTAAGGTCTAACTTTACTTAATGTAAGCCATTAGTCTTCGTGTTGAAGGGGGAGAAGAACAGTCCGAGCATTGTATTGTTTGTATGCGAGTCGTTCGTATACGGTACTGTGTAGTGTAGGAAACCCTAAAGGTGAGAAGTAGTAGGGTAGCTGCTTTTCACTTTTTTTGGAAACCCCATTTTGACTACAACAACAACCACCGCCTTTGACACCTTAAAAATAAATACTAAGAGTAGAGTTTTCTTTAGCTTGCTCTTTTATATAATTTTAAAGGTTTAGAATTACAAAATTTTAATTAGTAAGTAATTACTTTTGCGCTTTAGTTTCTAGAAGCTCTAGCTAACTTTAAGCTAACTAAGCTTCTAGACACATAACTTTAAGACGCTTCTTATACTTTTTATACTAAAATCTCTCCTACTTTGTTTTAAAAATAAGTAAACTATACTTTACTTTTATAAAAATACAACTAGCGCAGTAACAAGTTATAGTTCTTATAAAGTAATAAAGGTTTTTTACTTTACACTGCTAATAATAAAAAGCTATCTTAAGACCTAGCTTTCTTATATAACTAGCACAAGTATAACACTTAAAAGAAAAATTTCTATAAATAAGAATAGCAGAAAGATAGAACCTTAGGAATAGTTAGGAAGGCGTAAAGAAAAACAAGCGTATAATATAATAAGTATACTAAGACTCTATATAAAGCTAGCAATTTAACACGCAGCATAGGAAAACAATATTTTAGAGTATTAAGATAATACGCCTAAGAAGGGGGATAATATTATAAGTAATAAGAAGGATTTTCTTCTTAACGTATAAGTAAGGGTTAGAGGTTAACTAGCTACAACGCTAGAAGGTAATAATCCGCGCAGGGCACTAATTACGTAATTGCTATCCTACTAAGAGCGGCTATTTAGGATAGTCGTGCATAAAGGGATAGCAGCGCTATTACATACCTCCCTTGCAGAAGAGATATATAGGATAGCAGGATAAAGGCAACAAGTATAAGGATGTAATAGATCTTATTATTATACTTGTTGTAGTTAACTTAAATAGTTTATCTCTTACACAGATTGTTAACTAGTTATTTTATTTTTTCTAAAATTAGTACTACTTATCTTTAGTTAACATTAATAACTCTTTTCTACTTAAACATTTCCTACAATACCTCACAGACTACCGCTTTAGTCTACCTCGCCTTAGTACGGACTAAGCCTAGAGAAGTATAGCTCAACCCCGTGTAACACGCAGTGTTTATACTTTTTAAGTAATGGTACCTAGTATAAGTAGTGTTAGCGTATATAGCTGCATATTTAGCTTTAATAGCACATCTTTTAAGTTTTATAAAACTAGCTTAGCACCTTAAAACCCTACTCAAATATTCTTTAATATAAATATTCTTTTATAAGCTGCTTTGAAGGCTAGTAAAAAAGTTTTTTCATTAGTATAGAAAATGCGGCTGCGTGCTAAAAACGAAATTCTATTGCTATAGTGGCGCTTTAACAGCAAGTGAAAAATAACGTTAAAAGGCTATAAAAAGTGTAATAAGTAAAGTAGCATATAGAAAGTAATAATTTTATACTTTTTACAGTAATTCTAGAATTTTATTAAGCAGTAGCTTTTATAGCTATTAATAATAAGTAGCTCATACGCTTTAGCAGAAAACACCTTCATATAAGCATTAAAGTACTTAAGCTACGTAAGCGGGTAGTTATTGTTAATCCAGCTTGTAAAAGAAATAGTGATAATTTAATTGCAAAGTATATTAGTAAACTAATAAGTAATAAAGACCTTCTTTAAAAAAATAAGAAAGGGTAGAATAATACGCCTTGTTGTAGAGACGCCTTATGCTAGAGTTACCTACTTGCGAGTACTAGGCGATAGTTCCTTTTATTTTCTAAGTTTCTCTAAGCCTGTAATAATAAGCTAAAAGGACATCTTGCCTATTATCAAGCTAGACTTATTAACATTTCTAAGTGTCTTTATCTGTAATAATCTATTTTGCCTTTATTAATTAAATTAGGCTAAACTAAGGCTAGATAACTGCTAGATCTTTGTAGGCAGCTTACTAGCAATTATATAAATAGCATTATTATGTTTGCACTTTAAGTGTACACTTAATTAAGTTATTAACCTAATTTTTACTTATAAGTTTTTTACTACGCTCTCTTAGTAGTTTTATTAGCTATACTTTATATGTATGCCTTTAAAAGTAGTAGACTACGTAGAATTTCTCTAAATATATACTATATAATTATCCCCCCCTCTAGCTTTGTAAGGGGCTTTAATTTTAGCTTATAGTTACGTTAAAGGCGCTTTCTATTACAGCGATGCTGTATTATCTTTTAAGGAATGCTGTAGATTGCCTTAGCACGTTCTAGGCTTCTTACTTAGTTGCTTTAAACATTAAAGATAGCAATCTATACGTTACCTTTAGTATAGAGTCTTAGAGCTTAGTGTAGTTGTGACATTACGTGTTGTCGCTGCGGGTGCGCTGCGCTGGTGTTTAGTAGAGCGCTTACTTAGGTGGGGCGCTCACTTGTGAGCCACGTTAGTTAGAAAAATTTAAATAGTAAGTAGATAAAGTCTACGCGCAAAGCGCTTAAAGTAGAAAAGCTTAGACTACTAAGCAAAATTAGAGTTAAAAAATTTACTAAAAGTACTAAAAAACAACACTAATTAAAACGCGTTTAATAGTAATTACTAGCCTATAGCTAGCAACAAGATTGCAATAAAAGTAGAGGAGGTAGAGGAGGGGAAAGGCACGTATGTTACCGCAGCAGGAGCCTGCAAAGATTTATAAAAGCTTCTTACCTGCTGCTTTTTACCTTTAGGACATCCTACACTATACAGTACCGCATACGAACAACTCGCATACAAACAATATAATGCTTAGACTATTCTTCTCCCTGTTTGACACAAAGACTAATAGCTTACATTGAGTGAAGTTAGACCTCACCAGGTTACTATACGAGAAGCTATAGTAGTGGAGAAGCCCGCGTTCACCTTGGTCAAGCAGCCTCCCTGATAGTAGTTCTATACACTTCAAAGTATATAGCTAGAGATAGAGGCCTGCCTTACTACTTAGCAAGCACTAGTACTAGCTAGGCGTAGCACTAGGCTAAGCGCCCACTACGCTAGCACTAGCTCCTCTTTTCTACTATATAGCTGCTCGCATACTTAGCCTCTTCTGGCTTCGGCCTTTTAAGACAACCTTTTAATGTAACTACACATTTTGTAGACACCTTTTTAGTAAAAAAAGATTTATTGCTAACAACAAGTATTTAGGCTCATGCCCCCTTGTTTGGCATTACTAGCACGCGAATTAGTGTGTCGCTCTAGCATGTTTAAATAGAAACAGAAATGCGCAATATCCCTCTAACTAACCCTCTTTACTAATAACTATTTACTGCTAACTATTTACTGCTAACCGCAACTTCTATTGTCCTATTGCTATCTTAGCAGTATTGCAGTTACGGCGTTTAGTGCCTATTCTTAGATATAAATAAATAATAACAGCATTACTATTTATACATAGTTCTCTTATATCTAGAGGTAATTTACAAAATCCTCTTACTTATTAGTTTATTTTAGTTACTTAATAGCTATTTTAACATGCCTTTGCTCTTTATAAAGCTACATTTAAGTCTCTTTACTAAAGTTATATTTACGTAGGAGAAGATTGCTAAAGTAATATACTTTTACTACACCTAGACTATTAATATACGCAGTGTATATAGTGTACTAGCTAAACTAGCCTTTTATAGTCTTTATTGTAACTTTAATATTTATAATACTAAACGCATTAAAGATATTTTAACTACAGTTATATTTTAACCTCTACATTAACTTGACTACTATAAAAACTATTACTACTAGCTCTTTTTTAACTAACTAATCTACTACTATAGCTTCTAGTATAGTAACTTAGTAAAGTCTAACTTTACTTAATATAAGCTATTAGTCTTTGTATTAAAAAAAAAGAAAAATAGTTTAAGTATTATATTATTTATATGCAAGTTATTTGTATACAGTACTATATAGTGTAAGAAATTTTAAAAGTAAAAAGTAGTAGGTAAAGAGCTTTTATAAAAAAGTATTACAGGCTCCTGCTGCAGTAACGTATATGTCTTTACACTCCTCCTCTATCTCTATTGCAATCTTGTTACTAGCTATAGGCTAGCAATTGCTGTTAAACACGTTTTAATTAGTGTTGTTTTTTAGTACTTTTAGTAAATTTTTTCAACTTTAATTTTTGCTTAGTAGTTTAAGCTTTTCTGCTCTAAGCGCTTAGCGCGTAGACCTTATCTACCTACTGTTTAAATCTTATTAACTACACATAATCTTTTTTTTGACTTTTGCGACTAATTAGTAGAGAGTAGCTGCTTTTCGCTTTTTTTTAGAACCCCTATTTTAACTACAACAACAACTACCACCTTTAACACCTTAAAAATAAATACTTAGCCTCTTCTAAGTCTGTGTCTGCTATTCTCTACTCTAAATATAAGCTATTTTTTAACTAGCTTTCTTTCTGTGCGTAAAGTCTACCTTATATAATAGTAGACTTATAAGCAAAAAGCTTGCTATAAGCTTCTAGCTTAAGTAAAAATAAGAAGTTTTTATTAATTTTTAGTTATTATATAGAACTGCAGCTTTAGTAGCTAGCTCTTGGCTAAGTCTAGCGCTTTAAATAGTAAGTTACCACTAAAATTACTAAGTTACTAATGTTTTTAGGGGGCCTTTACTACTAGCGTAGATAAACTTTAGACTTTATCTATATAATAGATAGCTAGCTATAGAAAAGCTTTTTCTACCTAACCGCCTACAGTATTATAGCTATTACTATGCTTATTTAATTTTGAATTTTTCGATCCGGAATAAGCCTTTTGCTATTAAAAACGTGCTTTTTATTACTATTCTAAAGTTTTTTAGGTACAAATCTAGTAAATCAATCAAAAGTAAATTATTAGTAGCAGAAGTTTTTAGAGATATATACTATAAAAGTAAAAATCTTTATTTACTTTCAAGACTTTACGCACTATTTAGGTATAAAAATAATAAATAAGCAAAGTAGTATATTATAAAGACTAGAAATCTTAGCTTCTGCCTAAAACTATGCTGATAAATGTATTGTTCAAGATTTATGTACTAAATATTTATATTCTTCTTTCACTTTGCATTCAAATAAATTAACAACTTTTTATTATAAGTACTTTCTTCCTTAAACTTGACTAAACTAGAATTGATAATTTAGATTATTAAAAAATTGTTTTACACCGACTCTTAAAATTATATATAGTGCAACGCTGTTAGTTTAAATAATTAATATATAAACAACATACTTGATATCTTAAGCTGCCCTTCAAGACTTTACTTATATTATTAGATTTTAAGCTAAAAACTAAAATTCTGATACCAATATATAGAAGCTACTACTAACTCCCGAATTTTTAAATTTAGGCGAGCTTTTTAGCTAGCCTTTATATCATTATAATATAAAAACTGATAAAGTTACTATAGTCTACTTTCTTAGAAACTTCTCTAGAAAGACGACGTTTAATGTATTTCTACACTTTCCTTCTCCCTGCTAAGCAGTAACTATAAATAAGAACAATAAATTTTACCCTAAAGATTAAACTAAATTTTGATATATATTTTCTTACACAGAGCACCTTTAAGCGGATAAATAAACTAGTTGGAAGTAATGTAAAGCTCTTTTAACTAAATGATATATTACTACTAAAAGAACTAGACGCGCTCTAGCTGCTATACTAAGAGTACTAAAACACAAATTATATGCGCTAAGTTAATAAGTGAGTAAGATAAAACACATTAGTAGATTTATACGTCTTTTATAATACCTACTTTGCAGAACTACCTATAATTATAATATTTTCTAACTTTTTTAAACTTCTTTATAATAAACTTACTAGCCTAGTAACTAAATTTTACTCTAATTTATTTGCAATAGTTAGAGATAAGCTAAACCCACAAAAGGATACTTAAGCTTAATATAAGCACGTAAAAGAAAAGTAACTTGCACAATATGAAGCAGTAAATAATAGATAAGTTTGGAAAAACTAGTTCTTTGCTATCTGCAATTAACTTATAAACATTTAGAACTAGTTATATAAGACTTAACATAATGCACTACTAAGCGCAAAACAAACTAGTAACTTAGATATTTTACTTTTACGCCTTGTAGTTTTTATGTTTATAAACTCAGTTACTACAAACAAGCGTATGATGATTTTGAATTATAATAACTTTTAATTATAAGCACGCCTGTATAACTTTAGCTGCTACTTATACTACTTCTTATAACTTATTACTAATAATAATTTGTTTATTATAGTTAAAGGCAACACAGCTTTTATACTATATAAGCTCTAGGAACTTCAGCGTATACTTAATATAATACTATGATTTAATGGCGCTAATAATAATAAAGCTATAAAGCTACGCACTTTTGAGGAAATTATAAGAGGACTTGATAAATTTTTTTTTTTATTTAGCTACTAGCGTGTTAAAAGTAAGCATTTTGAGCACCTAGCATAGCGCGTTTAGTATCTCTTTACTTATACTTTTAAAGCTGCTAAAAACGCTCTATTTAGAGAAAATCCTATCTTAAGTTGCTAATATAAAATAAAAATAAAATGCTTTATAGTACTTAATAAGATTTCGAGTAACTAAAACTTTTATATTATAAATAAAATAACTATAAACACGCTAGTTAATTTGTGTTCTAGAAAATACAAAGTCCAACTGAAAAGCTTAAACACACTTTAAAGCTAAGTTTTGCTTAGTTATTAATAAGCTGGAAATCTCAAACTTTTTACGTAGCATTAAGATCATATAGAAGCTATTTAAATAAAATATAGCTAGCTTAAATATGTCAAAATATTCTGTAAAGAACGTAATTACCTTTTCTAAGCGCTTTTTAAACATTTATTATACACTCATAACTATAACAGAATCTAGCTAAATAGTTATTCAGCTTATGAAGGTTACTGCAAATAGAATAGACCTTACACTAGTTTAAATATTACTTCTTTAGTAGATAATAAGTTTAAAGATACATTAATATCTTATAGTATAAGCTGTATTAAGTAAAGCAAATATTATGTAAGAAGCTTTGAATTCTGAAGCCTTAATTGAACAACCTAGACTATTGTTATTACAAGAAACTTAGATATATTACTTAAGAGTACTTTAGAAAATTAGCTTTTTTTTGAGGTGGAAACTATCCATTAACGCTATGTCTATATATATATAGAAGATATATTTAACTTGAAACTTATATAAGAAAGGCAGCACAATACCAACGTCGACTTTCCTATTGGAAACAACTGGATATAAGGAAAACGACTACAAGAAATCGATTGCAACACTTTTTAAAGCCTGCAGCGAAGGCGCTAGGGCGCTAGAAGGGTGAAAGAGTCGCTCTACCCCTTCTGCTATGAGAAAAATTTCTTAAAAAAGCTTAGACTATATGCCAAGGCATTTAGAGCCAATAGAAGTTGAGGAGCTTATTAAAGCTTAAATCTACTAAGAAATAACAACAACAACAAAAAACAATAAAAACTAAATTGCCTTTAAAGGCTTAGGAGAAAAAAAAAGAAACAAATAGAGATAGAGGACGACAATATAACAGTAGAGAGCGGCCAAGCTATTACGCTATGCCTAGATAGGCAAACCGTAGAGGAGGAACTACAAAGGCCCACCTATAATTAAACTAAGAGCAATTTCTCTCTGTTTATTAGAGCTATACTTTAATTCCTAATTAGAAATAAAACACTAAAATCTTTCTTAGTTAGAGAGGCGCTTAAAATTACTAAAAACTTAGTAATTTAAGCTGCTAACTTAGCTAAAAACAACTCTACTTAGCAAACAAGCCTACTAGACCTAGTAGAGGTCTCTAAAGACTATAATAAAAATAGTAAAGTAAATAAGAAAAACACTACTATTTTAGCAGACTAAATATTAAGCCTCTCTAACGCCTTAAGAGAGCTTAGAAAGAAAATAAGACAAGTTAGTACAAAGAAACTAACAACAAACTCGCCTACCTAGAACACGCCTATACAGAACACGCCTATATAGAACACGCCTATATAGAACACGCCTATTTAAGCCTCCTACGCTAGTATAGCAGGCAACAACAAAGATTAACTATAGACAAATATATAAAGGACTTAAAAACTAAGAGCTACTAGCCTAAAAGATTGCTAGCTAGTCCTAGTTAGTAAAACGCTAAAAGACTTTAATACCTATAAACTTAGAAACGCCTTTAACAACGCATTTGCAACAAAAGGAGGAGTACTATTACTTGTAGTTGCCTTAATTATAAAATCTTTAAAATAAAATAAGATTATTACAACTATACTAGCATTTAAAGCAAAATACCTTTTTAAAAATTAGGCAAAATAGCAGGATATTACAACTTTTTAAACTACCTAGCTTATTACGCCTTTGTTAAAAGTTGTTATTTATAGGCTGCCTACAAATTACAGCCTTAAGATTATTAAAGAAGATATTAAAACTTCTAACAAAAGTCTTTATGTAATAGATAAACCTTTTTAGCTTACATCTAGAGATAAAAGAGGATATTAAAACTTTAGCTTAGCCTGCGTAGCCTTTGCTACAGAGAAGGAGGTCTAGAGGGCTATTAGAGAGAAACTCTATATTCTAGGGGAAAGCCTTAGAGTAGAAAAACTACGAGTGGTTAATAACTTAAGGCAATGCACTAATTGCTAGGGATTTAGCTACCTAGAAAATAAATACTTAAAAATAGCCTGCTAAATTTGCAGCAAGTCTTACTACACTAACTAGTATAAGTGCAAATCCTGCACTAGTAAAGGAAAAGCCTATATTTATACTATTTTGAAGTGTACTAACTACAACAAACTTTACGCGGCTAATAGCTCTAAATGCAATATCCTACAAGCTAGGACAACTAGAACTAATTGAACTAATTAGTATAATTAAAGTCTTATATAAGAATGTTAATAAAAGTAGCCCTGCTACAGAAAGTGCAATTAACTTAGCTATTATAACAAACGCTAAGATTATTGCAATACAAGAGCTGTAGGAGCTGAGAAGTGGCAACTAAGATTGATCAGGTGGAGTGAAATAAGTGTATTAATTACTAAGGCTACAACAAAGTGTCCAATAACTACTAAAGGGACATTAGACGTTCTAGCACGTTTATATAGACGCTAGCAGGGCCGTCACGTGAACAGCTTACCAGGATTACCTAATTAACAGAGTGATCCGCATGTCAATACTCTAACACACCCCCTAGGTCAGTAAGAAACTATTAATCTAAGCTGTAAGCAAGGAGTTAATACTTACTAAATTAACGTTATTAATTGAGAGGTCTTCTTATAATCTTAGTTCTACTACCTAGTCTTTTATCTCTATTGTAATATCGTAATGTTATTTTAATTAAGCAAGCAGCTTAGTTCTATCATAATATTAAAACATTAGATAGACCCTACAAATTGCTTAATCAGTCTGTGCGCAATTACAACAAATACTAATCGCGTCTACTGCCTTTTTAAAACTTTTAGCCTTACTACAATATTAATTACTAAGCTTTCTTAATTTTTAACGCACCTCTATTACTATTAAAATAGTAAGTCCTATTGCCTTACTATTCCCTTACTAATCTGCTGCTGATTTTTCTAGTGTTGTCTGCCTCTAATAGCAATAAGCGTAAGCGTTGCTTAGAAAGTCGCCGTTAACAATATAAAAATAGTACTAAGCATAAACGTTGCGCGCGCAAAAGCCTGCTTAATAATAAAATTTAGAGAGTAGCTAATCTTTAAAATAATTAGAGTTAGTTGCCGCTCCCTTCTAATCTATATGCTAATTACAAGACTTCTAGTAGCTCTGCTTAGAGATTAATTATCTTACCTACTACGTTAAGTCTGCTGTTAAGCCTTTATTTAATTTTTAGTTAAAATAAGAGCCTAACTAAAAAATTAAGCTAACGCAAGGACAAGACTGCTTAAAAGCTAAAGTAAAAGTTAAAGTAGCTTAATACTTAAGTAGCGTCGCGTAAACAGTAATATAACAATAGCAATAGGCTATAAACGCTTATTAAATAGTTTGGCTTCGGCCTTTTAAGACAACCTTTTGATGTGACCACACAATTTGTAGACACCTTTTTGGTAAAAAAAGATTTATTGCTAACAACAGGTATCGGGGCTTATGTAAGCCCCCTTGTTTAGCATTGCCGGCACGCAATTGGTGTGTCGCATGTTCGGACGGAAACAAAGATGCGCGATATCCCTCTAACTAACCGTCTTGACTAATGACTATTTACTAATAACCGCAACTTGCGCCTATACTTAGATGTAAACATATAACAACAGTGTTACTATCTAAGCACAGCTCTTCTATTCCTAGAGGCAACTTATAAAAATGTTCCTGCTTGTTAGTTTGTTCTAGCTGCTAAATAGCTGTTTTAACACGCTCTTGCTTCTAATAAAGCTACTACAAGGTCTCTCTACTAAGGTTGCATTTGCGCAGAAGGAAACTAGTAAGATAACACACTATTACTACATCTAGACTATTAATATACCTAACGTATTTAATAGACTTGCCGCTAAACAAGCTTTTTATAACCTTTACTAAAACTTTAACTTTTATAATACTAAAAGCGTTAATAAGTTGTTAATAGATAATAGAATATAACTTCTACGTCTACCTAATTACTATAAAAGCTACTACTAATAGCTTTACTTTAACTAACTAAGGAGGCTACTTAATAAAGATAAATGTAGGCTTTGTAATTTACTACTATAGCTTCTTATATAGTAACCTAGTAAAGTCTAACTTTGCTTAATAAAAGCTATTAGTCTTTATATTAAATAAAAAGAAGAATAGTCTAGGTATTATATTATTTATATATAAGTTGTTAGTATAAAGTACTGTATAGTGTAGGAAATCCTAAAAGTAAAAAGTAGTAGGTAGAGAGCTTTTATAAAGTATTGTAGGCTTCTGCTGCAGTAACGTACGTGACTTTACTCTCCTCTACCTCCTCTACCTCCTCTACCTCTATAGCAATCTTATTAATAGCTATAAGCTAGTAATTACTGTTAAACACGTTTTAATTAGTATTTTTTTTTTAGTACTTTTAGCAAATTTTTCAACCTTAATATTGCTTAGTAGTCTAAGCTTTTCTATTCTAAGCGCTTAGCGCGTAGATCTTATCTACTTACTGTTTAAATCTTGTTAACTACACATTATCTTTTTTTAACTTTTGCAACTAATTAGTAGAGGGTAGCTACTTTTTACTTTCTTAGAAAACCTATTTTAACTACAACAACAACCACCATCTTTGATACCTTAAAAATAAATTAAATAGATAACTAAGCGCAACACGCTTTTATCTACTTAGAAGAAAGCGCCTGTAAGCTCTTTAAAGATCGCTGCTAATTTATTATATTTTTACGTTCCTCAGCGTAAGCGCTGCATAGAAAAAGTTGCTTAATAGTTTATACGCTAAGCGCTGCTTTAACTAAGTTTAGACTAGTAGTTAAGGTAGTACTTGCTGCAGTAGTTGCTTGACTTACACATACTATACTCTTAACAATAATTTTACTAATTGTTATATAGCTATATATAAAAATTAAGAAGTAAGTCTCTAATTATACAAGCTTTCTGCGTAGACTTTTAACTTGTTTTTAGAAATAAAACGATAATAAGTACTAAGTTAATAAGCACAAGCTACTTAGCAACTTTTTTGCTTACTATAAAAAAATTAATAGCAGCGTTATTTTTACTAGAAAGCCTTCTATATAAAAGCCTCTAGTTAAAAATTACTGCGCTTAAGAGATATTGTCTTATAGTTTTGCTACTTAGCTCCTGCTACCTACTTCTACTTTAGTAATCCCTTTCAATTAAGGATATAAGCTCTATAATACTACATATAATTCTAGTTAACCTATAGTACAGCTTAGTTATTTATTTTTAAGTTATCAAAGGTGATATTTCTAAAAAAGTAAAAAGCAGCTGCCCTCTACTAATTAGTCGCAAAAGTCAAAAAAAGATTATGTGTAGTTAACAAAATTTAAACAATAAGTAGATAAAGTCTACGCGCTAAGCGCTTAGAGCAGAAAAGCTTAGACTACTAAGTAAAATTAGAGTTAATAAATTTGCTAAAGGTACTAAAAAACAACACTAATTAAAACGTGTTTAATAGCAATTGCTAGCTTATAGCTAGCAACAAGATTGTAATAGAGGTAGAGAAAGTAGAGAAGAGTAAGGACACGTACGTTACCGCAGCAGAAGCCTATAATACTTTATAAAAGCTCTTTGCCTGCTGCTTTTTACTTTTAAAATTTCCTACACTATATAGTACTATATACAAACAACTTGCATACAAACAATATAATACTTAAACTATTTTTTTCTTTATTTAATACAAAGACTAATAGCTTATATTAAGTAAAGTTAAACCTTACTAAGTTACTATATAAAAAGCTATAGTAGTAGATTATAAAGCCTGCGTTTACTTTTGTTAAGCAGCCTCCTTAGTTAGTTAAAGAGATACTATTAGTAGTAGCTTTTATAGTAATTAGGTAAACGTAGAAGTTAAATTCTATTATTTATTAACACCTTATTAATACGTCTAGTATTATAGATGTTAAGGTTACAATAGAGGTTGTATAAAGCTTATTTAGTAGTAAGTCTATTAAATATATTGCGCATAGTAATAGTTTAAGTACAGTAATAGTATATTATTTTACTAATCTCCTCCTACGCAAATGCAACTTTAGTAAAAAGACCTTGTAGTAGCTTTATAAAAAGCAAAAGCATGTTAAAATAGCTATTAAGTAGCTAAAATAAACTAACAAGTAAGAGGATTTTGTAAGTTGCCTCTAGGGATAAGAGAGCTGTACTTAAATAGTAACGCTGTTGTCGTATATTTACATCTAAGTATAGGCGCATGCTAGAAACGCCGCGACTACAACACTACTAAAATAGCGACAGAGACAATAGAAGTTGTAGTTATTAGTAAACAGTTATTAGTTAAGATAGTTAGTTAGAAGGATATTGCGTATTTTTGTTTTTGTCTAAACATGCGACACACCAGATACCTATTGTTAGCAATAAATCTTTTTTTACTAAAAAGGTGTCTACAAAATGTGTGGTCACATTAAAAGGTTGTCTTAAAAGGCCGAAGCTAATAGTACAGCTTACTTAACAGCTAGCTTATAATCTATAACAGCTACAGCAACAACAGCTTTAGCTATAGTAGTAATAGTAGTATTTTCTATATTAATTAAGAATTTAAGAATAGCATGCTTACTAAATATTACCTTTAATTACTTTATATTGTTGCGTTCTTAATTGCTGTTCTAATTGTTATAAAACTTAATTGTATGGGCATAAGAATGCTGAAGTAAGCTAATAATAATTTTATAATTCTATGTATAGAAGTAATAAATGAGGTTTACGCCTTTATGCTACTGCCTATAAACTCTAGCTATTAAAGCTTAAATAGCTAATAATGCGCTTAAGCTTACTAAGGCTCAAAAAGCTAAGCAAAACTTGCTAATAAAGTCTAGCAAGTATAATTATTTTAATAGCTACGAGGAAAAGCCAAGAGCTTCCTCTTTGAGATACAATGCTTAGTAAGCCGCTTAGTCAGCACAGTTGACCCTGCAATCTCGCTTAAATCAGTATCTTAATTACTTCAAGTATAATTAAAGGGTGTTAGAAATAGAGGTTGCGTATATAAGCGCTAATTACGTAATGTATTAGTAAGTTTAAAGTATATTAAGTCTATTAACTCTTTTCAACTTAGTTTTTCTATAGCATTTTCTTTATAGCTTATAGTTTATTCTATTTAGATAGTAAGTTAATAGTATATATATATTATATAAGCTTATTACTTTAAATAGTAACATACTAAAGAATCTTTTTAAAAGTATTAGTAAGTACATTAAATTAAGTTGTATAAAAAAAGAGGCCTTTTTACTTCCTTTTGCGCTTAAACTAGGCTGTTGTACTAAGATCTTTTACAATGTTCAAAAACCACTCAATATAAACCTTATTAGAATTACGAGAAAATTAAACAAAAACTTAAAAAGGTAAAATAAATATAAATTTCTTATAGAAATCTTATAGAAGTTGCTAAAACAAAACATCTACATTCAAAAGATTTTAAGAACAAGCTCCTTTTAAACATAAGAGAGACCTTATAAATATTGTAATTATACTAAGTAGAAACTTTAAAATGTTTAAAATTTAGACTTAGAATTAGTTCTATATTAATACAAGTTGACTATCAAGTACTGTTATATTGCTAAAGTAATACGATATTTAACATAACAAAATAACAGTACTATAAGAGAGTCATCTATAGTAATACTTAGCTACTAGGGAAGCTATAGGCTAGCTTACTAAGTGTTAGTAAGCTATTTTATAATATTATCCACATAAATCTCAAAAATAGGCTTTTAATTATAACTAGGTATTTTTTATAGTACTACTCTTAGACTCTCACACTCAAGAGATTAACTAGTCTTGTTTAATGATTTATAATATTAAGCGATTTTTATACGTTCAAAAAAAAGTAATACGGAAATTCATTTTGATCTTTTTTTCTCTCATAATTTGGGCGGAATTGCAGAGGCGGCAGTGCTGACTAAGCGGCTTACTAAGCGGTGTAGCTTAAAGAGGAAGCTCTTGGCTTATCAAATCACTAACTCTTTTTGGTATAGCCCTTCTACTTATAGAATTATAAAGCTTCAAAAACAATAACTTTTTGGATTACTTTTTTTTTTGTCACCCCTCTGTAATTGCCTTTAATTAAGTGTCTAACTTACTAAAAGTTAAGTAACTATTTCAACTTCCTAAACTGTTATTTAGAAAAAAACTTAGTTAGTCTATTAGCTAGTATAATTGCTGTTTCTAAGTACTTAACTTAGAATCATTATTTAGTAAATTCTTGCTATAGCTATATATTGTATATGTCTATATGTCTTAAACAAGTGCTAATTTACTTTTTTTTCTAATTATAAGCTTAATTATTTACTAGTTGTTATACTAGACTATCTAAACTTCTTCTATATTAAAAGATAGCTTGCAAAAAAAGCGTTTAAAAGCTATAGCATTTTTAATAGTTTACTTAAAAGTAAGTAGCTTAGCCTTAGTAGTTAACGTAGTTACTATAGTCTGCTAATCTACTTTTTAAAATATTAGACTACTATAAAAGATAGCTATGTATTTATAGAATAATGAATAAGTTTCTCTATTATCTGTAAAGAAAACATCACTTATAATTATTAAGTCTAGGCTATTATAGATTCTGTATTAGATCGCATCCTATCTTGTCTAATAGAGGTATATAATTACCTATTTAACAGCTTTTATATATTAAATACTAAAGTTTGTAAAGAAGTATAAAAGCTTAAAGATTAAGTAAAGATTATTTAGTTAAAGCATTATAGCTGTGTATGGTACTAATTTAACTTTTTCTTAGTAGGCCTTAATCTCTTGCTTAGTCGCTTTGCTAGTGTTCTTCATTAGCTTCTCTAACAGCAGCAAAGTTTTTAGAAAGCTACTTTTTTTTAGTGTAAACTTCTTTGTAATCTTATTAATATACGTATTATACACGAGCGTAATTATTTGCTTTTTATAATTTTTAATTCCTAAAATACTTATAAACTATTTAACTAATTCTTGTTCTTATATCTTTTACTTATTTATAATCTTTAACTAAAGATCTAATAGTCTTTACTTATAATATTTTGCAAATAGCAGGTCGATATTATGTATTTAGAATAAAACTAAGATTCTCTTTTCTTAATTAAAAAATAGGTAGAGCTTTTTTAGTAAGGCAATTAATTTAATTTCTTTTAGTAATACTAATAACTTCTTATACTAAAATAGTAGTAAGTCTTATAATTTATAAAGTATATAGTTAAGCTTTATATACTTTCTCAGCTTCTTAAAGCTATTAAGCATTCTATAAATTACTAAGATGTCTGCTATAATAAACGCATTAAGAAATACTCCTATAATATTATATTACTTAATTTTGAAATTATTCTTAGCTGCAATAGCTATTGCTGCTCTAAAAGACTTAGCTACTAACGCAGCAGCATATATAAAATTCATTAAGTTTTTTCTTAAAAATTCCTTTTTATAACAATTTTTGCCTTGCACTAAAAAAAAGCTATTTTAATTAAACTTGTACGTCTAAACCTACTTAATAAGTATTAGTTTATTATTTACTTTTTCTTTTAATATTTTAGTCTAATTTTATTCTTACTTAACTAATTAATCTTGTTCTTGTAGGCCTTCTTAGTTAAGGCTCTTATAAAATACTAAAGTAACTACTTTTATAATTCTAGCAGTTTAGGTAAATTATTGCAATATAGTTAAGTATTTTTTATATTTAGTTTATACTTAGTAAGTAAAGCTACTATAACTATATAATTAAAAGTCTTATAGCTTGCTCAGTCTTCTTAGGTTACTTGCAAACCTAGTAAGTAAATATTATAAAAATTAATTTATAATAAATTTCTATAACTTACAACTAACTTATTAATACTACTTATACTTTTACTTCTTAGTTAATTATTAGAATCTTAGGTTGCGTTAGTATGTTTACGCCTGCTGCCTAGCTTACGCAGTAAAAAATAACAATTTATAAGCTAATTTAGGCTTTTGCCAGCAATTCTAGCACTACGTCTAATAAGTAGAAGTTAAGCTTATAATTACTTACTTTGTCTACTATCTAAGACCTAAGATCTTAAACTATAAGATAATTTATAGTTTACAACTTACTTTCTTTAAGTAAAAGTTTTATTTTAATTAGCTATCGTATTAGATTCTTTAGGCACAAAATTTTAAACTAGTAATAAGTTATTAAGCTTATATAAAAAACGCTTCTTACTTTTAAATATTAATAGGCTACCTTTTTTAAGTAAGCGTACTGTTATTTAATTATTAAGTACTTTATACTTTATTATATTGTTTGCTCCTTGGAGTCTCTAGTTAAGGAGTTAGTTTTAGGGTAGTAAGACTAGTATCTTGCTGCTAATTTAATTAAATTTCTTATAGTGTACTAGCCTTATACTCTATTTGCTTAGCTCTTCTAATTTACTTTTATACTTAGTAAGTAGGCCTTTCTTACTGCTTAAGATAGTAGATAAATTACTTTTAAAGTTTTTAGTATTTAGTTAAGTTTTTTAATCTACTTTACTTTTAAAGGCTAGGAGAGCTTAAAAGTTATTCTTTAGATTAACTAGCTAACTATTATAGAGAATATCTATAATTTTAATAACTTTATTTCTTAGCAGCTCTTTCTTGCAATTTCTTTTGTAGAATAACTATTTATTAAAAGTTATATTTTAAGTAGTAATTACCTAATTAAGAGTTAGTACTTATATATAGTATATGTTAGAAGCTTAATAAATAACTAAATAATTTATATAGCCTTAAGAATTAACCTTAAATTGTTAATAATTACGTTTAGCTGCCCTTTTCTTATTTAATAGATAGGCTTAGCAGCTATATATGTAAATTCTACTCTATTCTAGGCGCAGATTAGTAGTCTTATAACTAATCTTAGGTAATTAATAGTATTAGAACTATTTTCTAAACCATTTTTTAAGTATTTAGTTCAAAAATTAGTAGCTATAAATTTTTGTAAAGCTTATTTTATAAAAGTAAAGTTTTGCATTTATAATTACTAGCTAAAGCTTAGCTATTAGATTTACATTTATACGCATCTTAATAGCTTTTATAATTAGCTTTTAGTTAGCTCTCTCTACTAAGCTATTAGGCTTATAAGTGTATAGCAGTAGCGTCTTAATCATAATCTCTTTCTTTATTACTTATTTCTTATATGTTAATTGCCTTCTTCAAGGCAGTGTAGTAGTGTTATTATTTTGATAAAGTTTTATAATTTTTTACTAATAATTTCTTTTAATCTTTGCAGTAAAGCTTTTAACTATAAGTGTTATATTATTTAGTGTCTTTAACTAGATATTATTGTTATATAGCTTACTTAATTTGTCTTTTTTAATAATTAATGCCTATGTCTTAAGCAGTTAAGTTGTGAAAACATTAAATAGATTCTATAAATTCTTATAAAAAAGATAAAGTATTTTTTTCTTAGTTACTATAATATTACTTATAAGGTATAAGCTAGTGTGTAGTATTTAGATTCTAAGAGCTTTTTACTAGTAATCTTAACGTTTTATACTAAGTAGACTAGAGCTTTAATAGCTTGTTGTCCTAGGTGTTTAAGTTATTAAGGCTATAGATCTTTATTACTAGTGCGCACCTAAGGTTTCCTTAATTATACTACAGCGTTTACTAGCAGTAATTAAGTGATATAAAAAGAAATTTGCTTAAATTTAATAAATAAACAACTAAAAAAACACCCTAGGTTAATTAAAACAACATTCTTTTGAATTATTTTAAATTTTATAGTATAATTATATCTTAAATACTAAATGCTTACTTCCTTAAGCTGTGCTTTAGAGACTATATTAACGTAGAAACCTAGTATAAACTGAACGTTAGTAAGTAGAAAATTAGCTGTCTTAAAGCTAGCTTTGCTATATTAAACGTTTTTAAGCAGCTCATTTCTTGTTCTAGTTACTAGAATAGATTAAGTGCCTACTTTAATAGTCTTGTCCTCGTTGTATTCACAATAGGTGCCTAGTACTAGATAATCTATACTATTTACTAAGTAGACTGCTGCTCTACTATCTATAATTACACAAAAGGACAACGCATAAAGAGTAAAAGCTGCACTATATACGTTCAAACTAATTTTCTTAATTAAGTCTTTTAGGTTAATTAGTGCTAAAACTAATAAGCTAAGGTATACTTTACTTAGTTTATTAGTAGCTAATCTGCTAGTGCTAGCCTTCTAGCTTTTCTTCTTAATCTAGGTCTGTAGCGTTGCCTATCTATTACTATTCTATTACTTAACAATCTTTTTTTAATTGTTATCTAACAGTTTAATTAGTATTCTGCTTAAAAGACATAATCTAGTAACTGCTATTTAAAGTTAGAAACAGTTGCGTAATGTCTAGAAGTACTTATTCTCTAATTCTTTACTTAGCTTACAAAGTAAAAGATATAATTACTAAGTACTTTTATTTAACTTTAAGTTATTTAATAATTATTAACCTATTTCTAATCTGGATTTAGTTTAGAACACTGCGTGTTTTTTTCCTTTTAATGAAGTAATGAACTAATCCTATAACAAAATACTAAAAGTCTTTCCTAGATTTTTGAATTTTAATTAAGCTCTACTAAGCGCTATTACTTAAAAAAGCTTATTGCGCTTCTTACGCGACTAGTCTAGTGCGATTTTAGTGCCTAAGGCGTCTAAAAAATTTAGTAACTACTAATAGTCTAATAACTTTAAAAAGTAAGTAGATTGTTACTTATTAATATAGAAGCTGCTACTTAGTAAACTAACACTTAAAGCCTATTTGTCTCTACTAAGCCTTTTTTAAGTAAGATCTATATTGCGCCCTTATTCAATACTAAGTATTTTAATTTATAAGAGTAAAATCCTCCTTTAAAATCTTTACTAAGGATTAAAGACTAGTAAAGTTTTAAGTAATTATGCTTATTAAAGTATTTAACAGTAGTTCTAGATGTACAATTATGCTTATCTAGTCCTTAACATCAGTAATTTTAGCAATCTTCCTTGTTTATTAAGTAGTGTGTACTTTATACTTATTGACTAGCTTATTATAATTATTTTTTACATACTTAGCATTAATTATATAAGCTTTATAATTGCGTTAAGTAATCTTATAGTCTTTTTATATTTAGGCGCTTGCGCTAGATAGTAAAGCAACAGGCTCTTTAATATTCTTAAGCAACTTAGGATACTAAGGCTCCTAGTAATCTATTAAGCGCTCGTTTAGAAAATTAAAATTAACCTTATTCTAGATGCCTTTCTCTAAGCAGTGCAGTCTCAACAAAGTAAACTAAGTTAGCTAATCTAAATTAGCCTTAAGACTTACCTTTAAGGCAACAGCAAGTATTTAAGAAAGGTTTACTTTAGTAAGATACTTTATAGAATTACAATATAAGTTATTATTAAAGTAAACACAGGGTTAGTTAGTTAGTAGCTGTGTGAACAATAATAGTAGCCTATAAGTTAGAGGGTAGATTAGCAGGAGGTTAACTGTATAATTAAGTAGGTAAGAGGTACAGTAGCCGCAGCGATCTGCTAGCTGTGCTATAGGAGAAAAATAGAGAAGAGTAAAGTAATAATTAAATATTTAACCTTTTAGCTTGCTAATTACATAGTAGGAATTAATACTACAATTAAGCGGCCGGGCTTATAACTGTAGGAGCTAAGAAGAGGCAACTAAGATTAATTAGGTAGAGTAAAATAAGTGTATTAATTACTAAAGCTACAACAAAGTGTCCAATAACTACTAAAGAGACATAAGACGATCTAGCCCGTTTATATAGACGCTAGCAGAGCCGTTACGTGAACAGCTTACCAGGATCACCTAATCAACAGGGTGATCCGCATGTCAATACTCTAACAAGAGCTGTAGTTAGTAAGAGGGCTATACAAAGATACTAGGTTAATCGCCTACTTAGACTTTACTTAAATCTTACTAACCTATAGAGGACTACAACTAAGAACTTTATTCTATATTTAAAAGGATATAGAAGTAGAAGTTAAACCTCATATTAGCACCAACAACAACTTTTAAGCAATTATATTACTCCTTAACTTAAGGAAAATCTACATCTACAACATTTACAGCACAAATAGCCTAAAATAAGGCTTAAACACAACAATAATCTAAAGACGCCTTTTAAAAGAGTTTATAGAATCTTATTTAATTATTCTAAGGGATTCTAATTGCCACTACCCTAGATAGAGCATACAAGAGTGTAACCCAAATTAATAAGTAGAAGATTTAGTAGAGAAAATGGACAATTAGAACCTTACTCTATTAAATACTATAGGAGTTAGAACCTTTTTTAAAGGCTACATGCAAAAAGAAAGCATACTTAACTTTACCTTTTTAATAAATAATATAGCGTCTACTATAATAAACTAGCAAGCTATCCTAGATACTAGATTTGACTATTACGTTATCCTCTTTAGGATTACTAATTAAGGACAGCTACTTAGCTAACTAAAGAAATATAACACAAAAAAAAACTAAAACTTTTTTAAGACTATTTATAGAAGGAAATACTGCAAGTAAAGCTAGAGGATTAAGTACTAGCTATACTACAAGCGTCTAACAACCTCCTTAGGTAACTTCTTATAGAACTTAATAATCTTTTAGAAAAAAGCTTAAACAAAATAGCAGAGGATCTTATAACAGGCTAGCCTATATAGAGCCTATTAAGACTATAAACTAATAGCAAGAAAAAAAGATAATACTTTATACTTATAAATAGGAGACTACTTGCTTACTAAAAACAATTACTTTAAAGCTATTAGAAAGACTAAACTTAAATAATAAGAATAGTTTCTCTAAAACAAATTACCTAAAAGAATATTTAAAGCTATAGCCTATACAAAAAATAACCTGTTTAACAAGAATCTTAGCTATTAAAAGCAAAGAATCTTTTAAAGAGAAATACTAAATTTTTAAAAAAGAACTATTTCTACTACCTTCTACTACACTAGCACTAAGGCTTAACAACTACTAAAGGAACAACAAATAAGAGTAGCTAACATTATCTAGAAAAGAGCTCTATATTACTTGCAAAAAAATCAAAGCTACCTTACTAGAACTTAATAAATTTAGCTAAGAAGTTATCTTAATAATAAACAAATACTATCTAAACAACTTCTATAAAGTCTATTTAATAATCTTTAACTTAGAATACTTACTAAGGTGATAGAGAAGAGCTAAAAAAGTTTTTTTAAAGAAACTCAATAAGCCTAATTACTTAATTCTAAAAATAGACAGAGTTACCTCTCTTCTGTGCTGCCTAAAGAAGGCACTAAATAAGCTCTTCCTAAAGAGACTAGGTGTACTGGCAGAAATAATAAACCTTCTCTACCTCTTATAAAGAAAGGTAGGCTTAAAAAACTAGCTATTAACGCTGCACTACTTTTCTACAATAATATTTAATAATAAAGGCAATGAAAAAGTAACTTTAATAGGTTTTTTAGATATTAGAGGCGCTTTAATCAATTTATCTAAAAATAATCTGCTAGAGAACATGTGCAACTAATAACCACTAACCTACCTTATATTATAAACTAAGTTATTCTTTACTAAAAGGCTACTGGAGCTATTTTTTAATAAGCTAACAGAGAAACTATAAAAAGCTAATACTAGTACGCTATAAGGAAGCCTAGCATTGCCTATTTTATTTCTTATTAATATAAAAATGCTATTCTAATCAATTACAGCAAACAACAATATATACTCTTAATTTTATATTAATTACTTACAGATCTCTATATTAACAATATTTATTAAGAGAAATATTTAACTACTAGAAAGAGAACTAGCAAATCTCTTTAGCTAAGTAAAAAAGCTAGCTATTAAGTTTAATACCTTAAAAATAAAATTAGCTAATTAGACAAGATTAAAAAAAGACACTGGTAGATTCTTTACGCTACTTACAAAGAAGACCTTCTAACTAAAAGAACTAGTTAGATAGCTTAGTATAATATTTAATAATACTTTAAAGTTTAAAGATTACTGCTACATAAAATATAACAAGCAACGTATTTTTTTTTCCTGCCTAAGCTAGCTAGCTAATATTATTATAAGGTTCTTACTTAGAGCAACAAGGCAATTATATCTAGCTTGTATTATAAGTATAGCAGATTACAGATGCTAACTATTTTAGAAAAAATAACAGCATGTCCTTAATAGTAGACAAAAACTTTAAAACTAGGCTTATAGAAAGATTTTAAGGACTTTTAAATTATCTCTTGCAATACTAAACAAAATAGAAGCTACTCTTTACCTACTTAAAGTTAGGCTTAATAATTCTATTAAATAATACGCGTTAAGATCTATAATACTAGATATAAACTACCTTATAAAGAATGCTATAACTAGCAATAGAGGCGACTAACTTAACTAAATAACTTAGTTTATCTCTTTAGCAGTCTTTAATACAAAGAAACTGTAACGGTACGCCTATACGTTATAAAACGCTAGAACTGTATACAAAGTTTAAATATCAAATAAGCTAAAATAACTAAAGGTAGAATTAAAAAAAAAGCTATTAGTTAATAATAGCTTTCTTTTAATATACTTAGACGCCTTAGCAATAAAAAAAGGCAATGCAATTAGAACAAGTATTGCTTTTTATAAAGAAGCTATGCTTATAAAAAAACTATAAACAATATAAGAAATAACTAGCTAGTTTATAACAAGAAACTAGAAAGTATTACCTTAGAGCTAGAAAAAGCAGTTAGCCTTATAAATAACTACTAGAGCCTTATAACATATGTAGATAACTAGGCAGCTCTATTTTAATTAAAAAGCATCTCAAATAACTTTAGCTAAGAGTAGCAAATTAGGTGTATTAAGGGAGCAATTTAACTTGGAGAAAAAGGCATCTCCCCTATGCTATAATAGGTCCTAGGCTACTAGGATGTACTAGAAAAAAAAAGTAGACTCTCTTACAAAAGAGGCTTCAAAAATAAGCTTTTAAATAAATAAAATAAGCCTAGCAGTTGTTAGTACGCAAGTTAAATAACTAGCTAGCGCTAATTCATTAAGCTTATTTAAAAAGTATAAAAAAAAGCAATTAGCAAAACTCTAAATACATACTTAGTAGCGTTTAAATAGAAAGTAAGAAAATAGATACTTGCTTTTTTAATAAAAGGAGATATATTAAGCGCCTTTTTTTTTAACTTAAACTAGGTTACTGCTACCTAAGAAGCTATTTTTTTAAAAAAAATTTAGTAGACTCTAAAGTGTGCCTATGCAACTATAAAGCTACACAAGATACAGCCTACATCCTCTTTAAATACTAACTATATAAGGATAATAAAGTAATACTTTAAGACTCCTACACAGAGCTAATCTCTCTGCAATAGCTACTCTAAACAAACTTAGGTATTAAGGCTACTTTAGCCTTTATTTTAAAAACTAAAGTTAGTACACAGGCTTAGTATAAAGGAACTAGTAAAAACTAGATGTAATTGCCTGTTTAGGCGACCAAGCTCTATATATAGCCTCCCCCTCCTCCTCCACTAATAGGCTAAGAGCCTCACCTGTATTTAGATAACCCCCTCTATGTATATAACTTAGAAGACAAACCTACGTAGATACCTACAGGCCTTGGCCTACACGTCTTATATAGCCTTAGGCTAACAAAGGACATTAAACTGCAATCTAAAAAAAATCGGCTAAAAGGTTTTTTAACTTTAATAAGTCAAATAACTAAAAACTTTAAAAAATAGATTACTCTTTCAAGAATAATAACATCTTTAGCAGAAATACCTAGCTAATTTTTTATAGGTATAATAAACACGATAAGTTTAATGTATTGCTTTAAAGAGTTTCGAATTCAAAAAAAAACTATTTTAAAAAGAAAAAACCTTTATACAATTCTTCTCTACACAAACGCTGGTCGCAACTGTAAAGTTATATTTATTTTAAAAGTATTAAAGGTGGTGGTTGTTGTTATAGTTAAAATGAGTTTTCTAAAAAAGTGAAAAGCACCTGCCCTCTACTAATTGTTGCGAATCGACCTCCGGGCTCATAACCTGTTGCGGATTCAATCTCCAGGTATAGTTGCTTGTTCTACTATCAACTCAGTGGTAGAGGTCTCTGCCTTCTACTTGTTTGTAGTAGACTTAGGGGCAGCCTAATCTAGGCTTATAAACTAGAGATTGAGGAGGTGCGGAAATAGAACGAAAAGAAGAAGAGAATTCAATAGAGAGACTAGGGGAAGAGAGTGAATAAGCCTTATTATTGGATTGTACAACTGTTGAATTATTAAACTCTGTTATATTTTTAATTACAACCCTAACTACAGTCTATATATACTGTTAAATAACATTCTGGAAAGATCTATACTTACGCAATAGCTTACGTAGTAGATAATACAATATCTCGCAATCTTATATAATCTTACGTAATAGATTGCGTAGTTGCTGTTGATCAATCGATAACGATGATAAGTAGTACTAGTAGCGTAATAGCTTCTAGTAATCAATTGATCGTAGGTTTATTGTAGATTCCAGGTGTGATTTTAAGCACCTGGATTCTGTGCAGAAACAGCTAAGTAACTTAAGATCCAACACTAATTAGTTACAAAAGTTCAAAAGATTGTATGTATTTAACAAAGTTTAAACAGAAAGTAGATAAGGTCTACGCGCTAAGCGCATAGAGCAGAAAAGCCTAGACTACTAAGCAAAATTAGAGTTAAAATATTTGCTGAAGATACTGAAAACCAACACCAATTGACCCGTGTTCAATGGCGATTGCCAGCCTATAGCTGGCAATATATAGTTCTATATAGCTATAGAATATTAGGTAATAATAGTATTAATAGTAACTTTATATTATACAGAGGGGTGACAAAAAAAAGTTGTCAAGAAATTTGTTGTTTTTGAAGCTTTATATTTCTGTAACTAGCAAGGCTATACCTAAAGGAGTTAGTGAATTAGAGAGCCAAGAACTTCTTCCTTAAGATAGACGGCTTAGTAAGCTGCTTAGTCAGCACGGTTGCGCCTGCAATCTCGCTCAAAATATAAAAAAAAATTAAGTAAAAGTAAATTTTGATAAAACTTTTTTTTGAACGTGTATAAATCTTTACTTAAGAGATATAATAAGTAGGCTTACGTACTTATAATAAAAACAAGTTTCAAAGTTTTATATCTTATTTACTTAGAGTCTAATTTAAAAGTAATAAAATAAGCGTTACATATGTCAGCGCTAGTTACGTAATAGCTTAGTAATCTTATAGTATGTAAGCTAGTCTTAATTTTTCAATCTAATTTCTTTATAGTATAGTTCTTATTACCTATAGTTACTGTTATCTTTATAACTAAGCTTATTTCTTTTATTGATAACATTAGCCTATTTCTAATTATAGTAATATGCTCAGAATGATGAAAAAACTGTAACTAATGCTTTACATAAGATAAATTATAAAAAAAGGATTTTATTCGCTCTAAAGCCTAAATTAAGCTGTCTTACAAAGATTTTTCAAAAGGCTAAAAAAATACTTAATAAAATGTCTTTGTAAACGTCTATAGAATAAATTCAATAGCTCATAAAATAATATAATATAGAATATTTTCTAGATAACTTACTATAATACTTAAAAACAACCTTCTATTATATTTATACTTATAAGTAAAAGTTGTATTGAAACTTTAAGAAAAAGGTATAGTTATTATTAATTTACAAAGAAAGAAACTATTAAACCAGAAAATATAGCCTTAAAAGAAATATATTACTAATATAAGTTTAATATTAAGTATTTTTATATTACTAAAATAATGTGGTGTTTAACATAATAACTAGCTAATAGTATAAATAAGTATATCTTAATGGAAATTATTGTATAATAGTATTTTCTATAACAAACGTATTATCTAACTACTTTAGAGTTATTTATTAAGTGTACTAAGTATTAGTAAGCTATTCTAATTTGATATTAGGAAAAAACAGGTTAAGAAGCTTTTGATAATCACTTAATAGTTATACTCGCAATGACCTTAGAACCAACACAAAAGAGAGATTAACTAGTATTATTTAATATACCTATTTTAAAGCAGTTTTTAAACGTTCGAAACAAAGTAATACCAAAATTTACTTTTACTTTTTTTCCCTTATATGTTGGGGGAAATTGCAGGCGCAACCGTGCTGACTTAGTAGCTTACTTAGCTGCCTATCCTAAAGAAGAAGTTCTTGGCTCTCTAAATCGTTTACTCTTTTAGGTATAGACTTTCTAGTTATAGGAATATAAAGCTTTAAAAACAACAACTTTTTTGACATCTTATTTTTGTCACCACTCTGTAACAGTTTTTAGACTAAACTTACAATTTTAAACTAATTCTACTCATCTAACTTTTTCTTTGTCAAAGCTATAACCAAGAAGCTATAAAACTAATCACCTACTATATTACGTCTCTATTTAGAACAAATACTTAAATTAAATAAATAATAGCTTACGTAGTAAAGACCTACGCAGATTTGAATTTTGTACTTAAACTTAAGTATCGTAAACTCTACTAGCGTAAGCTTCATTACTATAATAGTATAAGTAAGTTTTTTAATTAGTAATATTAACTAGATTATTAGCTTAAAGACACTATGCTAAAGGTTGTCTATAGTAATTGTGAATAAATAGAGAACAAACCTTCTAATAACAACTATACTAATAGATAAAGTTTAGAAGCTTAAACCCCTACTATATTCTACTTAGGTAGTGCTAATAAATGGAATTTTTAATCTAAGTGTATAGAAATAAGCGTTCTAAGCAAGGAATATACAATTTCTTACCATGATATTTAAACTAGACAAGCTTCCTCTAACAAAGTTAAAAGAAATTTACCTACTTTTCTACTTAAGGCTACCAATAAATTACTAATTTAAATTAGAATACTGTTTTGTGCGATATTTAAGTTTAGGTAAAGAAATAAAAATCGAACTTTTACTTTATTACTATATATAGCAAACAACCTACCTGATTTGAAAAAGTAGCTTTGAATAATGATTTTATAAAGTATATAAAGAAACTTTCAAAAGTAGCTTTTAAAACTATGTCAAGGCTAAAAATATATAAATAATACGCTAATTATACTTTAGTATTTAATAAGAAAGTAGAGTCTAAATTACTAGATTATTTAGAATGCAATTATAAGATTAAACTAACACCTGGCGCAAAGATGTTAAATCATTATTTCTATCTATTTTTAAGCCAACAAAAAGAGGCTATTAGTACTTATATTTGTAAGGAAAAACGCAAATTAACTAAATAGTATAAAAAACTAGCGCGAAACTTACTCTTAGTTATAGCTAAGCTAAACAAAGGCATTTAGGTGTACGTAGAATTTTATAATCTTAACAAGGCTATAACTAAAAATTACTACCTAATTCTCTTTTTTGTAAAACACCAACTAAACTTAATAAAGCTACTATTTTCTCTAACTTTAATATTGTCTACGCGTTTTATTAAATTTCTATAAAGCTAAGTTCTAAATAGCTTACTATACTTACTACTCAGCAATGTATATATGTAAGGGGTGGCTTTAGGCAATAGTACTTACTTTACACCACGGAAGATAGTGAGAGATAGCTCCGAAATAATAACGTGTGTATATTCTAAGCAATAATACCTGCTAGTATTCTCGCAGGTAAGGAGCCCTTTATAAGCATAATTGTAGGTAGGCAAGCTAACAATAAGCGAGCTTAGCGGATCTAGCCAACACGCAACTATCTATAACAGAGCCTCCTTCTCTAGTCTAGCGTCCTAACAGCCTTAAATTAAAACATCTAAAACTGTATATTAGGATAGCTTAGCAAGGAGCGTGTTCTACGCGCAACTTATATGCGCTTAAGACGCGTGTTACTTGTATATTAAACGCATAGCAAGCTTTAAGGTTTAAGTTTCTATAACATTATTATAGTAACTTTTTAATTTTATTGTTTATTTTTTAAAATTTTTTTAAGGTAAAAGTAAAAGTTTATAATTATTATAAGTAGTTTATGTAAAGTAATATTTGCTTTAGTAAGAAAGATTTTTTTTTATATATTCTTCTTAACTTTTTTTTTACTTAATATACTTAATACACAACTTTAGCGCACTTACTAAGTACTTTAAAAATAAGCTTTAATTTTTACTTTAGTTTACTATTTAAACTTTAAGTATATTAAGAAGTTATACTTATAAGATGTTTAGCTATACACGTTTAGCATGCTTTAAAAAAGCTGCTAAACTTATTACTTTATATGCAACTTGCCTACACTATATATAAAATATTACTAAGTAGAAAAAAATTAATAAAAAGACTAAATATTATTATTATAACTATTAAGCTAAGGGCAACTATAGTAGTTATACTAAAGTAAGTTTTTTATTTTACTAACTACGCCTTAGCTAATCTAAATAAGTACTTAAAGCGCTTAATAGGCGTTTAAATTGTCTATATTAACTCTACACTTATCACAATACTACTATTACTAATACTACTATTCTTTGAACTAATACTACTATAATTACTATAGGCGTTAAGCTTATGTATTACTAGCGCTAATTTAACTTTAAGCTTACTAACTGCTATTATGTTGCAGTGTATACTAGTACTTCTCTAAAAGTTTCTACTTAGGTGCTAACAACCTTGCTTTATTATTTAAGCTTAATCTTAGTTAAGTAGTATTATATAGTAACTACTCTTAAGTAGCTTGTTAGTTATGCGGCTAGGATAGCTAGTCCTGTTAGTAATAATAATAACGATAATAAAAGCTCGGGTAACGACGACAAGCCGCTCCTTTGGCGCGGTCGGGGCGCAGGTAGCGCTTATAATAGTAGTGCTAAAGGTAGCGGTGATAATAATGTAGCTAGTAGTAAAGAAATTAGTAATAATAAGTATGAGTTAATATTTTTTATACTTATAAAATTTTGTTTTTTAGATACCTAGATTTGCGCCTAACACGCGCTGTAACAATATTTAATATCTTCTTTTAGTATACTTATACTGTAATAAGCTTTATTTGTATTTGCATTTCTTTATTATTTCTTTTATACTTTTAACCTGCGATGCTAGAGTCTAGGTATTCTATAATTTTCTATCACTTTTTTATTATAGCTAATTCTCTAACTAGCTATTCTTAATTTTTTTTCTTAATTTTTTTTTAATATCTTAAATCTCTTTACTCTTAGCGCTAATTTTTAGTACTTCAGTATTATCTTCTTAGCTACTACGTAATTTCTATTACTTTAGTAGAGAAATCTGGAAGATATTATAGATGTAATAGTGTAGTAGTAGTTGTAATTAGTAGGCCTACGTTCTAACTACTCCCTGCACTTATAATAGTTTAATAAATTTGCTAGAAAGCTTATTGCTAGGTTAATAGGTTAAGTTAATGTTCTTTGTGCTAAGACGCACTAAGTTTTCTTAGTAGAAGATCTTTATTTTATGTTTTTTATTATAGTATTAGTATTAATATTTTTATACTACTAAAAAATACTCTTTTGCTGTTGTACGTGCGCTGTGCATGGGCTGCACTTTATTTATAGTATCTAGTACCTTCCCCTCCAGCCTGCTGTCCTTAGAAAGCAAAGTAAGTAATAATTATTTTCTATATACTTTATAAAATAGTGCTATGTTTGTTAATTTGTAAATAGAGTTATTGCATACAAATTATGCTATTAAAAAAATGAATACTTAATTATCTTATTTCTTTAAAGTAAAAGTCTATAAGTATTACTTTATTGTTTAGTTTTAGCGTTTAATCTACCTGTCTTTTTACAGGTAAAAGGCTATGCTTAGCCTATGATTTGTTTATAATTAGTTGTATATTTTTATTTAAATTGCTAAAGTAAAGATTAAATTATAATTAAATATAATTCCCTTCTAAATTCTATATTTTAAAATATTATGCTTAAATTAAGATTCTGTAAATGGTTTTATATTTTACATTTCTTATAAAAGTATATAGATTGCTATTTTTTAAAAGCAGTTAACAATTGCAAGAGTTATGTTAAATATCTAGCCTAGACTATTTTTTGCTGGTAGCAGCTCTATAATAAAATTAAGGCTTACTTCTTTAAAAACTGTATAAAGAACTAGTAATAGTAATAACCAAATGTATTTGCTGTATTTTAGAGCTATGCTTTTTTAGCGTATTACATAAGTTTTTACGTAATTCTAAACATTATAGCTTAGGGTTAGCTAATAATATAGCTTGCTAATAAGCTTATGCGTTCTATATGCGCTAAAATCACCTGCTATACGGGTGTTATAAATTTCTAATAGAATTTTCTGCCTAATAGCTTATTTTAGTAGAACATTTATTCTACTTTTATGTTATAAAGCTTTATTATTATTAAAGCGCTACACTTATGCGCTACTACTATTTTAAGTATGTACTGCTTACTTAGAGTCTACAACTTACTACTATGCAAAAGTATTTATTTGTTGCAACTAGCATAGTTTATTTATTAGAGCTTTTAACTTTTCTATTATAGGTTTACTACTAACTAATACTTTAGCTAGTAAGTATAGTACATATAGTGTGCACTTTATAGCACTAGTAGTACAGATACTTTTTACTTTGTAAATGTTAGCTACATGCGTCTTACATGCCCTTTTTTAGCTATACTAAGTTATAAAACTTTCTACTTTACTATGCTCTTCTTTTACTAGAAGTTTGTTTTGTAGTGTAAGTAACAGTTAAGTTAATAGTTTGTTTTTTTATTTATAATCTACTCTTCTTAATAGTCTATCTACAAAGTTTATATACTTAAGGTTGTACTTAACTTAAAAATTTAAAAGCCTCTAAATATAGAGCCTAGCGTGCTTAACGCTAGTCTAGCTTCTATATAGTGCGTATAGAGCGTAGGTTATTACAATCTATTAATACTTAAATAGTGTCTTAAGCACTTTTTAATTAGTATTTCTATTTCTTAAAACTTTATATAATAGCTAAAAGTTTAAACTTATATACTTTAAAGTTTAGCTTAGCGTTTTGCAGTTTGTGTAAGTAAAATGCAATAAGATACTACTTTTTATTTTTTAATAGTTAAGATAGTATGCTTAAAATAGTAAAAGTGAAGGCATTTATTTTAATATAAACTATACGTGTTTTTTAAAGTAACACAGAATAAATATATATATATAAACTGTTACTTTAGCTTTAAAAAGGTAGTATATGTGTTTTTATTTATGTAAAACGCTTGTTTTTTTTAAAAGATAACTATAAAAAGTGCTATTTCTATAGTATAGTTTTTAATAAAATGCTAGTAAAAGTTTAGAAATTTTAAAAAAGACTATAGCTCTTTAATACTAGTAAGTGTAGGCTACTATTTAATTATAGCAACACGCGTTAAATCTGCGCAAATACTGCTTTTTATAATAATAAATTTTAAGAAATAAACTTTGCTTAAAGTGAATATATATTTTTTAAAATTAATATATAACTTTACTTTTTATAAGAAGTTATATACAGCGCATACAGCACGCTAGTATAGCGCAGTATTTTTATTATAAGTATAGATAAGAATATTATTTAAATAAACTATATATATGTAATCTAAGTGCCTTTTTAAAGCTTTATTAATATAAGCTTAGAAATTAGCTAAGGTATTTAAAAGCCTAAAAGGCATAATAAGCTATTTAAAATGTTTATATTATATCTTAAAACTAGTCTTCTACTTATCCCCTACTCTAATTCTTAGATAATAGTAAGTGTTTTTAAGCTTTAATGTTGTAAAATAGCGTGCGCCTAATAGGCGGTCTAGTGTCTTTTTAATTAGAAAAAGTAGACAACAATTTTTTAATATAAAAGCATTAAAATCTAAATAATTTATATAAAAGTAAAAAGTCCTATTTTTTTTTAGTATAAATAATATTAGAGCGCCTATAAAGCTAGTGCTGTAATAAACTTATCTCTTTTTTAGTGCTTTTTTAATATATTTATAGAGCACTTAAAGCTTACAAAAAGCAAAAGTATAAAAAGAGCTATAAAAAAGTTTTTTTTCTTATTAAATAGAAATTAGGTAATTTAAACTTTCTAGTTATAAAAGAGTTTTAGCAGAATTATAAATAGAAATATTAGTATAGTTTTATAATATATTAGGTATATGCTAAGCTTGTACTATAGATACGTTTAGTATATCTACTTTAAGCTTAATACTTGCGCTATTACTTTAAATTACTTTTTACAAGTAAGTTTTTAAGTTTATAAGTCTTGTATTTTTTAAAAATACTTTAGTAGCTGCTAAGTTAAAATTCGCTTATATATATTCTTAACGCTACATCTATCTTCTTTAGTTAATATAAAAACTCTCTAACTTAAGAAGAGGTTGCTAAGTAGTAGTAGTACACTTTTTTTATTTACTTTATACGCAGTAACCTTTGTAATGCGTTCTACACTATTATTATTTAATAAGCGTAGCTAGAGCTTATATACTGCGTATTTATTCTACTTTTAAAGTTTAATTTAACTTAAGCAAAAAAGATTTATATTCTAAACAGGTTTTAAGTTTATTTCTAGGCTATTTTTTAACTAATAAACCTAAAATCTGCTTATAAGTTTAAAATAACTTAAAGTTTTATTTTATTTTAGTTACTTCACGTGTGTACTATATACGCTATATTTTTAGTATAATATATATTAGCACGCGCCTTACTGACTTTAAGATTATAGTAAGGCTTAACTTTTTTTTATATAGTTTATATTAAATAGGACTTTATTAGATGTGCTGTTTTAGCACTTATTAGTATAGTGTCCTTTCTTTTAGTACTTAACGTATATAATATTATTTCTACTTTTACGCTTTTTAGATGCGTCTAGTATAATAGCTATAAAAAAGTACTTTTTTTTTTATAAAAGACTTTTAGTTAAGTAAATTATATATAGTATAGACTTTGCGTAAAATTAATTTACGTATAAATCTATTTATAATAAGATCCTTTTTAGTTATAAAGATTAAATAGTAGTTAGTAATAGCGTACTGTTGTTTAAGCTTTAGTATTACAAATAGATACTAAATCTTCTATACCTTAGTATATATTTAGTAATTGCGTGCTGTAGTTTAAGCCTTAGTTTTATAAATAAGTGCTAAACTCTTTATACCTTAGTATATATTAAGAGTTAATCTTTAAGAATATTAAGAAAAGTTAGAAATAACTAGATAGTTTAGTTCTTTTGCTATATAGCGTGCGTATACATAGTTACTACTTTAAAGCTACAGTTAATAAAGTTTAAAAGTAAGTTAAGCATATATTACTTAAAGTAGTTTTAAGTTAGCTCTTCTTTTTTTACTTTAAAAAAATGCTTATAGTAAGTATACTAAAGCTCTTAGAAGTTTACTTTAAAATACTATATTACTTAAATTACTTTATTATTATCTCTTTTAAATTCTTATAGTAGTAGCTAAAACACTACTTTATAAGAATAAGTAAACTAATAATACTTTGTAAAAGTTATACTTTAATATTTAGCTAGAGTTTTTTAGTTTTTATATATATTATATATATAAAGTATATAGCGCTTTAAGTGCGTTTTACTTAAAAGAAAATATAGTTAGTACTATTATTATATTTAAAATTTCTTCTTATTTAACTCTTTTTAGTTATATGACTTTTTCTTTTAACTTATAAAATTATTATAAAAATTAGAGTTTATTATATTACTTTTCTATAGCGTTAATGCGCTTCTTAAGCATTACTAGTGCGCTTTAAGTACGCTTCTTAGGCTTTTTAAGTATAGCAGGCCTTAATAAAATTCAAAGAGGGTTAGAGAATTTAAATATAGTAAGGCTTTAGCTTTCTTAATTACTTTAGGTGTTAGATTGCGTTAAGAGAGCTATCTCTAGACTATTAGCTTATAGGGGAGGTATTATTCTGTAAAGGGTGGCTTTAGGCAATAGTACTTGCTTTACACTATAGAAGATAGTAAGAAATAGCTCTAAAATAATAACGTGTGTATATTTTAAGCAATAATACCTGCTAGTATTCTTGCGGGTGAGGAGCTCCTTATAAGCACAATTGCAGGTGTGCAAGCTAACGATAAGCGAGCTTAGCGGATCTAGCCAACACGTAACTATCCGTGACAATATACAAGTACAAAGTTATACTATTTAAATTATGTAATGCTCTAGCTTTGGTCTAGCGCGCTATTAACAGTACACTTTTTAAATATTTTAATTAGTTTTATACTAGATATCTAAAAAGCATTTTAGTTTTCTTGTAAATATAAAAAGAATGTATTAAGTAAGTTAAGCTCGTTCTAGCCTAGCTAAATGCTAAAAGATTCTATATAGACTTTAAAAAGTGTAAATATTACACAACTAATATGAAGTTCATAAGTATAATTATTATTAATACGGGCGTTAAGATAGACTTAGTTAGAGTTTCTAAAGAATATAAATAAAAGACACCTTAATACGCAAAAAACTACTTGCTTTCCTAAGCTATATAAGTTTTTATTAATAATTTATTAAAAGCTACTTATGAATTGCTTTTCCTTATGTAAGAAGAATTAAGGCTAAAGTCCTTCTTAACAAAAAGCTTAGTAGAAAAAGACGCACTATTTATAAAGACTTATAGTAGAATTATAAGAACTAAAAAGCTTTGAATGCACTTTAAGCTACTTTTTATAAAAGCCTTATACTAATACACTTCAACTTTACTAAACTAATTTACATCTTTATTAATACTTTAGCCTGGACTACTAGCAGTATTATAAAATAATAAAATGCGCAAAATGTTTTCTAGCTAATTACATTCTTTTCTAAAAAGTATTTTGCCGTAGAATACAATTATAACATCTATAATCTAGACCTTATATTAACTATTAGGCATTTAAAGAATAAGAACCTAAACTTATAAAATTAAAATATTCTATTTATATTATCTATAATTATAAGAAGTGAGAGACATTTTTGTTCAATAATACGCTTACTAAATGTTAAGCTGAATAAGTATTATTCTTATTTTGAATTTAATTTAAAAATTGTTTATAGCCTTAAAACTAATAATAGTAAAGCTAAAACTCTTAGCTAAAGACTATAAGACGTTCTATTAGACATAGAAAACTTTGAATAGGTGCTAAACATAGTTATCCTAAGTTTAAAGGTATTGATTTTTAGTATAAAACCTACTATTGCAACAACCTTCCAAGGTTTTACCTTAGCTAGTAAGATTATAAACATTATTATACAAAAATCATAACATATTGTAAGAACTATTTCTACTTACAATAATAATAACATTAACTTTAAAAAATTGCTTCTGGCTTTAGCCTTTTAGGACAACCTTTTAGTGTAACTACACATTTTGTAGACACCTTTTTAGTAAAAAAAGATTTATTGCTAACAATAGGTATCTACGCTTACGCCCCCTTGTTCGGCATTGCCGGCACGCAATTGGTGTGTCGCTCTAGCATATTTAGACAGAAACGAAGAAAAGCAAGACAAAGAC
This sequence comes from Alternaria gansuensis, assembly GCA_009289805.1. Taxonomy (NCBI): domain Eukaryota; kingdom Fungi; phylum Ascomycota; class Dothideomycetes; order Pleosporales; family Pleosporaceae; genus Alternaria; species Alternaria gansuensis. The sequence goes on along the minus strand of WBOK01000025.1, from coordinate 147,854 downwards.
GTAAACTTCCTTCTAACTTAACGCGCCCTATTTTGCTTTCATCCTGCCTATGCTACCTACTTATGTTAATGCTTTACTTCCAGGTACTTTTAGACAAATTAAAGAAGCAGCACTATTATTATCTTGCCTTCTAACCTATACATGCGATAATAGAACAGCTACTTTTCTTTTTTTACCTCTTTTACCTCTATTACTATTTTAACGTTATATAACAGCTATCCTTACTAGTTAATAGTTTTTTTACTTAGCTTATACACAATAAATAAATAAAAAGATACTAAAGTAAAGCATTTTAAGTACTTTGCTAGTATTAGCAAACACTTTGTAAATTTTATATTTCTCTTATAACTAGCTAAGTTAAGGCTTAACATTTTTTATATATATAGAGCAATTGCGAATTTAAGAGTTATATAGAGAAAATATAATTTGAAAGTCTTAAAAAATCTAATTTTAATTTTGCTTCATACATGAAGGTGTCTGCATAATTAGTTTAAGCTAGACTAGTTTAGAGGCTAGGTGTACAATAATGTCACGGATGGTAGCGTGTTGGCTGGATCCGCTAAACTCGCTTATTGTTAGCTTGCCTACCTGCAATTATGCTTATAAGGGGCTCTTTACCTGCAAGGATACCTGTAGGTATTATTGCTTAAAATATACACATGTTATTATTTAGAGCTATCTCTTACTATCTTTTATAGTGTGAAGCAAGTACTATTGCCTAAAGCTACCTCTTATAGAATAATACCTCCTCCTACAAGCTAATAGTCTAGAGATAGCTTTCTTAACGCAATCTAATACTTAAAGCAATTAGGGAAGCTAGAGCCTTGCTATATTTAAACATTTTAATTCTCTTTAAACTTTATTAAGGCCTGCTACACTTAAGAAGCTTAGAAAGCGTACTTAAGGCGCACTTGTAACGCTTAAAGAGTATATAAACGCTATAAAAAAGTAATGCAATAAACTTTAATTTTTATAATAATTATAAAAGTTAGAAGAAAAAGTAGTATAACTAAAAAGAGTTAAATAAAGAAGAATTTTAAATATACTAACACTACTAACTACATTATCTTGTGCACAGAATATACCTAACGTAATACTTACTATATATATATAACGTGTGTTAAAACCTAAAAACTTAGCTAAATACTAAAGTAAAACTTTTAAAAAATATTATAAGTTTACTTATTCTTATAAAGTAGTGTTTTAGTTACTACTACAAGAATTTAAAAGAGAAAACAATAAAGTAATTTAAGTAAAATAGTATTTTAAAGTAAACTTTTAAAAGTTTTAGTATACTTACTATAAGTATTTTTTTAAAGTAAAAAAAGAAGTGCTAACTTAAAGCTACTTAAAGTAATATATACTTAACTTACTTTTAAACTTTATTAACTATAGCTTTAAAGTAGTAACTGCGCATGCGCATGCTATATAGTAAGAAAACTAAACTATTTAATTATTTATAACTTATATTAATGTTCTTAAAGATTAACTTTTAATATATACTAAGGTATAAAGAGTTTAGCACTTATTTATAAAACTAAGGCTTAAACTACAGCACGCAATTACTAACTACTATTAAATTTCTATAACTAAAGAAAACTTTATTACGCTTAGCTTTATACTTAAATAAAATTTACGTAAAGTACTTTAGAGAACTTTAAAAAAAAAAAAAAAAAATACTTTTTTTAGCTACTACACTAAACGCACCTAAAAAGTATAAAAATAGTAATAATATTATATGCTTTAAGTGCTAGAAAAAAAGATACTATACTAATAAGTGCTAAAGTAGTAACTTTAATATAGTTCTAGTTAATATAAACTAGATAGAAAAAAGTAAAGCTTTGCTATAAACTTAAAGTTAGTAAAGTGCGTGCTAATAGATATTTTGCTATAAATATAGCGCGCGTGTTATACACGTTTAGTAACTAAAGTAAAAAAAAAACTTTAAGTTATTTTAGACTTATAAGTAAATATTAGCTTTATTAGTAATAAAACAGCTATAGAAATAAATTTAAAAATTATTTAGGATGTAGAACTTCTTTGCTTAAGTTAAATTAGACCTTAAAGGTAGAGTATATACGTAGTATATAAGCTCTAGCTGCGCTTAATAAATAATAATAGCATAAAGCGTATTACAAAAGTTACTGTATATAAAATAAATAAAAAAAGCGCACTACTACTATTTAGTAATTTTTTTTAAGTTAAAAGAGTATTTGTATTAACTGTAGAAGCTAGAAGTAGCGTTAAGAATATATAAAAGGAAACATTAACTTAGTAGCTACTAAAGTATTTTTAAAAAACACAAAACTTATAAATTTAAAAACTTACTTTCCAAGAGTACTTTAAAGTAATAGCGTAAGTATTAAGCTTAAGGCATACGTACTAAATATATTTATAGCATAAGTATAGCATATACTTAATATATTGTAAGATTATGCTAATATTTTTAATAATAAAGCTACTAAAACTCTTTTACAGCTAAAATGCTTAAATTACATAATTCTTATTTAATAAAGTAAAGAACCTCTTTATAAGCCTTTTAATACTTTTTCTTTTTATAAGCTTTAGGTGCTCTATAAATATATTAAAGAAGTACTATAGAAAAGATAAATTTACTATAGTACTAGCTTTATAGGCGCACTAATACTATTTGTACCAAAAAAAAATAGAACTTTTTCCTTTTACGTAGATTATTAAGGTTTTAATACTATTATAATAAAAGATTATTGCTTACTTCTTTTAATTAGAAAAATACTAGACTGCCTGTTAGGCGTATGCTACTATACTACTCTAGATCTTTAAGACGCCTACTATTATCTAAGGATTAAGGCAAGAAATAAGTAGAAGACTACTTTTAAAATATAATATAGATATTTTAAATATCTTTTTATGCCTTTTAGGCTTATAAATACCCTAGCAAGTTTTTAAGCCTATATTAATAAAGCTTTAAGAAGGCACTTAGATTACATTAATATAGTTTATTTAGATAATATTCTTATTTATACCTATAATAATAATATTATACTATACTAGCGTGCTATACGCGCTGTACTTAACTTTTTCTAAAAAGTAAAGTTATACATAAATTTTAAAAAGTATATATTTGCTTAAAATAAAGTTTATTTCTTAGAATTTATTATTACAAGAAGTAGTATTTATATAAATCTAGCGCGTGTTGCTACTATTAAGTAATAGCTTATACCTACTAGTATAAAGGAGCTGCAGTTCTTTTTAGAATTTGTAAATTTTTATTAGCGTTTTATTAAGATTTATACTATAGAAATAGCACCTCTTACAAATATCTTAAAAAGAAAATAAGCATTCTACTAGAACAAGAATATATATGCTACCTTTATAAGGCTAAAGTAATACTTTATATATACGCTTATTTTATATTACTTTAAAAATACACGTATAATTTGTATTAAAATAAATACTTTAACTTTTGCTATATTAAGTATAATATCTTAATTATTTAAAAATAAAAAGTAGTATCTTATAAAAACTATAAAACGCTAAGCTAAACTATAAAGTATATAACTTTAAACTTTTAGCTATTATATAAAGTTTTAAGAAATAGTAGCACTACCTAGAAGATGCTTAATACACTATTTAGGTGTTAACTAATTATAATAACTTATACTTTTTACGCGCTGTATAAAAGCTAAACTAGCGTTAAGCACGCTAGGCTCTGTATTTAGAAGCTTTTAATTTTAAATTTAATTACTGCCTAGGGCGTATAAACCTTATAGATAGACTATTAAAAAAAGTAAATTATAAATAAAAGAACTTATTATTAACTTAACTATTGCTTATACTGTAGAACAAACTTCTAGCAAAAGTAAAGTATAGTAAAATAAAAGGTTTTACAACCTAGCACAGCTAGAAAGGCGCATATAAAATATATATAGCTAATATTTATAAAATAAAGAGTATCTAAACTGCTAGTGCTATAAAGTACATACTATGCGTACTACGCTCTTTAGCTAGAGTATTAGTTAGTAGCAAACCTGCAATAGTAAAGTTAGAAGCTTTAATAAATAAACTGCGCTAGTTATAATAAAAAGACACCTTTGCCTTATAGTAAGTTATAGACTTTATATAAATAGCATATACTTAAAATAGTAGTAGCGCACAAGTGTAACGCGTTAATAATAGAAAAGTCTTAAAATATAAAATCAGAATTTATGTTCTACTAGAATAAGCTATTAAGTAGGAGATTTAATACGCGTATAGTAGGTTATTTTAGCGCACGTAAGACTTATAAGCTTATTAGTAGGCTATATTACTAGCTAGAGCTAGGCTATAATATTTAAGATTATGTAAAGACCTATACAGTATACTAAAAAAGTAAGGCTCTAAAATATAGTAAATATAGTTAGTTATTACTTGTTAAGACCCAGAACTAGGACTCGTGGAGAAGTCTTCACGAAGACGTTAGCATTCTTAGACAAATAGCCCGACGAGCAGCTAGCAGTTACGTGATTACTTAGTGCTTAGTGCTCTTAGCATAACTAAGCATACTAATCACACTGCAGGACTGCTTAGTGCTTAGTGCTCTTAGCACAACTAAGCATACTAAGCAGAGTATACACTTGTTAGTATATAGTAGTAAGCATTAAGCCTTTATAGCTTAGTGTGTTTAACTTTAAGTGCAATCTAAGAATTACCTAATTCTTAACCCCTCTATGTTATTTACATTATTCTACTAAACATGCTAACACACCCCTATACTATTACATTAATTTACTAATTATACTAGTACAAACCCCTTGTCTATTGCACTTACTTATTCCCTAAGAACTAACATAGATTATTTATAGACAATTTTTATACTTTAAACACTCTTAAGATAAGTAATACTACTATAGACACCCCTACTAATTCCTAAACTACAGGAACAACTACGCATGCTAACAAGCTTAAAACCTACTACAGTAACTGCAATAAGCTTAAGGCATAGCTACTTTAAGTTAACAAATACTTCTACATTAAAGGAACTAAGATTAATAATAATAATGTAGTTATATAGGCCTCTATATTCTTATAAGTAGCTACTAAAAAATAGGCTAACTTCATTTTGCGCTAATACATAAACAACACTATTAACAACAATAACAACAAAAAACTTATTAAAGACTAGGACAACTTTAAGACAGAAATAAGAAAGATATTCTTACTTTTTAAGAAATTTATAGTAGCAGAATAAAAAATTTAAAAGTTGTAACAAACTTGCTTTACAGCTAACTATATTATAAAGTTTTAGCAGTACTAAATAGTTATTAAATAAAATAACAACGCTTTAATATAGATATACTAACAAGGTTTTAAACTAGCTGTACATATAAAACTTATATAAAGCAGAGCTACTCTTAATATGCTTAACAAACTTATAGCTAAAGCTATTTAAGTAGACAACAACTTCTATAAGCTTAAGCTAGAAAAACAACTATTCTTATAAGGAAATTGCGCACCTAAAAATACAAATACTTAACTATATTAAACTTATTAACAACTGTACTCTAACTAAGGTTAACAGCAAAGCTACACTCTTAGGACTTTAAAATACTATGCAACTAACAGCTATAAGCCTATGCACCTTAATAATTTTAACAAGAGTCTAGAAAGGAATAAACTTTAATATAATAAGAATAGCAAAAAAAAAGATTACTTACTATATATATAGTAGAGAAGGTTATATAAAGCAGGACTGCTAAAGTTAAAGCAAAGTAACGCAATAGTTAAATATTCTTTACTATATAGTACTTAACAACAATCTAGAGGAAGAATAGAACGTTATTACTAGACCTACTATTACAATTTAAGGGAAGGACTAGGTAAACATTAATAGTCTAGATAACCTCTTTATAATTACCTTAAAGGAAGCCTTAGACGACAACGTCTCTAAGATAATACTTAACAAAAAAATAGAAGCAACCTTAGCTAACTAAACTAAGTAAAAAAAAATAGCTAGGTTCTAAGAAACCTACTAGCCCTTTACACTAGTAGCAAAGGAAGTACTAATAGCCTAAGACTAAAAAATCTTACTACTAGCTATACAGAAATACCTTATTACGCTAGATAAGTAAGATATTAATATATAGGTACTACTACTCTTAAAAACACAATACTTAAATAACTTAGCTAAAAAGTTTAATGTTCTGCTAAAGTAGCTTAGATAACCTAAAGATATCATTACAGGACCCTATAAAGAAATATTAATTAAATACTACTAGTATGCTAACTTACTAGAGGAACTGTAGAAGAAAAGAATTATTCTAGTAGTAACTATTAACAAAGCCCTACACAACAACTTTATATAAAAATAAACTTAAAATACTAAAGCATCTTAGAATAAACTAACACATTAACTCTTAGATTAAAAGAAAAAGGAAATTTATAAAGAACTCTAGGCAACACGCTAAAAGCGCAGGACTTAAAGTAATAGCTGCGCTATAGATATATATTATTAGACAGACCTATGTAATTTAGAACATGCAAAGTATTTCTAGATAGTATATATATATAACAGCTGTACTATACATTATTTAAACAAGTATAAATTAGGATAGTTTCCTAAGAAACTAAAAAGAATGCCTTAATGCTAATACTTATAGTATAACTACCTTAACAACAAATGCACAGTATACTTATAAAATAAATAATATAGCTTATACTTTTATAAATACAATAATTTAAAAGAGACCCTACAGATGTATATAACGTAGTAGAAGGATTATAAAAATAGAACTTATGTATAGAAGTATAACTAGCCCTTATAGTACACGTGCCTTAATATTAAATATAAACTATATATAGTTACTAAAAAGTTTTATAAATTTAGTACATAGTTTTTTTTAGACAGACGCCCTAAACACTTAGAACTACTAGAGTAATAAATATAATTAACTTTTTAAGCCTCTTTAAGCTACTAGTAAAGCTTAACAGACATTAGATAATAGTATTAGTAGACTTTAGCTCCTAGGCTAACTTTGTTTCCTTTTAAGCAGTGTAAGTAGCAGGCCTATAAATACTAAAAAAATAAAAACTCTATTTAATATATATAGCAAATAGTTAGCTTATGCTAGGCAAGACAACTGTTACGCACAAGGTTAACAAGGTAACGCTTAGCATCTAGGAATATAAGAAAGAATTAGACTTAGATGTTTTTAGATTAGCTACTTACAATATTATATTAAAAATTTTTTAGTTATAAGAACATAACTTATAAATTAACTAGAAGTTAAAAAAGTTTTTATTTAAGTACTGTAAATTAGACGCAACTATAAGCTAGCCTACACATTTAACAACTATAATAGTAAATAAGAGAAAGATTAATAATATTGCTAAAAGATAGTAGACCTTAATTAAGAACAGCCTTACAACACAAGAGTTTAACTTAATAAATACTAAAAAAGTACTTTTAGGTTACAAAGTTAGAGTTTTAAAAAAGTACATAACTCTAAATATCTTAAAAAAATATATAAAATTTTAGTATTTTTTTATAAAAGTAGTAGATAGCAAAGCCTTACTAAAACACTAACTCTAGGACTATAAGATTGTCCTAGAAGAAAGGAAGACTCTACCTTTTAGGCTAATTTATTAATTATTAAAGATAGAACTTAAGGAACTAAAAACTAAGCTAAATTAAGATTTAAAGAAAGAATATATTAAACTTTTAATATTGCTAGCAGGATTCCCTATACTCTTTATACTAAAGAAGAAAGGACTACTAAAGATGTACGTTAACTACTAGAAACTTAATATTATTATAGTAAAGAATTAATACTTATTACTAAATATTATAAAGCTTTAAAATTAATTATTTTATGCTAAGGTCTTTATAGTATTAGACTTCTAAGATAAATACTACCTTATTAAAATAAAAAAAGGTAAAAAATAGAAGACAGCGTTTTAAATATAATATAGACACTATAAATATACTATTATGCTATTTAGGCTTATAAACGCCCTAGCAATATTTTAAGAACTTATTAATAATATATTAAGATTATATTTAGACATTTTTATTATAGCATACCTAAATAATATCTTTATTTACTTTAAAAACTTAAGGGATTATATAGAATATGTCTGCATAGTACTAAGGTGCCTAAACTAGTTTAACCTCTAGCTTAAACTAGAGAGATGCAAGTTTTATAAAAATAAAGTTACTTTCTTTAGATATATAGTAGGAGCATAGGGAGTATAAATAAGTAAAGAAAAAATGCAGGTAGTTAAAGAATAGCTACACTTAACAAGAGTTAAAAAAATATAATTATTTTTAAAATTTTTAAACTTTAACTAATAGCTTATTAAGAACAACTCTAAAATTGCTATTCTATTAACAAGACTTACAAGGAAGGAAATACTCTTTAAGTAAAGTAAAAAAGTAAAAGATGCTTTCTAAACGCTTAAAAAAGTAAGTATAAAACTACTATACTTCTAAATATTTTAAGCAAAACAACTATTGCGCTTTAAGACTAACGCATTAAACTTAGTACTTAGAGGCTGCGCTAGTTAATTATATAAAAGCAAATAGCACCTAATTACGTACTATTTATAAAAATTCTCTAGACTAGAAGAATAATACAACGTCTATAATAAGGAGCTATTAGCTATTGTTACATGCTTATAGTATTAGAAAGTATACGTAGAAAGCTACTTAGAACTTATAATATTTATAAATTATAAAAACTTAGTTAATTTTACAACTACTAAAGTACTTAACTAATAATAAGTAAGATAGTTAGAACTACTTAGACAATATAAGTTTAAGATTATATATACACCTAGAAAGAACAATAGTAGAGCAGACGCTCTTAGCTAACAACATAATATTACAAAAATAAAGAAAATTATTAATACTATAATACTTAAGATTAACAAAGATAGATTACTAGGACTAGCAAGAATACTAAACGCAGTTCTATAAATTACACTTAATATACTAGAAAAATTATAAAAAGCAATTAATAAATAATATTATAATAACTTTGTATATAGTTATCTTAGTATTACACAAACTATAAAACTTATTAAGAAAACTTATAAGTTTCTAGGAATAAAAGATAAGGTTACCTCCTTTATTGCTAAGTGCGCAGATTATTAGAAAAACAAGCATAGTACCTACACACCTTATAAAAAAATGCAAGTAATAAAGCTACTTAACACACTATAGTTTAATATTTCTATAAACTTTATTACAGGCCTACTAGTCTTAAAAAACTCTATTACTAAAGTATCTTATAACGCAATTCTTATAGTAGATAATTAATTTATAAAACAAGCAGAGTACATTGCCTTTAAAAAAAATTTTACAGTAGTATAGCTAGCACATATTATTAATAACTAAATTATTGAATACTACAGCATACTAAAGTTAATTATTAGTAATAAAAATAAGCTCTTTACCTCTAACTTTTAGACAACGCTATTAGCTACAATTAAAATAAAATAAAAGCTATTAATAGCTTATTACTTGCAAATAGATAGACAAATAGAATAAATAAATTGTATAATAAAAGCTTATCTTAGGATATATGTTAACTAATAGTAAAACAACTAGGTATTATTACTACTTATAGCACAAATAGTATACAACAATAAAATATTAGAGTTTATAAGATAGACACTGTTTTACGCAAATTATAAAAGACGCCTAAATCTCTTTATACACACATTTCTAAGCTAAAAGACAGAAGCAGCTATTATAGCAGCTAATAAGCTTAAAATAGTATATAAGTTACTTAAAATAACACTTAAGAAGGCTTAATACTAAAGTATTTTATATGTTAACTAGAAACAAAAAATAGCACCTTAGCTAAAAAAAGGGGATAAAGTATATTTGCTTACAAAGAATCTTTGCACTAAACAACTAAATAAAAGACTTAATAATATTAAAGTTAGACTATTTTTAATTCTAGACTAGAAAGAACTAGTTATATATATACTTAACCTCCTACAAGATATAAAAATCTACCTAAGATTCTATATTAATATGTTAGAACTAGTAGACCTAGAAACGCTACTCTAGAAAACCTTCTACTACAAAATAAAAAAAACAAATTTAAAGTTAAGAAAATTCTTACACACTAAGACAATAGTAACAGCAAAGAATATCTAGTTAAATAGTTAAGTTACCTAGACAGCAACAACACATAAAAACTAAATATAAACTTTATAAACTACTATCTACACCTTATAGAATACTACTAAAATTAGAAGCTTTTTAATAATTAAGCAGCAAGCCCTTAAAAGCACTTTAGGTGCTAAGTAAAAGGTTTAAAAACAAACCATTAGAGACACTAGAAAATTCTATAGTCTTTTTAGCCTTTTTACGCTTTAACTTTTTAATTTTATAAGACTTAACTGCTATTGCATCTTTTACGCAATAGTTTAACAAATTTATTTATAAATAAAGCTACTTTTTATAAGCGCGCTATATACGTAACTTTTCTAACACTTTTTTATATATTTTTATTACAGTATTTTGTATATTACAACTTTCTTTTATGCGTACGCGTAGCTTTTCTTTTTCTATAGCTAAATGCTTAAACTTTAACTTTATTACTTAGACGTTATACTGTTAGCTCTAATATAAACACTTACTATACTTTTTTAAATAAACATATACCTTACACACGCGCTTGTTGTGCGCATAAGTAGAACATTTTTAAACTATAGCTTTTCTAAAGAAATTAATAAAGTTGTAGAGACAGTAATAGTAATTAGTACTAGTAAGAAGTTTCTGCTTAAGTATAGTAAAACAAGAACAAGGCAGCTAATACTACTTATAATAAGAAAATAGCCTTATTATAAGCTAAGACTTTGCTACTATTATGTAACTTAAAGACAACTTACTAGAAGGAGAAGAGATAGTGTTAAGACCTAGAACTAGAACTTGTAGAGAAGTCTTTATAAAGACGTTAGCATTCTTAGACAAATAGCTTAATAAGCAGCTAGTAGTTACGTAATTACTTAGTGCTTAGTGCTTTTAACACAACTAAGCATACTAATTACACTGCAAGACTACTTAGTGCTTAGTGCTCTTAGCATAACTAAGCATACTAAGTAGAGCATATACTTGTTAGTATATAGCAGTAGGTATTAAGCCCTTATAGCTTAGTATGTTCAACTTTAAGTGCAATCTAAGAATTACTTAATTCTTAACCCCTCTGTGTTATTTACATTATTCTACTAAACGTGCTAACACACCCCTGTACTATTACATCGATCTACCAATCGTGCTAGTACAAACCCCTCGTCCATCGCACTCACTTATTCCCCGAGAACCAACACAGATTATCTACGGACGATCTTCACATTACTATTACTAGTTCTTAATAAAATATTTAAAAAAGTAAGCTTTAATTTTGTAATAAAGCTACTACTAGCAAAAAATAATAGTTTAGGTTATATATTTAATATAATTTTTGTAATTATTAACTACTCTTTAAAAATAGTAATTTATATACTTATATTAAAAACATAAAATGTAAAATAATTTATAAAATTTTACTTTAAATATATTATTTTAAAGTATAGAGTTTAGAAAAGTATTCTATTTAATTATAGTTTAATCTTTACTTTTATATTTTAAATAGAAATATACTACTAATTATAAGTAAAGCGTAGGCTAAGCACAGCCTTTTACTTATAGATAAATAAGTAAACTAAATACAAAAACTAAATAATAAAGTAATACTTAAGGACGTTTGCTTTAGAAAAATAAAATAATTAAGTGTTACTTCTAATAACTATATAATTTGCGTACAACAACTTTATTTACAAATTAATAAAAATAATAGCTTTTTACTTAGTGTATAGTAAGTATTTATTGCTTATGTTGCCTTCTAAAGATAGTAGGCTAGAAAAAAAAGTATTAGACGCTGTAAATAGAGTGAAGCATATATATAGTGCACGTGCAACAGTAAAAGAATACCTTTTAGTAGTATAAAAATACTAATACTAATACTAATACTATAATAAAAAATATAAACTAAAGATCTTTTACTAAAAAGACTTAGTTTACTTTAGCATAAAGAATATTAACTTAGCTTACTAACTTAGTAAAAAGCTTTTTAGCAAGTTTATAAAACTATTTTAAGTATAAGAAGTAGTTAGAACGTAAGCTTACTAACTATAACTACTACTTTATTATTATATTTATAATGTTTTCTATATCTTTTTACTAAAATAATAAGAATTACGTAGTAATTAAGAAAATAATACTTAGGTACTAGAAATTAGCTCTAAAAGTAAAGAGATCTAGAAAGTTAAGAAGATATTAGAAAAACAAATTAGAAATAGCTAGCTAGAGTATTAGCTATAATAAAAAGGCTATAACAAATTATAAAATACTTAAAATTTGGCATTACAGTTTAAGAATATAAAAAAACTAATTAGGAAATATAAGTATAATTAAAGATTATTGCATTTTAAGCGCGCTAAAAGAATATACTAAATATTATTATTGCGCACTAAAGGCGCAATTTTAGTATTTAAATAAATAAACTATAAGTATAAAAATAATTTACTTTTACTTATTATTAAAAATGTCTTTACTACTAGCATAAACTTTATTATCACTACTAATATTATTACTACTACTTTTAGTACTACTGTTATACGCGCTACCTGCGCCTAGACTACGCTTAAGAAGTAGCACGTTGTTATTACTTAAGCTTTTATTATTATTTTTATTATTACTAGTAGGACTAGTAATTTTAGCTATATAACTAGCAATTAATTTAAAAATAGCTACTATATAGCGCTACTCTACTAAAATTAAGCTTAAGTAGTAAAGTAAAGTTGTTAGTACTTAAGTAAGAACTTTTATAAGAGTACTAGTATATATAGTAACGCAGTAGTAGTTAAAAAGCTTAAAGTTAAATTAGCGCTAGCACTGTATAAGCTTAACGCTAGTAGTAATAATAATAAAGTTAGTTCTTAAAATATTAGTATTAGTAATAGTAGTATTAAAATAAGCACAAAGTTAGTATAAATAATTTAAATACGTATTAAGTACTTTAAGAACTTATTTAAATTAGCTAAAGTATAGTTAATAAAATAAAAATACTTACTTTAGTATAACTACTATATTTACTTTTAGTATAATAGTTATAATAATAATACTTAGTTTTACTATAAATTTTTTTTTATTTAGTAATACTCTACGCGCAGCATAGGCACGTTATATATAAAGTAATAAAATTAGTAGCTTTTTTAAGTATACTAAACTTATATAGCTAAGCATTTTATAAGTAGAACTTTTTAATATACTTAGAATTTAGATAGTAAACTATAATAAAAATTAAAACTTAGTATTAAAGTATATAATAAGTGCGCTAATATTATGTATTAAGTGTGTTAAGTAAGGCAAAAACTATAAAAAATATACTAAAAAAAAATTTTATTACTGTAGTAAATATTACTTTATATAAACTACTTATAATAACTATATACTTTTACTTTTACTCTTAAAATTTTTTTAAAAATAAACAATAAAATTTAAGAGTTACTATAATAACGCTATAAAACATAATCTATAAAGCTTGCTATATATCTAACTTAGAAGTAACACGCGTTTTAAGCGCATATAACTTATACGTAAAATATACTTTTCGTTAAGCTATTTTTATATACAATTTTAGAAGTTTTAAGTTAAGGCTGTTAAGACGCTAGACTAGAGGGGGAGACTCTGTTACAGATAGTAGCGTGTTGGCTAGATCTGCCAAACTTGCTTATTGTTAGCTTGCCTACCTACAATTGTGCTTATAAGGGGCTCCTCACCTACAAGGATACCTGCAGGTATTATTGCTTAAAATATACACATGTTATTATTTGGAGCTATCTCTCACTATCTTCTGTAGTGTGAAGCAAGTACTATTGCCTAAAGCCACCCCTTACAAATAAGAAAGCTTTCTATTTCTAGATAAAAGTTAAGGCGAAAGAGACACTTATTATAAAAGTTGCACGCTATTATAGTGTATTATATACAAATTACTTATATGTAGTGCTGTTTAAAAAGAAAGAAGCAGTAGGTAAGAAGTAGTAGCTTTATAAAGTATTGCAGCCTCCTGCTATAGTATATACGTATTCTTTTTCTCCTCTATTGCATTATATTGTAATCCTATTGCAATCCTACTGTAATCTTATTATTAGCTGTAGGCTAGCAATTAATATTAGACACGTTTTAACTAGTGTTGTTTTTAAGTACCTTAGCAAGTTTTTTAACCCTAATTATTACTTAGTAGTTTAAGATTTCTTCTTAGAACTTATTTACTAACTATTTAAATCTTGTTAAATACACTTAATCTTTTTTTTTTTTAACTTTTGCGATTGATTAGTAGAGGGTAGCTGCTTTTTATTTTTTCAGAACCCTATTTTGACTACAACAACAACCACCATCTTTAACACCTTAAATAAAAAAAACTACTTCTACTAGAAAGCAATGCTAATCTAACTTTATCTGCTAACAAACATGACTCTTAACTAATAAAATATTACTAGATAAAGCTTACGATAATATTAAAATAGCTAAAAAAGCTATTTTAGCTATTAACTTTTATGAAACTAAGCTTGCTAAATATTTTTATAAGCGTAAATACTTTTTTAGTGCTATAAGTACTACTTTTATAATGCCAGGATTAAGATGTTGCTTATTTATTAACAAGACTAGACTTTATATCTCTATAAATACACAACTCTAGCGCTAGATCTTTAATCTCTACTATAACTACAAAATTGCAGGCTATAAAAGACTTAAATTTACTTTTCATTTAATATACAACTATTACTACTAGCCTAGAATAATATAGTTTATTATAAAATACTATAACGCCTGTAGTGGGTGCAAAAGAATAAAGGCTTTATAAAATAGTAAATATAGCTATCTAAAACTACTACCTTTTCTACACTGATAGTAGTTATATTTTACTATAAATCTTATGCAAGATCTCTCTCCTTCTAGAATAAATAGTAAAGAGTTTTATAATATCTTAGTTGTTATAGATTACTTTACTAAAAGATGCTATTTTTACTTAACTTACAAACGCACTGCAGTAAAAGTCTCTAAATAATTTATAAATGTGTTTAAGTATTATAGCTTATCTATTAGTATTAGATCTATTTGTAGTAGTAATTTTATCGCCTTATTCCAGAAGTATATTTGCTAGCAACTAAATATTAACCGTATCTTGTTTACAGCTTACTACCTAGAAACAAATAAATGAACAGAACAAGCAAATTAGTTACTACAAATATACCTACGCTAATATATTGATTACGCGTAGAATAACTAGGCTTTGTAGCTATAAATTACTAAATTTCTAATTTATAATACTATTCACTTTAGCACAATTATAACTTTATTTTTTAATAAGTTTAAGTTTGATGTTTCCAGTGAAGTTTACTCTAATAAATATATAAATACTAATTTGCTACGTCTAGCCTATAAATAGGCAATTGAGGCAAGAAAAATAATAAATTTATAAATAGATTTAGTTACGAATCTAGAAAAATGACTACAATAAGCTTAGTAAAAGTAAGTAGCTTAAGTTAACACAACACGTTGTACTATACTACTATATAATATCAGTAATGAAGTTTAAATTTTAATAATGAACTAAAGTTCTTTATAATATTTGAAGAAGCTTACGAACTACTAAGATAGCTTTTGTATAGTAATAAGAGTTATTTATAAAAGATATACCTATAAACTCGACTTGCTTGTAAAAATATTTTGTAATAGTATATTTCTAGTATTCTATCTTTAACTACTACGGCTAGCGGCTACTAAGTGCCTATCTCATTAAGCACTAGCATAACTAGTGCTAGTAGAGATTGTAAATAGTAATAGAAACGCCTACACAAAATAACCTATAAATAAATTTATTAACGTTGCCTCTGTAGAAAAAAGCAGGATTAAAAAACGCTAGGCGTATAAGTTTAAATACATAGATTTTCTAGAGCCTACTTAGCATAATGCTTAAGACTAATTTGTTTATTATAATACTAAACTCTTTTACTAAAAATATTGTAACAAGCCTACTTCTCTAGATCTTGCTATAACCTTTAATAAGACCTCTCTTTCTAAAGACGCAGGTAATAGACAAGATTAATATACTAGCGCTAATAAAGACTTAGCGTAAAAGCTTAAAAAGCCTACGTACGCAATAGCAAGAGCTGCTACAATAAATACTTAAACTACTATATATTTACGCTGTTAATATCTGCTTTACTATAGTTATTAATAGGCTCCTAAGTTTGTTATTTACTAATTATATAAGTTATACTTACAATAGCTAATCTTCTTGGAGTAAGTACTTAAAGGATACTTTCTTTTATATATTATAAGAGCGCTATTTACCTTAACTTTCGCCTTCTAAAGTTAAGGTAGTAGAAAATAGCTTAAAGATATACGTTGTGTATAAGAATGTGTGTAGACATACGCAGCCTTACACAAACTATAAAGCTAGTTTAAAGAATTATAAAGTTAGTAGTTACATAAAAAAGTTTCTTATTTCTTTCTCTTCTTTAAAATTGTAAGTTTCTTTTTTATCTATATACAAGCGACTATAGCTAGAGGACTAGCTACCTCTTTTTTTCAAGAAGGGGCACATGTAAGAACATAGCCTCTATCTACTTAGAAATAAAGGCCTGCCTTACTACTTTTACCTTGAATAATATTAAGCTAGTTTATGCTAAGCTAATTATGCAGGCTTAGGTCTTAAATGAAAATATCATAAAGTAAGTAAGCTATCATAAGCTATAGTAGCTGATTATATTTTATTATTAGCTTTGTTAACTTTTTTAGCTAGTACAAGCCTTAGGCATAGAAGCTTTTTTTTAATAATAGTGCTATTTACTTTAGTTAAGATTCTAAGAGCAGATTACTTCCTAACCTCTATTCTTACAATAACTATACCATTAAGTCTAAGGCTAATAAGTTTTTAGAAAAGTAAAAAATAAAAAAGCTAATTTTAGGTACTCTTAAGAAAGTATGTACATTCTATTATTAGCTATAATAGGCTATTCTAACTTCGTATAGCGCAAGGTTACTAAGAGCAGCTGTTTTTTACTTAAGTAAAAGGTATATGATATATATATAAAGTTGTTAAATCTAAAGTCATGATATGTAAGCGCTAAGGGCAACACTTAGGGCAGCTTAACTAAGTCTATTTAAAGTGTTAAGACCTAGATCTAAAAGGCTAAGAACAAGATAAATAAACTTTAAATCAGTTTAAATAAGCTATAATAGACTACTTTAGGCTATAATAAGTTTATAAGACCTTTAGTATATATATATAAGATGCGCCTAGGTGGTACTTACTCCTGATAGGGCATTATAAGTTAGACTAGGCTATAACAACCTAGTCTAAGATGTTTTAGTAGATACCCTAATCTATATAATTTAAATAATAACATAGCTCTTTTTACACTTAGTAATTTCTTACTAGTATAACTTTTTTTCTTATAGATTTAAGCTACTTAGCCTTAATTATTTTTTAGTTCTAGTATTCTATTAGCCTAAGTGTACTTTAAAAGTCTATAGTAGGCTACTACAGGCAAATATAAGGAGGAGTTAAATATATAAAAGAAGCTCTTAAAGTTTTAGGCTAAAGTACTATGAAACACCTAACTAAAAAACTTTTTTTTAAAAAAAAAGTAAAGATATACGTTAGTCATTGTTCTCTAATTTACTTAAAGTTATTTTCTTTTTTTTTAAGAAGTCATCCTTAATTTCTCATTAGTTCTACTTTCTCAGTATAGCAACGTAGAAGTATATTATTTCTATTTTAAAATTTCTTAAGCGCTTTTGTGCTTGGATTAGAAGTAATTTATTAGAAGTTCTTTTCTTCAAATCAATCTCTTTTTAAGACTAAATATTTTTAATAATTAGCTTTTTTTTTAGTATACAACTTACTTTGTATACATCATTACCTAGTTTTCTTAAAGTGTCTACGTTTTACCTTTCTAGGTATAGTATCTTCCCTATTAAGTTATATAGCTCTAATAGTAAGGCGTAGAAGACTAAGTAGATACTTTTAGCTTTAGTATGTTTACTCTAAACGTAAATAGGCTAATCTAGGCTATAATACGTTTTGGTTCTATAAACTTCCAGTTTATCTATTTTTTAGCCTTATTAATTGTATATCCCAATTTAATACTAAGACCTAGTCCTCTACTTACAATATAATAGATAACCTTTTCTTATTAACATGTGTCTTTAAGTAAGTATTAGCTATTATAATTTTTTATTTATACTTACTTCATAGACTGAGCACTCTAGGGGCAGTTTGTAGTCCTATTAGGCTTTTTTAGTGCTTAAGGCTATGCTAGGCTATTCTGCGCTAATTACGTTTTTTTTATAGTATGCTTATAAATAAGTAGTTCTAGTAGTTGTAGGTATGCTGTTGTTGTATATAAATTTACTAATAAAGATCTATAGAGCCTAATTATCTTATTCTAATGTATAATAGCGCTAAAAGTATGATTTAATATATTTAGTTCTGCTTTTCTATCTATCTGTCTGTTTAAGAATAGAAAGCAGATGTAAAAACTTTTCTAAAGTTTATATAGTATTAGAAGGTGTCCTAATGCTTTGTATTTATTAGTAGGCCTTTATCGAAAACTACCTACCTTAGTACACTATATAGTCTAATAACTTTGCGTATTTCAGCTTAAGCTATGTTAGTGCTGTTTTAATTAGCCCTTGCTAGGATATAGTAGGCTAGTTTAGTTAACTAGTATACTATAATAAGTATTAAGTCGCTTACTTAGCTTTGCATCTTGCTAGAAAGCAATTTTAAAATAAAGTTTATTATTACGTCCTCTTACAGCCTCTCTAGTAAGGTTAGAAATTCAGAGAGGCTTTAAGGCCTATAATAAGCTAGAGTTAACTTTCTATTATTATGATTTTTAAGGTGTTAAAGGTGGTGGTTGTTGTTGTAGTCAAAATAGGGTTCCAAAAAAGTAAAAAGCAGCTACCCTCTACTAATTAATCGCAAAAGTCGAAAAAAAAGATTGTGTGTAGTTAACGAGATTTAAACGGTTAGTGGATAAGTTATAGGAGGAAAGCTTAGACCACCAAGCAATAGTTAAAGTCGAAAAAATTTGCTAAGGTACCAAAAAACGACACTAGTTAAAACGTGTCCAACAGCGATTGCCAGCCATAGGCTGGCAATAGGATTACAGTAGGATTGCAATAGAATTGCAACATGATGCGATAGAGGAGGGAAAGAACACGTACGTACCACAGCGGGAGCCTGCAATACTTCATAAAGCCGCTGCATCTCACCTGTTAACTTTCTATAAGTAAGGTAGTTACATTAATACTTTATTACGTCCTTTCTTATGCCCTTCTCGATAAATTACTATTATAGTTTCTTTAGTATTCTTTAGGTGCTAAAGTAGCTTATAAGTAAGTTATTATAGTATTCTCTTAGTACTTGTGCCTTGCTCTATGTGTTAGTAAGCTCTTTTAGACGCAATAAGTCTATTCTAGGC
Source organism: Alternaria gansuensis (assembly GCA_009289805.1). Lineage (NCBI taxonomy): Eukaryota > Fungi > Ascomycota > Dothideomycetes > Pleosporales > Pleosporaceae > Alternaria > Alternaria gansuensis. Next base: position 128,342 of record WBOK01000025.1, on the reverse strand, counting down.
TATAATAAGTTATTTTAGTCTATCTCTACGTCTAATTTATTCAACGTAGCTTTTATATCCTTATTAGTAACATTGCAGTCTTTTAAAAGTTCTAAATTTTTAAGCGCAGTTCTTTTTGCTTATATAAACCTTTGTAGCACTTTTTTTAAGAGTAGATTACTACTTTATTTATTTACTTAACTTAGTAAGAGTTGTTATAATAAGTAAGCTTTACTTACTTTTATTGCTTAAAATATCTCTTATTAGCTATATAAAAGCCTTATCATACTTTTGTACTAGTTTTTGTAACTCTGCTATATAGTTAAGATAGCAGAATAGGCTGTATGCTAAAGTTGTACTTCTAGAGCAGTAGTTTAAAATAAAATTATAGCGCGTTAGTACTAGATATAACTGTACTTACTAGTAGTTAAGAATTCTACTTTTTATAAACTATTTAAGGTTTTAGTAGTCTATTAAGATCTTAAAATAAATACTTTTAAGGTAGTAGCGCTAGTATTCTAAACTCTTAATAACTACAAAAAGTTTTGAATTATAAATATTATAGTTGTGTTTTGCTGCAACAAGCTTATGCAAATAGGAGTTTACTAGCCTCTATTATTCTATAGTAAGTAATTGTAGAATATATTAGCTTAGGATAATTAATATCGCACTATTAAAGGCTTCTACTTCTACTTTTATTTTCCCATCTCTCTTAAAATGCGCTAGTATAAGTATATTTAAAAAAGAGTTTTTAAGTTATCAAAATGCTTTTTTTGCTTCTTCCCTAATATCAAAAGTTCAACTTTCTTCTCTTTTTATAGCGTAGCTTTTTCTAGCCAAGCCTAGGCTTTTTTAAGTTAATATATTTAAAGGTAGAGCTAACTTATAAAAATAAAGTAACATAGCTTCTTTAGTAGTTTATTTTTTTTTTTTTAAGGTGTCAAAAGTGGTGGTTGTTGTAGTTAAAATGGGGTTCCAAAAAAGTGAAAAGCAGCTACCATCTACTGATTAATTCTAAAAGTTGAAAAAAAATTGTGTGTAGTTAACAAGATTTAAACTGTTAGTAGATAAGTTTTAAGGAGAAATCTTAGACTACTAAGCGATAATTATGGTTAAAAAATTTGCTAAGGTACTAAAAAATAACACTAGTTAAAACGTGTCTAACAGCGATTGCTAGCTTATAGCGAACAACTGGATTACAGCAGGATTGTAATAAAATTACAGGATAATAGAATAGAGGAAGAAAAGGATACGTACGTACTGTAGCAGGAGCCTATAATACTTTATAAAGCTAAAGCTACTGCTTCTTACCTACTACTTTTTACCTTTTAAATACTACTGCATACAGATATTTTGTATACAATATACTACAATAGCGTGTAATTTCTATAATTAGTATCTCCTTAACCTTAACTTTTATTTAAAGATAAGAAGCTTTCTTATTATACGCCTAGCCTTTAAACTATTCTAGCTTAAGCTAATTATGCAAACACCTAAGTTTATTAAGCGTTTATTAACTTAGCCTCTCTAGGACTTTATAATTATAATCTTTATAAAAACTTTAGAATCTGCAATATTTTTACATACAAAAAGAGTGTTAAGTCTTAACTTAGCTAGTTGTAGAAGAAATATAAGAATTATAAAGTGTTTGCTAATACTAGTAAAGTACTTAAAATACTCTGCTTTAGTATCTTTTTCTTCTTAATTATTGTATATAGGCTAAGTGAAGCAACTATTAAGTAGTTAAGCTAGCTATTAAATAACATTAAAATAGCAATAATAGTAAAAAAGGTAGAAAAAGAGGAGTAGATATTCTATTGTCGTATGTATAAGTTAGAAAGTAAGGCAATAATAGTGCTGCTTCTTTAATTTGTTTAAGAGTACTTAGAAGTAAAGCCTTAACATAAGTAGGTAGCATAAGCGGCATAGGCAGAATAGGAGCAGAATAAGGCGCGTTAAGTTAGAAGGTAATTTGCGTTTTTGTTTTTGTTGGAGCTAAGAAAAAGCAATTGTTTGATCACCTGAGTGGAAAGTAAGTGTATTAATCAACTAAGTGCCACAACAAAGTGTCCAATAACTACTAAAGAGACATAAGACGATCTAGCCCGTTTATATAGACGCTAGCGGGGCTGTTACGTGAATAGCTTACTAGGATCACCTAATCAACAGGGTGATCCGCGTGTCAATACTCTAACACACCCCTTAGGTTAGTAAGAATTCTTTAATTTAAGCTATAAGCAAAGAATTAATCCTTACTAGATTAATATTGTTAATTAAAAGGTCTTTTCATAATCTTAGTTTTACTACCTAATATTTTTTCTCTGTTGTAATATTATAATATTATTTTAATTAAGCAAGCAGCTTAGTACTATTATAATATTGATATATTAATTAGACCTTAAAATATTGCGTAATTAGTTTGTGTATAATTATAACAAATACTTATTGCGTCTACTACCTTTTTAAAAACTTTAGCCTTACTATAATATTAATTACTAAGTCTTCCTAATCTTTAACGTACTCTAATTACTATTAATATAGTAAGCCTTATTACTGTACTATTCTTTTACTAATTAGCTGCTAATCTTTCTAGTATAGTCTACTTTTAATAGCAACAAGCGTAAGCGTTGCTTAAAAAGCTATTATTAAGAGCATAATTATTACTTTAAAAGCCTAGGCTAACAATATAGAAATAGTGCTAAGTATAAGTACTACACGCGTTAAAGCTTAATTAATAAAAATTTTAGCAAGTAGCTAATTTTTAAAATAATAAAAGTTTGTAACTTCTACTTTTTAATTTAGACGCGCACTTTAAGAATATTAGCAGTATAGCTTAAAAGTTAATTTACTTGCCTAATAAATTAAGTCTGCTAATAAGCTTTTATTTAAAATTTAATTAAAATAAAAGCCTTACTAAGATATTAAGCTAGCGCAAAAGCAAAACTATTTAAAAGCTTATTTAAAAGTTAGAGTAAATTACTACTTAAGCAAAGTTAAGGAATTAGTAATATAATAATAGTACTAGCTTGCATACGCCTAATAAGCTGTTTACAAAGCGTAACACGCCTTTATTTACTTAAACAAAAGTGCTTATAAGGTCTTTAAAGATTGCTGCTAATCTGTTATATTTTTTCGTTTTTCTTTATAAGCGCTATATAAAGAAAATGCTTAACAGTTTATAGAATAAGCGCTGCTTTAACTAGGTTTAGACTAGTAGTTAGAGTAGTACTTGCTATAGTAGTTACTTATCTTATATATGCTATACTATTAACAATAATTTTGCTAATTATTTTATAGCTATATATAAAAATAAAAAAGTAAGTCTTTCATTATATAACCTTCTTGCTTAGACTGCTAACTAGTTTTTTAGAAATAGAACAGTTATAAGTACTAAGTTAACAAGTATAAGCTATTTAGTAATATTATCACTTAGTGTAAAGAAATTAATAGTAGTAGTATATTTACTAGAAAGTTTTTTACGTAGAAGCCTTTAGTTAAAAATTACTACACTTAAAAGATGTTGTCTTGCAGTTTTGCTACTTAGCTCCTACTACCTGCTTATGCTCTAGTAGACTGGTAAATAGGTATAGGTTGGGTTGTGGTTGGGGTCTGACGTAAGCTAACCCAACCCTAACCTAACCTATACCTATGCTAAGTTACGCTTAGCATAGGTATAGGTTAGGTTAAGGTTACACAGGCTAGTAGTTATAGTTATAGTTAAGTTGCATAAACTAGTAGTTATAGTTATAGTTAAGTTGCACTAACTAGTAGTTGTAGTTGTAGTTACGCGCACAAACTATAAGTATAAGTTAAGTTATAATTATAGTTATAGTTAGGTTATAGTTACGTGCTATTTATAGTAATAATTAGCTATTTTAAATAAGTAAAATTAAAAGAGGCAAGCTAAGTAAGCACTAATTTAGTTATATAGTCTAAGTAATGTAACCTAACTACAACTATAATTTAACTTATACTTAAGCTAGTAAGTAAGTTATAAGTATAAGTTAAATTATAGTTGTAGTTAAGTTGTATAGACTAAAGTTAGGTTATAGTATTTTATATTTATTACTAGTTAGAGTTAAGAGATAGTTAAAACTTTACTACTATAGTTAATTATTATAGCTTATAATTATAGTAATGCTTAAGCTTTAAGATGTTACTACTTTTGTACTAGAAGTAAAGAGTTCTTTTCTATAAGCTTATTTTTTACTATTTCTTCCTCTAGACTATTTATATTATTTCTAGGCACTAGAAGCTTAAATATATTATTAATTTTATTATATAGTGCTTTAAAGCTAATATTTTTATTTTAAATTAAAATTTCTTTTGCCTTTAAATTTAAGGAGATAGTATTTTTAAAAACTATAATTTGCTATATAGTTAAAGCTTAAAAGTAATTCTTCTAATTACTAATAATATTCTTTATAGTATTAAAAACGCGCTTAATATTAAAACTAGTAATTAGGATTACTAATATAATTTTTGCAGCTTAAAATAGCTAAAAATAAGTATTTTTATTTTATTGCTACTACTTTAAGATATTAAATAATATCTTTAGTTTAATATAAGCTATACTAAAGTAGAATTCTTCTTCTTATTAAGTAAAGCTTTTTATTTTTTCTTTTTCTTGCGTAAAAAATATTCAACTTAAAGTAAAAAAGCTATTAAAAAGTAATTAAGAAGTAGGCCTTTAAAACTATTTATAACTAAGTATTCTTTTTTATAAAAAAATAAAAACTAATGTTTAATTTGCTTTTTTACTATTATTATATTAATTAAAATAGTTAAAAAACTATTTATAATATATATACTTGTCTTAAGGTTCTTATATAGAGTTCTAGTAAGCTAATTAGTACTTCTTTATAATAATAAACTATAATAACTATACTTTATATATAATAAGCTTTTAAGTTAGATCTAGAGTAGCTGCGTAGTTAAATAGAAACTTTTGCTTAGCTAATATTTTTATGTAGTACTTACTTAGTTTTCTTTTTTTTTTATAGCAGCTTATACTATTATAGGCTACTTTATAGTATAACTTTTTACGTTCTTATTTAAATATTAGACGTTAAATTTATAAAATTAAAAAGATAGTTATATATAAGCTAAATATATTAAACTTAGAGCTTTTAGTTTTTACTTAAAAAGCTTATAGCGTTCTTAAACTACGTAAGCATCTCTATAATTACTTTCATATAGTACTACTTAATAAAAGAAAGTTAAAAATACTTAAAGTTATAATAGTTAATTTTTCTTATGTTGTTGTTAGTGTTAATAATAATATAAATACTTTGTTTTATTACTATTTCTTGTACTAGCTATTTATTAATATATTTTAAGAGCTTAAGCGCGTGCTTACAAATATTATATATTAAGTTCTATTAAGTTTTTATATCGCGAATAACAAAAAGTTATAGTTTTAATAGTAAATATTGTTAAGTAATAAGTAATTGCTTAAACTATAATAGTAATATATTAATAGTAATACAAATAGCCTAGATCTAAATAGTAGTTAAGATATAATAATTAAATATAATAAAAGTATAAATACTTTGCAAAGTGTGTTTAGAAAGATTATCTTATATTTAATTACTTTAATATGTTGCCTACGTAAGACCTCTCTAAGTTTAACCTTTATAGTAGTAGCTAGTTAGAGATATTATATTATCTCTTAAACTACTAAGTTAATAATATAAGCTAGGCATAAAATAGTATTTTCATAAGGCGCTTTAGCTAATATTCTTATTTGCTAGTATTAATTAAATTATTTAACTTAGTACTATATTGTTGCTAGCATTATTATAAGTAATAGCTAGAAGGCAAGACTTAGTATTAGTATTTAAAAGTATACGTAGTACTTCTATAGCTGTTAAAATTCTAGTATATTGTCTGCGTATTAGTATAAGATTAAGTAGTTTTTCTTAAAATTGCTAGTTTAGTGTAATGTAGTAACTTTTAACTATAAAAAGGCTAAAATAATTAGCTATAAACTATATGTTTAGTATAATTAAAATCTTAGTTGTAAAGCCTAAGTTGTTAAAAAAAAAGCTTTTACTTTTTTAAACTAGTTCTAAAATATTAACTTAAATTATAATAATTAATTATTACAGTCTAAGGCCTTAGGAATTAGAAAAAGTATATAAATAATAGCTGCTTAATAGTTTAGAGTAGCTAATTACTATTAACAACTACTTAAACAAGCTCTTTTATAAAAGCATTTTAAGTAAACTTAAGTATTAAAGTAGGTGTATTACTTTTTTAAAGTTAAGTATATATAAAGTTTATTATACATAGACTATTATAAATAAAAGTTAAAGTACTCTAATAATTAACTATATTAATATAGATTATAAGGTGTTTAGTCTTTATTTTTATTAGCCTTAGGTATTGCAGGATTATACTATAGTTAAGATAAAATATATAAGGGCAGCTAGTTGTAATATAGGTAGCTTCTTTAAACTTTAACTAAATACTACTAGTACAGGTAGCACAGTTCTAGTAAGAAGATTTACTATTTAGATTTTAAGCCTAGCTAGTTGTACTCTACTACTTATTTTAATAAGTTATAATTTTCTTTCCTTTTTCCTGTATAGCTTCTTAAGGTAGGTATATTAATAGATTTAACTTTTTCTGCCTTTTTTTATAAATAACTTAGTGTCTACTTATTTAGAATTAGTAAAGGTTTTATAGAAGCTTATAGATATATTTAGCTATAATATGTAGGTAAACAGCGTTTAGTTTAAAAATGTAATAAAAAGCTATAATAAATTGTTGCTATTGCTAATGTATAGCACATAAATGTCTGCTCTACAACTTTAATAGTATATAGGCTATATATAGTAGGCCTTTAGTAGACGCGTGTATAGCAGAACTATAATTAACTTGTTTTTTTAATTATGTACTATGTTAGGCGCTTTTTAATTAGACTTTATAATTTTAAAAAACGTTAGAATAAAAGCAGTATATTTAAAAAGTTATATAATAATTCCTATGTTATATAAATTGTATTAATTAGCTATAATAAGTGCTAATTAATACTAATAAGTTAGCACAGGAATACTACTAAAATTAATTTAAAAAGATTTTAAAGTTTGTTAAATTACTAAAATTTATATTTTAATTTTAATTTTTGTTTTTAACTTTTGCCTATAATTCCTGCTACTATTTCTTAATTTTATACCTATTTTTATATTAATTATAGTACACTTTAAAATTAAAATTATTGTTAACTTCTTTCTTGTATTTATTACTATTATATCTCTTAATATATAGCTTGTTGCTGCGTAAGAAAGTATTGTTGCTAAGTCCTAAAGACTTGTACACTAGCAAAGACTTAAATAGTCTATACTAGTTAGTAAGTATATATAATAAGAAAATATATTAAAACTTACTTCTAATTTTTACTTATAGCAATAGCTAAATCCTTTAGACTTATATCTTTAATAAAGTTTTACTATTCTTTTTTAGCTTATTTACTTTTAAAAGTATTAGTGCAAAGCTTTACTAATTCTTTATTATAAGTGTAACGTATAATCTTTTTAAAAACACTGCTAGAGCTATAAACTTAAGTATATAAATAACTTTAGCTGCTATTATTTAAGCTTTTTATTGCCTGCGCTGCCTTATTTAGAATTTTTATATACTACTTTATATTAACTTTGTAGTATGCGTTTTTCTATTTTTTATAAATTTAATTAAAAGTTATGTGTAGCTACCTACTTATTTATAAGTAAGAATAACTCTATAATAAATAATATATTAACTTACTATCTTTCTAGGAGTTGTATTACTTTTAGTTAAGTAAATTTTATGCTACTTTTATTATTTTTTTGCGCTATTTTATACTTGCATTTTTATATTCTTTTATACTTTTTATTCTTTTCTTAAATTAGTATATAGTAGTATAATTAGCTGTATATACGTCTTGTAAGGCTTTTGTTTTGAAATTAAGTTAAGCTACTTAACTCCTTTACGTAATAGCTTAAGAACTAAAGCTTAATAATTTTTTTATTAGAACTTTAAATTTGTAAGGCAACTTTTTTTTAAACTACTCTAGCTGCATTGCGTAAGTATATTATTAATTTTATTTTTTTTATATTTGTAACTCTTTACAAATTAGCATGTGCTATAATCAATTACTATATTAAATACTTATGTAAGCTTCTTCTACTTATTGCGTTTAAAACCTAGTAGCACTAAAATTAGAATGCGTAGAACTAGGCCTTTAGAACTATTGCTTAGCTTTTCCTTAATTATTATTATTGTAATAGATGTAATAATTAACTGTAATTAGTTAAGTTTAATTATAGTAGTTAAATAGTAGGTAGAGATACAGAAATATTACTATATTGTAGCTAGTATAGCCTATACGCCCCTACTAAAGTTAACTAAAAATTAACATTTTTCCTATATTTAAAGACTCTACTGATTACTAATTACTAACAATACACTCTAAAACGTTGTATTATAATAGCTTTTTATTAGGTTTACTTATACACTTTATTGCTGTAAAAATAATTAATAATAATTTTATATACTTACTATAAATTTTAATAACCTTATAACTACTATAATAGCGTGTACTAAGCAAACTGCGTAAGGTTTTACTAGTAGCAAAGCACTTATAAAGAATTTATAAGTAAAGGCTAGTTAAAAGCTACCTACATTATTTATAAAAGCTAGAGCTATTAAGAAAAAACACTAATATAAGCTAGGTAGTAAGTTATTATAGTCTTTTATTATAGTTAAACACTAATAGAGCATAGCTATTACGCTAAAAAGAATTAAGAAGTAGTAAAAGTTAACTAAACTATTACTGCGTAAACTTCTATTTAGCTGTCTTATTTATAAAATTACGTATACTTATTACTTTAATTTTTGCTTTTAGGCAGAGGTAATTTATACCTTTTAAAAGTTAGCTAAAGCATTTCTAGTTAGCTATTTTAAAAGTATTGTAACTACTTTTCTTATTTTTAAATTCTATACTAATAAATATAAACTATAACCTTAATACTAATTATGTAAAGAGAGTTACTATTAAAAGATTTAAAAATAGCAGTTAAATACTATAAGAAGTTTAGTACTAACTTTACGTTCTTATAGCTTTCTACAAAAAGACTGCATAGCTAGTAGTTAGAGTTTTTTTAGTGTATAATAATATAAAGATACTTTCTTAATTACTTTTTGTACTATAATAACTAGCTGTGTTAATAACTATAATATAACTACTACATATTGTTGTAGTTAGGTTATAGTTATAACTAAATTAGTGCTTACTTAGATTATTTTTTTTAATCTTATCTCTCCTAATTTTACCTGTTTAACACAGCTATTTAGTACTATAAATAGCATGTAACCACAACCTAACTACAACCTAACTATAACTACAACTACTAGTTAGTGCAACTTAACTACAACTACAACTACTAGTTAGTGCAACCTAACTATAACTACAACCACTAGTTAGTGCGACCTAACTACAACTACAACTACTAGTTAGTGCAACTTAACTACAACCACAACCACTGGTCTGTGTGACCCCAACCTAACCTATACCCACGCGTGGGTACCCACGACCTATTTACCAGCCTACTTAAGCTGTGCTTTAGAAACAATATTAACATAGAAGCCTAGTACAAACTTAACGTTAGTAAGTAGAAAATTAGCTGTTTTAGGGCTAGCCTTGCTATGCAGGACGTTCTTAAGCAGCTTGTTTTTTATCTTAGTAACTAGAATAGATTAAGTGCCTGCCTTAATAGTATTATTCTTGTTGCATTTGAAACAAGTGCCTAGTACTAGTTAATCTATACTATTAACTAAGTAGACTACTACTTTACTATCTATAATTGTATAAAGAGACAACGCATAAAAAGTAAAAGCTACACTTAATATATTTTAACTAATTTCTTTAACTAAGTCTCTTAACTTAATTAGTACTAATACTAATAAGCTAAAGTACGCTATACTTGGTTTATTAGCAGCTAATCTACTAGTGCTAGCCTTCTAGCCTTTTTTCTTAATTTGAGTATGTAGCGCTGCCTATCTATTGCTATTTTATTGCTTAATAATTTTCTTTTAATTCTTATTTATTAGTTTAATAGGTATCGTATTAGTAGGCATTAATTTTATAACTATAGTTTAAAGTTAGAAGCAGTTTTATAGTATTTAAGAGTGCTTGTTCTTTAATCTTTTACTTAGCTTATAAGAATAAGTATGTAATTACTTACTACTTTTACTTAGCTATAAGATATTAAATAATTATTAACCTATTTTTAATTTAGATTTAATTTAGAACACTGCGTGTCTTTTTCTTTTTAAAAAAGTTTTTAATTAATTTTATAATAGAACACTATAAATCTTTTTTAGATAATTTAAAGTTAATTAAGCTTTACTAAGCACTATTACTTATAACAGCTTATTGCGCTTTGTATATAACTAGTCTAGTATAATCTTAGTGCCTAAGGCGTTTAAAAAATTAGTAACTAGTAATAGCTTAACAACTTTAGAGAGAAAGTAAATTATTACTAATTAATATAGGAGCTGCTACTTAGTAAACTAACGCTTAGGTCTTATTTGTCTCTACTTATGTTTATGTTAAGTAATTTTGTAGTTCTCTTATTCTTAGGCACTTGCGCTAAGTAGTAGAGCAAGGGGCACTTTAATATTTTTAGGTAGCTTAGAATACTAAGGCTTTAAGTAATTTATTAAGCACACATCTAAGAGATTAAGACTAACTTAATTTTAAATACTTTTTTCAAGTAGTGTAGTCTTAATAAAGCAAACTAGGTTAGCTAGTCTAATTAGACCTTAAAGATTACTCTTAAGGCAACAAGTAGTATGTTAAAGAAGTTTATTTTAGTAAGATGCTTTGTAAGACTACAATATAAGTTATTATTAAAATAAGCGCAAAATTAGTTAGTTAGTAACTGTGCTAATAATAACAGTAGCCTGTAAGTTATAGGATAGATTAGTAGAAGGTTAATTGTATAATTAAGTATGTAAGAGGTATAGCAGCCGCAGTAATCTTCTAGCTATACTATAGGAGAAAAATAATAGAGAGTAAGTTAATAATAAAATAGTTAACCTTCTAGCTTGCTAATTGCGCAGTAGGAAATAATACTACAATTAAGCGGCTAGGCTTATAACTATAGGAGCTAAGAAAGAGTAATTATCTAATTACCTAAGTAGAAACTAAGTGTATTAATTAACTAAGTACTACAACAAAGTGTCCAATAACTACTAAAAAGACATAAGACGATCTGGCCCGTTTATATAGACGCTAGCGGGGCCGTCACGTGAACAGTTTACTAGGATTACCTAATCAACAGGGTGATCCGCGTGTCAATGCTCTAACAGTTTTGCTTTTCTTTGTTTCTGTCTAAATATGCGACACACTAATTGCGTGCTATTAATGCTAAACAAGAGGGCGTAAGCCTAGATACTTGTTGTTAGCAATAATTTCTTTTTTACTAACAAGATGTCTACAAAATGTATAGTTATATTAAAAGATTGTCTTAAAAGGCTGAAGCCACTATAGTAGTTTATAAAGCTAATGATTTGCTAATATCCTACATTATGCGTACAACTAGCTAATGTTAAATTATCTTGATTTAATTTTTGTTAATTTTAACTTTATTTAGTATAACTTTGTATTCAAGGTATTTTGTGCGCTAAGTATACTATTTATACTTACTAAGCTTTACATATAGCTTAGCTTCGCGCAGTCTTTAGAGTACCTTCTTAATATAAGTTTTATGTTCTTTTTTGGTTTTAAAGAATATTAAGATATTATCTATATAGATAATATAGAATATATTAACTAAGCCTACTAATATTTAGTTTATATAGGCTTAAAACTGCGTAAGAGCGTTTTGTAGGCTAAAAAGTATAATAACATTTTTAAAAAGCTATATTTTATACAGAAAGCTGTTTTCTATTTATCTTTTTTCTAAATTTATACTCTATAGTACGCTTCTTTTATATTAAGCTTGATATAGTAATTAGCCTGCGCTAGTCTATCTAGCAACACTATAATAAGCAGATGAGAGTACTTATTTTCTACTATAATCTTGCTTAGACCTTAATAATCTAAACATAGCCTTATTATACTGTCTTTTTTCCTTATAAAGAGTATTAGTGCGCTTACTAAAGACTTAAATTGTTTCTTTTGTTTTTTACTACACACTTTGTAAGATATTTTCTTAATAGCTTCAACTCTATTTTTAATAAGTTGTATAATAGCATATGTAGTAAATTTGTACTAAGTAGTAAGTTAATTGCTAGATCTTGTAGTCTATACACTACTAGGACTGTCAAGTCTTTTTCTTAATACACGTTTACATATTTAGCGTATTATAAAGAAAGCTAGCCTATTTTAGCTAATTCTTAGCTATTTTAGCTTACAAAACTTACAATACATATTTATACGTTTACTATACAATAATGCATACTTCTTTTGAAGGTTTTTATATTTTTTACGCTAACTTTTAAAAAACTACATAAAACTTAGAACTCTTTACTTTAAAAAATCATATGTTTTAACACGTAGCTTATTTTTAAGTTATAAGATTCAAATCATAGTAACCTAAGGTAAATTAAGTACCTCTTTAGGTCTAATACTATAAATAGGATGCATTACGTCTTAAAGCGTCCTTATAAATATATAATAGTTATATCTACCTCTATTATACTATAAATAGTAAGCTTGCCTCTATTTACTCCCTCTGCTAATAAGCTAAGTAAAGAATTCATAATTAAGTCTTGCTTTTTTACTAATATAGTAGACATAAATTTTAGTTATAAGCCTCTATTTACTATAGGCTTTAAAAGCTTTAATGCCTAAACTATATACTTTTTAGTTAAAGCTATACTAGTTTAGGTAAGATTACTTTATATAACATGCCTAAGTCTTTATTTTTCTAGTAGAAAGCAATGTAGGCGGCAAAGTAGGACTTAAGTTCTTCTTCTTCAAGTCTTTTTCTAACTTAGGTGTAGTAGCGCTGTCTACTATCTTTTCTAGGTTACTTAGCTTATAGTAGTAAAAATTATAATGTTTAAGTTCTTTACACTTATAATATTATAAAGTCCGTTCTTTTGCGCTTTTCTTGCCCAGTTTACTGTACTTTAGGCTATTAAAACCTATTCTCGGCTACTAAGCATTTTTTTAGTTCTTTTTTATTTTTTTCACTTTTCTTAGTCTTGTAGTGCTTTTGCTTTCTTTTAAAGTGTTATAGTTTAGATTCTACTTTTTAAGTTTTTTTCTAGTAAATAAAGTTAACGTATTTTTTTACTTATAGTAATATTACTTATTAGTTTACTAAAAGTAAAAGAAAACCTTTTTAATATCCTTACGTAATACTATTGTATACTCCAGGACTTAAACATCTAGTGTGCAATCTAAGTCTAAATCTTTCAAGGATTTATTTTTTAAGGTATTAAAGGTAGTGGTTTTTGTTGTAGTTGAAATAGGAATTCTAAAAAAGTGAAAAGCAGCTGCCCTCTACTAATTAGTTGCAAAAGTAAATAAAAGGATTGTGTGTAGTTCACGAAATTTAAATGGTAAGTAGATAAAGTCCACGCGCTAAGTGCTTAGAGCAGAAAAGCTTAGACTACTAATCGAAATTAGGGTTAAAAAATTTGCTAAAGGTACCAAAAAACAACACCAATTGAAACGCGTTCAACGACGATTGCCAGGCTATGGCTGGCAACAAATCTTTCTAGAATAGTTTTATATAGTCTAGCAAGTCTATAAAATTCTACTTTAAAAGTTAATAAGCCTATTTTAAATAGTTATAAGCTTATTACTTGCGTTCTTAGGGTAATTCTAGAAAGTTTAATGTTGCTTTCTTTAAGTCTGCCTATTTTAGTATTTAAAAGGGTAACATTTGTTTCTTTATTGTTTAACACACGTGCTACAGCATTTCTAATAACTTTAAAATAGATATTATTTTAAAGTTAACTTTCTAAATTTAAATTTAAAACTATATAGTGAATAAAGAAAGCATAATTTGTAATTCTTTTTCTTTTAGTTATCTTATGTACAGCTAGCCTTTAAAAGCCTATATAGTAGTTGTAGACATGAAAAACTAGATAATAAAGTTACGTTAGTTGATTTTCTTTAAACAATGTCTTAAAATCTTTATTAAGTGCGCCTAAGTCTTTCAAAGTTATTTTATTATATATTTATTTAAGTTTTGCTTACTTACATTATTTTAGTTATTTTCTTTATACACGCAATTGTGCTAACTCTTAGTCTTAAGTAGCCTTTTTTAAGGCTATTTTAGCTTTTTTTAGGTATATATAGATATTGTAGTGTAATTAAGAATTAAAATGCGTTACTTTTTTATTTTTGTTTATTCTTCAGTTAGTGGGTACCTATTCTTATTTCTCTTTAAAATAAGTGCTAGTTCTAATAATCTTGTTTTTTAAGTTTTTAAGATGATTCTTCTATATTATTTGTAAGAGTATAGACGTAGCTGTTTATATAAGTAAATTAAGCACTTATTATATAGCACAAGCGTATCTAAAAAGGATTGATTTAAATCTAAAGCTTAATACTAAATAAGAATACAAAATGCTAGATATAGAGAGATAAGACATTATTAATTTGTCTCTTCTCTACAGGTAATACACTATTAACTACGATATTGTATCTCTACTTATACTAAGGTAATCTAGGGTTATATGACCTATTTAGACCTAACCTGGTCGCGTCTGACCTCAGCCATGCCGAACGGATCCGACCTGGCCTGGAAGGTCGTCCGGCCCTGACAAACACCACCTTTAACACCTTAAAAATAAATAGCTCTACCTTAGTACTCCTCAGGCTCCTAAAGTAGGAAAGGCTTCCTTTAAATTTTACGCGTTTTTTATTAATTAGAGCTTTGCGTAGGCCTTTAACTTTATGCTTAAGAAGAGTTTTTTAAGTTAGAACTTACTAATAAACCTAGCTTAGCCTTTAAACTTGTTTATTACCTTAATCCTTTACTACTTTGCGTAGTAGGCGTTTAACTTTCTTTTAGTTTAAGGCATTTAAGCTTAAGGACTTACTATTACTTAAAGAGCTTTTAATACTAAGCTTTTTTAATATAACTTTATAATTAAATAGTAAGAGGCCTAAAGCTTTAAAGACCTTAAGGATTATTATTTCCTTAAAGGAGGCCTGCTAGGCTTAGTAGAAGAGGGGAAAGAAATTCCTCTTGCTTATTAATGTAAGGCCCTAGTTCCTCTCTAGAAATCTAGATATCTTAGCCTAGTAAGCTAATAAGAGAGGCTTAAATAAGGTAATTTTAAGAGGCTATAGCGTATAAGTTAAATAAAAACAATAGACTGTAAAGAGAATTTTATTCTAATTATAGAACTTAATAAGATTAATAGTAAAGTAAGATTTTTGGCTATCTAAAAAAAGTAATTAATAGAAGAATAAAGCTTTTGCTTTAGTGTTATAATTAAACACCTATTTAAGCTTCGTAGGACTAAAATTATCATTTATCTAGCTAGAAAGTAGTAAAGTAATTTAAACTTAAAAAGTTTTAGGATGAGAGGCTTATAACAAGGGGTTCTATATTAATTTTAAAGTTAATTAATATATAAGAGTAGGCGCTAGGTAAGATCTATTAGGAAAGATGTAGGCTAGAAGTGTTATCTACTCTTGCAAGCTATTCTAAATAGTATTCCTTTTTTTTACTTATATAAATGCTTACTAAAGATTCTCTTTAATCTTCTTAAGATACTAAGAAGGAAGCCCTTTTTATCTATTTTATATATATAACGCGCTTTAACATAGTACTACTTAATTTTCTTACGTAAGAAATTAAAGCATAAGCTATACTTTTTTTTTAAATTAGCCTTGTAGTAACATTTATTTATACTTATTATCTATCTTGAAATAAGCTTATTAGAGTACTAGTAGAAAAAGCAATTAATCTAATATAATTTAGCTTCTTTTTTTATAATCTATAAGGTGAAATTTTATATTATAGCTTGTGTAGGTAGAAGGGCTTGCCTAGTAAGCCGTTTAATATACTATAAGAGCTCTAGCTCTTGTTGTAAGAAGAGAGCTTGTTAATTTTAAGACTTAAAGTTGCATAAAGTTAAAACACCTTAGTATCTTTAAAAGAGCGTAAATTATACTACACTATACTTTTCTACAAACTTTGTACACAAGAAAGATGCGCCTAGTGTACGCAAATTAATTTTATTAATTGCTTCCTAGATCAGATCTATATTAGTGGAGTTATTAGGTGTTAAAAGGTGGTGTTGTTTTGGTGGGGTAAGCGTTGGCCCGTCCTGCCGTCGACCTCGGTAGCGCACGGGCTCACCTAGCGCACTTCGACAGTAGCTGCGTCTTTCCTACCTAACACTAGCGCGCGGGACGCCAAATTAAGACACTAGCAAAATTTGAATAGCACAATAGATGCGCAAGCCTTAATATAGTAATACTCCAAGAAATCCCGCCATAACGGCTTTTGTAAGGGGCTCTACAGCCTCATCTTTTCGATCGCGACTTTTTGTTGGGGTGGCTCACATGCTGACCTGGCTCACATGGCGCACGGGCACTGTAAACGCTGGCTTGTATTTCGTACACCAACACAGCTGCGCAGCCCAACCACTTCTTCACCCACTTGCATCATCTGCGCCATCTCTCTTGTCGGGACTAGCGGTAGTTTTTCATTACGGCCGATCGCAGACTTTGTGCCTTTTATGCACCTTACTCTGTTAACGTTGTATGTCATTCCTTGCCGCTAATCGGCTTGCATCGCGGAAGCCGTCACCTTGGGATTTTCAGCTCTCTGTGAAATCTGCACACCTTGAACAATGAGGCTAGAAGTCAATTTCGATCCCCATAGGACGCCATTTTGGATGCTGAATGACTACGGCTGCATGCTGCCCGAACGGGCCCCGACCGACTTGTGAAGGGCATGAAGCGCGAACAGCAGTCTTATCACGTATCGAAGAGTAAGCGCTTCAACCGGCGTATTCGCGATGCACGGTAGCATGCTCAATCTCGGCTTCAGAATGGCCGCTGGATAAAAGTAATGGCTTATGCTGCACAGCTCCAGGCGCGTGATGTAAGGCATGCTGCTCCTATCAGATTCGACTTCTAGACCCGCAACACTATGCAGCCAAACAGACACGCATACAATCATGTTGTACAACGTACTTTCATCGGTCATGTATGCAGCTCAGGGCTTGAGTTTACCGGCTATGCGAGGCGGGTGCCAATAATAAAGCACACGAGTCTCGCGGTTCTGAGATGGCCTTTCTGAACGCCCAAATACTTGCCTCGGCCGACGATGGAAAAGACAGAAAAGACAGAAAAGATGCCAACCCACTCAACAATCGATAAGACAAGCTCTGATAAGGACATTGCGCAACAAGCTGTCGAGGACCAGGGAACCAATGGCGCAGAAGGCCTTGTAGGAGGGGCACTAGATGTAGGGTCACAACTCATGTGTGCGATTTCACTAATTCCTTGCAGCGATACATCAACCCCCCTTCTTCTGTAAACTTCAATTTTCTTCTGCAATGCTCATGGGAAGCATCTGCAGTAACTTTTCAGTTTGCGTTGAGCAATGGCGGTCCAGCCTCCATTGTTTACGGCAGTATCTTCGCTTGGGCGGGAACGATCCTCGTAGCACTATCCCTCGCTGAAATGTCTTCCATGGATCCCACGGTCGGTGCTCAGTACCGGTGGTCTGCCGCTTTCGCACCAAAATGGAACCGCTTTTTCGGGTTGATGCAAGGCTGGATTACCGTTTTCGCTTGGATATGTGGCTGCGCCTCGAATCCGGCACTGATATCGAATATCGTTGTTGGCATAGCTTCCTTCAATAACCCAGGATACGTGGCTCAGCGATGGCATACTACACTCATCATGTGCGCTGCGACAACGGTTCCTTTCATTGGTAACCTCTGGCTTCCCAGATTTATCAATTTGCTTGAGACAATGGGGGCGGTATGCCACGTAGGATTCTTTTTCGCTGGTATCATCACTTTGGCAGTGATGGCAGAGAAAAGCTCCATCGACTACGTGTTTCGAACATTGACCAACGACATAAGCGGGTGGGAAAACTCTGCAGTGGCTTGGGGAATAGGGCTGATAACTGTCACATACCCGCTGAGTGGTAAGTCATGACAGAATAATCTGCTTGGTGCTGACGCATTGATGACCTCTAGGTTGCGACAGTATCATCCATATGTCCGATGAGGTCAAACAGGCACGTACCCGGGTTCCGCGCTCTATCATTTTCTCTGTTGTGGCCAACGGTCTCATGCAACTTCTCTATATGATTACCGTCCTGTTCACCATTGGTGACGCAAAACGTGTCTCTGCCTCACCTCTGCCCATCATTGAGGTCTACTACCAGGCCACTAGATCCAAAGCAGCCACGAACCTGTTCGTCTTCATGCTGGTGTACATCATCTTTGTTTCATTTTTCAATGTGTTCGCCTCGGTCTCGCGTCTCATCTGGGCATTCTCAAGAGACGGGGGGCTACCTTTCTCGTCTGCGTTCGCAAAGGTTCATCCGACATTTCGAGTGCCGGCCAACGCGCTATGTCTCAGCGCTCTTTGTGTCTGCATCCTTGCTCTCATTAACGTCGGTTCGAGCACGGCATTCAACGCTATCATCTCGCTCACGGCACTGGGCTTGTATCTATCGTACTTCCTTCCTATCTTATTCCTTTTGTGGCGCCGAATGTCAAGTACGAAGCCATCGCCAGTTCCATGGGGTCCCTTCAGGTTGGGCACTGCAGGAGCATCTATCAACGCTGGTGCTTTGTGCTACATCTTATTTACCTTTATCTGGATGCCGCTCCCTACTATTCTCCCTGTGAACAGGTTCAATATGAACTATGCCGGTCCAATTCTGGGTGGCATCATCCTGGGCGCTGCACTAGACTGGTCTTGGAATGGAAAAAAGAGATTCAGAGTGCCAGTCGCGGATCAAATAGTTCAGTGAATGTACTGATGGAGCCAGGAATCACCATATGTTCACTTCCGCTGGGAAGGGTCCATGCTACATACGCTCACGTTCCTTGGTTGCGTCGATTTTCACACGAAGAATTCCTCCCTCTCAACTACTCATATAATGCCCGTTCTTTTGCTCTCAAATCACTGGATCAACTTCAAGTATTTGCCTACCCGAGAGTCACAGCTACAATGTCAACCCGCTGCCAATCTTCGAAAGCCTCGACTTCGACTGGCCATATAACGTCTTCACAGCCTTCATCTCCAGAAGCAATGTCAAAACTCATGAGTCTTGTCATTGATCGAGATGGATACTATCCAATCCAATCACGTATCACATCTTACCTCGGTATTGATGACATTCGTAAAGTCCAATTGGTTTGCAAAAGGGCCTCGGCGCTGTACACCAACATGAAGAAAACTCAATGGAACATCAACACAAGTCTACAGCCATTCTTCAAGGACACTAGAGACTTCCGTTCGGTGCAGGGCAAAACGGAAACAGTGATCGGAAGCGATTTTACTGGGAGGTTCTTTCGACGTCTGCATATCAAGCCCATTCTTCATTTATTTACGCAAAAAGGCGAAAATGTCAATGCAATCATTGATTATCTTGTGCAAGAGGGTTACCGCCTGGAAAAGGAGTTACTCGAAGACGGACATCTCGTGTACTCGCAGGTAAGTCTATGCTGCTCAATGTGTCACCATAAATGTACGTCCCTAATTATGAGCAGGTCTCGTTCTTCACAAGAATCGGTCGCCGAAGCCAGACTTCTGTCATTCTCTGTCATTGTACATACGCTCCTATCGATGCTTTCCTCAAAAGCTGTGCCTGCTCGGCGCGAGCATGCTTCATTTCCTGGAACAAGGCATATTGTCTGTTCCCCACCGCGACGATTCTCAAGCAAACCACTCATCTCATGACTCCTATGCTAGCCACGCGATATTCACCTGCAAGTATTGCACTGAAGCTCGAGTCTGATGAAGGTTTCATCGTAAAGACTGGGCAGTGGAGGGCCGGACCGGCGTCTAAGCTAGAACCGGAGTTTGACCTGTATCGGTCAATTGGCGACAAACATTCATGGGTTATGGAACTCGACACTACCGGGGTCATTCCGGCTACAGCCCCAGACTCGCTACTCGATGATGCACGATTCTCTTTGGGCGTCACCTCCAGGCTGAGCATAGTGCCTTTTCTCAAATTCGAATACGATGTGCTCGCATCCTGCGTTCTGAAGCACACCTACCTATGCCTCTCACGGCAAATCTACGCGCCAACTACGCGACAAGGTGAAGATAGGCAGAGTAATTACGGGCAAAAGCTAGAGCACCTTGGAGCCATACTGAATGCCGAGACCGCTATGCAGCTAACGATGCTTGAACCTGGCGATCGGCCGCCGCAATATTCCGAAATTTTATGCAATAGGCAGAAGGACTCTGAAGCAAAAGGCTACTTCAAGGTACCTCCAAACTGGAATTACTTTGAAGAAGAGATTCAGAGCGAGCTCAAGCTGATAGTCCAGGAGTTGCTGGATCCGGAGTCACAAAGCCAGCTAAAATAGAGCAGGCTATCGGATCTGAGTCGGTTGTGGCGAGACACTGAATTAGCATATTGAACAGAAGTCGGGGTATGCAGGAAGCAAGCTTTGGCGACTCTGAAAGGGTCTTTTGATTTATTAGTAGCTATGTCAAGTTGAAATTCAATGATATCGTGCAATCTTCGTAGGTTTATGTGGTTGAATGCGCATTAGCAATCCAACCATTTTGAAAGTAGCGCTACCGTTGTCACTCTCTTCGAGCAACTACAAGTTAATCTAGACATGCGCACCTTTTGACTTCTACCTACAACTACCACTCATCGGCTTATAACGTACAAGATATAAGTCAACTTGTGGTGGTTAAGCGATTAGGAGAGATTTAGTATGAGCATGAGAAGAAGCAGAGACAGTGGAGAGAGAAGCAGAAGAAGAGTGGTCAGGACTGATTTGCAAGGAGTTTGGACGAGGACGAGGACGAGGACGCTGAAGCGGTTGTTGTATAGAATCAAACTGTTTGCGGTGTTGGAATAGACCAGTGGGATGAGGACTATAGCAAGCTGGTCAGTGCACATACGTATACAAGACAAGACTAGAGATAAGATGAATAAGATAGCTGATCGACACTTTTGTGACAATGCGCTGCTAGGATGACGTTGTCTGCCACCATGTATTGTTGGGCTGCTGTGATGTCGTAGAGATGCCAGGGGTGTCAGTCACGATGTAATTGACGGATGTAGACACGGAGCGCTTGGGTCATGAGACAGCTAGCCCGTATCTCTTGTTTGACGTTCACCGCTTCCCGTGACCGTGGTTAAGGCCAGTGTAGCGATGGTGGCGATGCAGTGTCCCCTGACGTCTTTCTGGCCGTGTGAGTAGATCGCAACGAGTACACCACCCTTTGGACACCACGTAGCATAACCCCATATCATATCCTCCGCAAGACCCTGATCTCCCCCCTTTCCCACGCGATATGCGGGGGGAACGGTCGGTCCTTCTTCACCGCGCACAGCCTGGCCAGTGGAGTCTCGCTGTCGGCTATGGCTTGCAGGAGTGGGCCCACCTAGACGTGCTCCCCATGCACGATGATCACAGCCTACATTCACAGCCCACTCGACCTCTGCCACGCCGTCGCGAAGCTTCCAAATGTGTCGGCAGCCCCGCAAATTTCCACATGTGCGCTACGAGCTGAGGCAATAGGGCAGATGACGACATGGTATCTTGTGAGGCTGAGCTGAGAGTTGCAGCCTCGCCGAAAGCCGCTGTTTAAGTGTCAGATGTTCGCCGCCTGCGAACTTCCCTTTACACACACCCACACCCACACCCACACCCACAACAAAGACCTGCGAATATGGGACGCCGCGATAGAGACAGAAGGCCCTCGATCTCGCCGCCGCCCCCGCCACCTATGGGGCAGCCACCACCGCGTAAGACGTCAGCGTGCAATTGTTCGGCACAGCGCTAACGAGGGACAGCAGATCCCACATATCACTTTGAGAACTACGAGAATGGCAAGCCAAAATGGGCGCCTGGAAAAGACAACCAGAGAGAATATCGCGATTATCGCGACAGCCGAAGAGGCGATCATCGTCGCCCCCGGAAGGAGCGGCCTGTGGATGATGCGCCGCCGCCGTACCCAATGAACCCTCCCCCGCCTGGAGCAGTGCCACCACCACCACCGCCAGGTATGTCAGCGTATCCATGCAGTTTCGCAACCCCAGCTAACGGAGAGCAAGATCCACGTGACCATCGAGACCGAAACGCTCGACCACGTCGCCCTCGCAGGCAGCCATCTTACTCGTCCGACTCAGAATCCGACTCCCCACCACCCCCACCACGACGTAGCCACCGCGAGGAACGCCCCCGCCGACCAAAGCGCGAGGATACCTACGACTCATACGACGAACACTACCCCCCTCGCAGACCCAAAGACGACGGCCGCCACGACCGCGATGGCTACAAGTCCGAAGGCTACAAACCCGATCGTCGGCGCAGAGACCAAGACCCCTACTACGATGACCGCGACCGCCGAGACAGGCCACGTGACGACCGTAGACGCCGCGATGACCGCTACGCCGACCGGTACGACGACATGTTCAACAGCAAGCCGCGTCGCGATCCTCGCTATGATGATAGAGAGCGCGATAGGCGAAGTCGATATGACGACGACGACCGCTACGACGACCGCCGCAGAAGCGGTAGAGATGCGGGCAAGCCAGGAAAGCCAGGACAACCTGAGTGGCAAAGGCAGGCTATGGGCATGTTCAAGGACTATGCGCTGCCCATCATCAAGAAAGAGGGCGCCAAGTATGTGCAGAAGCAGATGGCTAATGGCTTTGGAAGGCGCTAACGGGCTATTCTTCGACACACGAGATGATGACATCTTGAAGGGTGGGTGTTTTTTTGCGCGGTCTAATGGAAGTCATCTTCTCTTTCCGGGAATTTCCTTTGGTGGTAGTCTTTTACTGGTTCTGGCGCTGTGGTATGTACTGAGCACGATATCCAATCTACACATAATTTACTTCACCAAGGCTAAACATCGGATTTGGAGAATTTCACGCCAAACTAGCAGCCCAAACATCCATTGCCTGAACTCCCTTCTGACCCCCCTGCACGCCCTCCAGGCTCGCCTCACGTGCATCTCGTGATGCAAAAATCACCTCCTCTTTCCTCTCATCACCCACGCTCTCTTTTACTTCCCTTTCGAAAGACGAAGAAAGATAAGTGGAGACTTCCCATTGTCCGCCCAACAACCCTGTTTCACTCTGCACGCACGTCTCACTTTCTAGCTGCCATCCGGCAGTCACGCTAGCTTGGTAAGCCGCTTTGGCGCCAGCACCGTGCGGACATTCGAGATGCGTTTGGGTTTACGGCACTCCAGTGCAGCTTGAGTGAGCGCAGCGAGTACGTGAGGCTGGGCAGAAGTGTGCGTCGCTACCAACGACCATTCGGCAAGGAGGAGACGCTTGCTGTGCTGCTTGAGGGCACGGAAGGTGGAAAGGATGAGTGAGGGGGAGGGGAAAGTACCATAGAGAGTGAGCGAGAACAGCCGCGTCCAAGGCCATGCTGTCGCTAGTGGGCGAAGAGGAGGTAGAAGAATGGGAGGGAAGGGATGCAAGGTAGTCTAGAAGTAATTGTTGCACCCAAGTAATATGCCTACCCAGCAGGCCTTGTGAGATGTAATTCTGTGCTTGGCCCAGAGTATACAGGGAGCCTGCAGGAGCGCCAGGCGATGAAGGGTTTGGGAATGCTGAATGTTGAAGTTGACAGGGTCCTGTAGGGAGACGAGCGATATCAGCAGCGGCGAGTTGAGTCAACATGTTGTGCTCGATGATTGTGGAACACAAGACGGGTGAGGAGGGTTCTGCGTAGCTAGGTGATAGTCAAGGAGGGGATAGTGTAAAGTGGTCGTAAGTCAGTGTGTTATGCACCGAGTCGTTTTTCCTACATGCTTTCTTTAGCCTAGCGCGGCTCCTTGAACAAGCATGGTGATCGATTGCTGGCTCGCGGCATCTTTGTTATCCGTTTTGCGTAAAACATTGATACTAGACAAATTCGCACTAACTTGCTCATTTCCTCCTTTTCATCAACTCAGGGTCAAAGCTTTGCTTCATATCAAACTGCATATAGCTCACGTGGTACACCCCACGCTGTGCCTTGACAGACGAACTCCAGTGTTGGGCTGTTCGATTTAGCTGTAAGGTGCAGCCTGTTGGGTAGCTATCCGTCTACAGCAAGGTCGAGTACGATATAATGCCACAGTTGAGCTCGTCTATACTGTTGGAGACGGTGGTGGGGTCGCGGAGGGCGCGATGAGCTACTATGTCTCGATTCCCATCGCATCGCCCTTGGTAGTGTAGTCTTTCACACCTGCAGCTAGGGGACTTGGGAGGTGGTCACCAGGAGACTGCGTAGGCAAGGACCATGGCGGAAGGGATGAGGAAGCGCATTCTTCTTTCTGCTTGTTAGATAGACGCAGTGAAAAGGTGACGTCTGATTACTGTTTGCTTCGGTGCCACTCGATTGCTACAGAAGCTACGAAAAAGGTTTTGCAGAGGTATAAAATCCAAGTGAAAGTCTGAGAGTCTTGAGATCAGGCAGAGGTTGACAGGATCTGGCTTAGCGTCCGCACTGGCTCCTAGTGAGAGCTCCCTCCCGGGTATATATACTTGACCACTTACAACAACTTTTTTTACTTAACTGCCCTTTACAGGAGACTGAATATGATACTGCACCAAGATTCCAATTAGATCGAAACCATTAATCTCCAGAACTCATATACCTGATCCCTCAAGACATTTCCTCTAACGATGTCAGACACGCTTATCTCCAAGTACGTTAAATCTTGACGAACCACAAAACAACAGGTATGCTGACATCATTTACAGGGGGAATAGGAAGTTTCCAGAGGTGTTGCTCGGACCAGTCGGCGATGACAGTACCCCGACGAGGACACTCGAGGAGATCATCAAGGAGACCCATGAGTCAAACGTGTTGGCACGGAAAAAAGAGAGGCCGCAGAGCTTGAGCGTGCTGCCAAAGCCAAAAAGCATAGGGCTTGTAACAAGAAGCGCGCTTTCAAAGTATACACTGAGCGGGAGCTTCATCCTTATCGTCGTCTTCCCAAGATCTACGGAGAAATGAAGTATACTCGAGACTTCGTAAGTCGTGATACTGGGCCATACTGAAACGAAGTTGACATTTTATAGCCACGGCAAACACTTTCTTCGATATTCCTGCTGAGCTGCGGATCAAGATATACCGTTACGCTCTAGTATTCGGCCACCCGGTGGACTTTATGCCCGAGACACCTACCACGAGTCACGATTATTACATGCGCACGAAGACTGCGGGCTCATTTCGCGCCATGATTAAGCTTCGAAAGCTCAATCTTGGTTTCCTTCGTACTTGCCGTCGGATCCAGGCTGAGGGCTCAGAGGTGTTTTACGGAGAGAACGACTTCCGCTTTAGTAGCATCAACGGCCACATGAGCGCCAATCTCTTCGTGCGAAAGATCAACAAGCAGCACTTCCAGTGGCTGACTACGCTCACTATTCCTATGTCCTTCTATTCCAGTGGCAAGGACAGCTCCTGGGCAAATGTCAACCCCTTCTCGAATTGTACGTACGATATGTTTTCTCGGTCAATTTCTTTCAAGGATTGGTACAAGTCCTTTCAGTACGATGAAGCGTTCAGGCATCTGGTGGGAAACTTGCTACGTGCAGTCCGCTTCAAGAAACTGGTATTTTTTGTTGCCAGCTTACTATGAATTGGAAAACAGCGTTCAAGCTCCCGGCATAGATGGATGGGGGGATTCGTTGAACATGTGGAAGATGCTCACAGATCTATGTGAGGGCAAAGCTCGAGACCACTCCGACGGAAAGTTGATCGAATTCCAAGATGGGTAGCCTGCACTTCTGATCGATATTGTTCGTCTTTGCGACGCTAGCGCGGAAATAGAGGCTAGGTTCGTATTCAGGAAGTTCAAGGCTCTAGAGAACAAAGACGTTGAGGTAAATATCCGCGGCGCTTACATGCATGAGCATGGAAATTGGAGGGTCATCGAGAGGCTGGACGAAGATACCGTCTTTCCTCTAGAGGAAGATGCCGAAGCGGATGCTGCGGAGGAGGCAGACGCTTGAGATGTACCGAGGTGGACGGGCCAACGCGCGGTTTGAACACCAAAACCACCAGCAAACTCAAGGCTGTAGAGCATCACACAATAGCTACTATCGCGAGATTTTTTAGTAGTAAGATCTATAAGGCTTAAGTAATATATATAGCTATAGAAATTAGGTTAAAGTTTTAATCGCGCGCCCTGTACGTGCAGTAGACGCTAGTTAAGCTGTAATACCACCTTAAGGCTTTCTACTACTTATAAATCTTAGAATAAGTCTTTTCTTTATATAACCTTTTTAAAAGCCTTAAAGCTGCTTCTCTTACTCTTTTAGAAAAGTTTATATAGATGATGAAAGTTATTTTATAGTTTTATTATTAGCTGCTTTAAAGGCCTATTTAGCAGCCTTTTTAGCTCTCTTCTTCTCTTTTACTAATTAAGCTGCAGCTACTCTCTATTGTTTGATATCTTTCTTTTTTGCCTTTGCCTACCTTATCTTCTTATAGTGTCTATATATTTTAGCTTTTTATTATTATACTTTTTTTTTGCGCTCCTGAAGTTATTAGCAATTAAATGCCTTTTTTACCTTCTTTAAAAACTAGACTACAGCTCTACTTTAGTAGTTCTTAGGCTTCTAGAGTAAAAGAGGCTTACTATATCTCTATACTACTTTTATTAATTAGAGCCTTGCATAGGCCTTGAACTTTATACTTAAAAAGAGTCTTTTAAGTTAAGATTTAGTAATGAAGCTAGCTTAGCCTTTAAGCTTATTTATAATCTTAATATTCTACTCCTTTACGTAGTATGGCTTTGGCCTTTGAAGACAACCTTTTGATGTCACTAAGTATTTTGTAGACACCTTTTTAGTAAAAAAGGATTTATTTCTAACAACAAGTATCTAGGCTTATATCCCCTTATTTAGTATTGCTAGCACGCAATTAGTGTGTCGCATATTTAGATAGAAATAAAGAAAAGCATGATAAAGACGTAAATTACCTCTTAACCTAATGCGCCCTATTCTGCCTATGCTGCCTATGCTGTCTACTTATCTTAAAACTTTACCTTTAAGTACTCTTAGATAAATTAAAAAAGCAGTCTTATTAGTACCTGACTTTTTAACTTATACATGCGACAATAAAACATCTACTTTTTTCTTCTTCTTTATTGCTATTTTAACGTTTAATAACAGCTAGCCTAACTAGTTAATAGTTCTTTTACTTAGCTTATGTATAATTAACAAGAAAAGAAGATACTAATGTAGAGTATTTTAAGTACTTAGCTAGTATTAGTAAACACTTTGTAGATGTTATATTTTTTTTATAACTAGCTAAGTTAAGGCTTAATGTTCATTTTATATATAAAGATATAGCAAATTGCAAAGTCGTTTATAAGAGATGTAACTATAAAGTTCTAAAGAGGCTAAGTTTATAGATACTTAATAAACATAAATGTCCGCATAATTAGCTTAAGCTAGACTAGTTTCGGGGCTAGGCGTATGATAAAAAAGCTTCTTATTTTTAGATAAGAGTTAAGGTTAATGAGATGCTTGTTATAAAGGTTATACGCTATTGTAGTGTATTATATACAAGTTGTTTATATACAGTACTATTTGAAGGATAAGAAGTACTAGGTAAGAAGTAGCAGCTTTAGCTTTATAAAGTATTATAGGCTTCTGCTGCAGTAAGTACGTGTTCTTTCCTTTTTCTATTATATTATATTGCAATCTTATTGCAATTCTACTATAATTCTGTTGTTAACTATAGGCTGGCAACTGCTGTTAGACACGTTTTAAATGTTGTCGTTTTTTTGTACTTGGGCAAACTTTTAACCTTAATTATCGCTTAGTAGTCTAAGCTTTCCTCCCAGAACTTATCTACCTACTATTTAAATCCTGTTTACTACATATAATCTTTTTTTTTTACTTTTGCGATTAATTAGTAGAGGGTAGCTGCTTTTTACTTTTTTGGAACCTTATTTTAACTACAACAACAACCACCACCTTTAACACCTTAAAAAATAAGTAAGGTTAGGTTGTAGTCGCATTAACTAGGTAGTGGGGTTAGGTTAGAGTTGCATAGACGTCTAGTTATAGTTAGGTTAAGGTCATAACTAAATTAGTACTTACTTAGCTTATTATAGCTAATTATTACAGGCATATAACAACTTAACCTCTATCTAACTACACTCTAACTATAATTACAACTACGCGTCTGTGCGATCTAACTATAACCCATGTCCGTGCGACTATAACCTAACTACAACTACTATTTTTTACGCATAGACTAGTGGTTGTAGTTTGATTGTAGTTAGGTTAGCTTATATAAAACCTACCCACGACCTAACCCTAACCTATTTACTAGCGTGGTTTTATCAAAGTTGTAAATATTACTACTTATAATACCTTACTTTAGCTTAATCTTTTCTACGAAGTTAAACTAGCGCTAAATAGCTGCTAGGTCTTTATAGAAAGCTTACTAATAATTATAAAAACAGCTCCAGCGCGTATAGAGCTTAGAAGTCTAATTAATAAAGTTGTTAACCTAGTTCTTGCTAATAAATTTACTAGCGCGCTAATTGAATAGTTTATTAGCTAATACTTAAATATTAAGCTTTGTAGGCGTAAATTCTTGTATAGACTCTTTAAGAATATGCTTAACTATAGCTTTTTTTCTAGCTTATTTAGGCGCTTTGAATTTAGTTTGCAGTTACGTTAAGAGCGCTTTCTAGCGCGTTAGTAAGATAAAGTTCTTTAAGGCACGTTATAAATAGAAGTAGCACGTCTTTAGCTTTAACCACGTTGTAATTAGATATTAAAAAAAGCAAGCTCAAAGATCTAATTCAGAAAAGTTAATTGATAATTGCATTGTTAAAATATAACGCGTTACAGTGTCGACATTAACGCGCTGGTGGAGTATAAGCTATTTGCTTATAAACCACGTTATGTTAAGTTTCTAAAAACTATAAGTTAAGTAAAGTAGAAAAAAAGCAAAAAGGTTAAGGTTTGCGTTATGAATAATCATAAAAGTATTAGTAAAGTACCTACTGTAGCTATTTAGAATTAAAGTTGCTATTATTATTACGCTTTTATTTTTACTTGGAATTTATATACAGAGAGATGACAGAAGAAAGGTAATCAAAAAAGTAATTGTTTTTAAAGCTTTATAATTCTATGAGTATAATGGCTATACCAAAAAGGGTTAGTAATTTGAAAAGCCAAGAACTTCTTCTTCAAGATACGGTGCTTAATAAGCTGCTTAATCAGCAAGGCTGCCCCTGCAATCCCGCCCAAATCAAGAGAGAAAAAAAGTTCAAAATGAACTTTCGTATAACTTTTTTTTAAGCGTATAGAAATCGCTATAAAATCCATAATATTAAACAAGACTAGTTGATCTATTTTGTGTTAGAGTTTAAGAGTAGTACTATTATTTATTTTTAAGGTGTCAAAGGTAGTGGTTGTTGTTGTAGCTAAAATAGGGTTTCCAAAAAAGTGAAAAGCAGCTACCCTCTACTAATTAGACGCAAAGGTCAAAAAAATAGATTGTGTGTAGTTAACAAGATTCGAACGGTAAGTAGATGAGGTCCACGCGCTAAGCGCTCGGAGCAGAAAAGCTTAGACCACCGAGCGAAAATTAGGGTCGAAAAAATTTGCTCGAGGTACCAAAAAACGACACCAATTAAAACGTATTCAACGGCGATTGCCAGCCTATGGCTGGCAACGTAGTACTATTATAAACTACCTAGTTATAGTAAAAGGCTTATTTTCGAGATTTATTTAGATAATAAGATAAAATAGCTTACTAACACTTAGTAAGCTAGCCTATAGCTTCACTAGTAGCTTAGTATTACTATAGCTATTGTAAAGTACAACTATTATATACTCTTAGTAGAAACTAACTCTTAAATAGTAGTGTTATTTTGTTATATCAATAGCCTATTATATTTGCACTATAGCAGCAGTAAATAACAAACTTGTATTAATTTAAAACCTAATATAAGTCTGATATTTCAAGTTTTCATTGTTTTTACTAGAAATAAATACAATAATCACAAGTTCTCTATTAGATTTAAAGGTAGCTTTTTCTTAGAATTCTTTATAACATAGATATCTTGTTTTAAGAAGTTCTATAAGATTTTTATAAGAGATTAATATCTATTTTACTTTTTTACTTCTTGGTTCAATTTTCTAGATATCTAAATAAGGTTTGCATTAATTAATTTTTAAATATTGTCCAAGTTCTTAGTAAAACTGCCTAGTTTAAGCGTGAAAGTAAGTAAGAAATCTTATTTTTCTGTATAATTTAATTCCAATTATTTACTAATACTTTTCAAAAGATTTTCTAGTAAGTTACTATTTAAGGTAATAAGCTTACATAATATAGATATACGATTAACTTACTATCTAAAATAAGATAAACTATAAGCTATAATGAAGATGCTATAAAGAAAGAAAGTTAAAATAAGTAAATAGACTTAATATGCTATAAGCTTACTAATATATCACGTAATTAGCACTTATATAAGCAACCTCCATTCTTAACACCCTTTAATTATACTTTAAGTAACACACAATCTTTTTTTGACTTTTGCGACTGATTAGTAGAGAGTAGCTGCTTTTCACTTTTTTGGAAAACCCATTTTGACTACAACAACAACTACCACCTTTGATACCTTAAAAATAAATACTTTAAGTAATTAAGATACTACCGTCTATAACCTGCTTACAGAATACTTACGTAACCTTATGAAATATAGTTTTTTACTAGCGGTTTTTACACATTCCAAAAAAAGTTATACTAAAATTTATTTTGACTTTTTTTCCCTCTTAATTTAAGCGAGTTTTCAGGGGCAGCCGTGCTGACTAAGCAGTCTACTAAGCAGCGTATCTTAAAGAGAAAGTTCTTGGCTTTTCAAGTCACTAACTCTTTTTGGTATATCTCTTCTACTTATAGAATTAGAAAGCTTTAAAAATAATAATCTTTTTAATTTCTTTTTTTTGTGTCCCCTCTATATCTATTTAAGCTAAGCACGTTAAGATTGTGACTTAGTTATTTTAAGAGTAAGTATATTATGAAAACTAACTATTGTTTAGCTATAATGTTAATACCCTAGCTTAATTAAATTTTAGCAGTCCTATAGTAGATAAAAACAAGTAGTACTATCTTGCTAAAAGTATATATATACTAGCTAGTAGTGTTACTTTATTATTATTACTATTTTATACCACTATAGTACGCTTTTTCTAGGTTAAAGTAGTTTTACTAAAGACTTTTTTTAAGCAAGATATATACCTCTCAAAAAAGTCTATCTTATTTATATTATACATATTTTGCTTATTAATATAACACCAGCTTCAGCCTTTTAAGACAACCTTTTAATGTAACTACATATTTTGTAGACACCTTTTTAGTAAAAAAATATTTATTACTAACAATAGGTATCTAGGCTCACGCCTCCTTGTTTAGCATTACTAGCACGCAATTAGTGTGTCGCATGTTTAGATAGAAACAAAATGCGTGATATCTTTCTAAGTAACCCTTTTAACTATAAACTGTTTACTACTAACTACAACTTCTATTATCTTTGTTACTATCCTAGCAGTGTTGCAGTCGCAGCGTTTCTAGCGCCTATACTTAGATATAAATATACAACAACATTGTTACTATCTAAGCATAGCTCTCTTATTTCTAAAAGTAACTTACAACATCCTCCTACTTGTTAGTTTATCTTAGCTACTTAATAGCTGTTTTAATACAATTTTGCTTTTTGTAAAGCTACTATAAAGTATTTTTACTAAGGTTACATTTGCGTAAGAGGAATTTAGTAAAATAATATACTATTACTATACTTAGACTATTAACATGCGCAATATATTTAATAGACTTGCCACTAAATAAACATTTTACAACTTCTATTATAACTTTAACATCTATAATACTAAACGCATTAATAAAGTGTTAAGAAATAATAAAATTTAACCTCTATATCTACCTAATTACAATAATAGCTACTGCTAACAGCTCCTCTTTAACTAACTAAAGAGGCTATTTAATAAAAGTAAACATAGGCTTTGTAATTTAGTACTATAGCTTCTTATATAGTAACTAAGTAAGGTCTAACTTTACTTAATGTAAGCTATTAGTCTTTGTGTTAAATAAAAAAAAATAGTCTAAGCATTATATTGTTTGTATGCAAGTTGTTTATATGCAGTACTATATAGTATAGGAAATTCTAATAGTAAGAAGTAGTAAGTAGAAAGCTTTTATAAAGTATTACAGACTTCTACTATAGTAACGTACGTGTCTTTACTTTTTTCTACTTTCTTTACCCCTATTGCAATCTTGTTGCTAGCTATAGGCTAGTAATTGCTGTTAAACACATTTTAACTAGTGTTCTTTTTTAGTACCTTTAGCAAATTTTTTAACTTTAATTTTGCTTAGTAGTCTAAGCTTTTCTACTTTAAGCGCTTAGCGCGTAGACTCTATCTACTTACTATTTAAATTTTGTTAATAGTTAGTAGAGGGCAGCTGCTTTTTACTTTTTTAGAAAACCTATTTTAACTACAACAACAACCACTACCTTTAATACCTTAAAAATAAAAAAAAGTAATTACTTCTAGCAATAGTTGTGATAGTTGTAACTGCTTCTAGTAATAGTTGCAATAGTTATAATCGCTCTTAGCAATAGTGTGCGTAACCTTCTAGCAATAGTCCTTAGCAAAGTGATTAGTTACGTAACTACTTACTGCGTTGCCCTTACAAGGTAGTCGTCTAAATTCTTATTAGCTAGTTCTAATAGTTTTTTATAAAACTTAGGTTTGTAGCTAGGTTGTAATACTATCCTCCTTTCTTAGAATCTGTTCTTAAATTACCTAACTTTTATAAATTACTTAGCTTATAAGCAGAGTTGCCCTACGCGTTATTATAAGCTTTAGAGTTTACTATATTATTTAACTCTTGTAAACGCTAAATTTATTTTGCCTAAGAAATTCTAAATACCAATTTTGTTTTAAACTTTACTTGTAATAAGTGCTTTGTTAATAACTAGCCTTGTTGTATTATGCTTAATTCCTTTTTTAAATATATAGAATACACGCGTCTAGACTAAGCATATGTAAATATAATTTTGGCCTTTTTGGATAAAACTTATAAAGAGTGTTAAGTAAAATTAGATATAAATAAAAAGTTGTTACTTAAATTAATTAAACATTTATTATATAGTGAAAAGATACTAGCAAAAGCTAATAAGTATATATATAAAAGAGCACTTTGCCCTGCGTTAAAGCTAGAAGCAAAAAGAATAAATGTAAATATAAAGTTTTTAAATTATCCTGCAGCAGCTGTAAGGGGTGGCTTCAGGCAATAGTACTTGCTTTACACTACAGAAGATAGTAAGAGATAGCTCTAAATAATAACGTGTGTATATATTAAGCAATAATACCTGCAGGTATCCTTGCAGGTAAGGAGCCCCTTATAAGCATAATTGCAGGTAGGCAAGCTAACGATAAGCGAGGTTAGCGGATCCTAGCTAGCACGCAACCATCTGTGATAGAGCCTCCCCCTCTAGTCTAGCATTCTAACAGCCTTAACTTAAAACTTCTAAAATTATGTATAAAAATAGCTTAGCAAGGAGCGTATTTTACGCGTAAGTTATATACGCTTAAAACGCGTGTTACTTGTAAGTTAAATGTATAGCAAGCTCTACAGTTTAAGTTCTATAGCGTTATTAAAGTAACTTTTAAATTTTATTGTTTATTTCTTAAAAATTCTTAAAAGTAAAGGTAAAAGTAAAAGTATATAATTATTATAAGAAGTTTATGCAAAGTAATGTTTACTGTAGTAATAAAGAAATTTTCTAGTATATTTTTTGTAGTTCTTGTCTTGCTTAACACACATAACACGTAATATTAGCGCACTTATTACGCACTTTAATACTAAGCTCTAATCTTTGTTATAGTTTACTATTTAAATTCTAAGTATATTAAAAAGTCCTATTTATAAAATGCTTAGCTATACAAGTTTAGTGTACTTAAAAAAGCTATTAATCTTGTTGCCTTGCATACAACTTGCCTGCACTATACATAAAACATTACTAAGCAAAAAAAAATTTATAAAAAAACTAAGTATTATTGTTACAACTATTGTACTAAAGGCAATTATAGTAATTATACTAAAGTAAGTCTTTTATCTTGTTAACTGCGCTTTAGCTAATCTAAATAATTTCTTAAGGCACTTAATAAGCATTTGAATTATTTATATTAACTTTACTTTTATTTTAATACTATAGTTACTAATGCTAACACTCTAAAGACTAACCTTACTATTATTACTGCTAGCATTAAGCTTGTGCGCTACTAGCGCTAATTTGACTTTAAGCTCTTTAACTACTGCTATATTACTGCGTACACTAGTACTCCTTTAGAAGTACTTACTTAGGTGCTAATATCTTTGCCTTATTGTCTAAGCTTAATTTTAGTAAAGTAGTGCTATATAGCAGCTACTTTTAAGTTAATTGCTAGTTATGCAGCTAAAATTGTTAGTCCTGCTAGTACTAATAAAAATAATAATAAGAGCTTAGGTAACAACAACGTGCTGCTTCTTAGGCGCAGTCTAGGCGCAGGTGGCGCGCATAATAGTAGTACTAGAAGTAGTAGTAATAATATAGGTAGTAATAATAAGATTTATGCTAGTAGTAAGAGAATTCTTAATAATAAGTAAAAGTAAATTATTTTTGTACTTATAGTTTTGTTTACTTAAATACCTAATTTTTTACGCTTTATAGGCGCAGTAATAATATTTAGTATACTTTTTTAGTGCGCTTAGGACGTAATAATCTTTATACATACTTATATTTCTTAATTAGTTTTTTTATATCTTTAAACTACAATGCTAAAGTCTAGGTATTTTATAATTTATTGTAACTTTTCTATTGCAACTAATATTCTAGCTAGTTATTCTTAATTTGCTTTCTTGATATTTTTTTAACTTCTTAGATTTTATTACCTTTAGGGCTAATTTCTAGTGCCTAAGTATTATTTTTTTAACTACTACGCAATTCCTATTGCTCTAGTAAAGAAACGTAAAAGATATTATAAATGTAGTAGTAAAGTAGTAGTTATAGTTAATAAGCCTACGTTCTAACTACTTTTTGCACTTAAAATAGTCCTATAAACTTGCTAAAAAGCTTTTTGCTAAGTTAGTAGGCTAAGTTAATATTCTTTATGCTAAGGCAAACTAAGTTTTTTTAGTAAAAAATCTTTAGTTTATATTTTTTATTATAGTATTAGCATTAGTATTCCTATACTACTAAAAAGTATTCTTTTGCTATTGCACGTGCGCTATGCATACACTGCACTCTATTTACAGCGTCTAGTACCTCCTCTTCTAGCCTACTATCCTTAGAAGGCAATGTAAGCAATAGATGCTTACTATATACTAAGTAAAAAAGTGTTGTCTTTATTAATTTATAAATAGAGTTGTTGTATGTAAATTGTGTAGATAGCAAAAGTAACACTTAATTATTCTATTTCTCTAAAGTAAATGTTTTTAAGTATTACTTTATTATTTAGTTTTAGCGTTTAGTTTGCTTATCTATCTATAGGTAGAAGGCTGTACTTAGCCTACGCTTTACTTATAATTAGTAGCATATTTTTGTCTAAAATGTAGAGGTAAAGATT
This sequence comes from Alternaria gansuensis, assembly GCA_009289805.1. NCBI lineage: Eukaryota > Fungi > Ascomycota > Dothideomycetes > Pleosporales > Pleosporaceae > Alternaria > Alternaria gansuensis. The sequence goes on along the minus strand of WBOK01000025.1, from coordinate 92,568 downwards.
AAACTATAATTAGATATAATACCTTTCTAGATTCTGTATTTTAAGATAATATGTTTAAAGTAAAATTCTGTAAACTATTTTATATTTTACGTTTTTAATACAAGTATGTAAATTGCTATTTTTAAAAAGTAGTTAATAATTATAAAGATTGCATTAAACGTGTAACCTAAACTATTATTCTTTGCTAGTAGCAGCCTTATAACAAAATTAAGGCTTACTTCTTTAAATATTTTATTAAAAATACTAATAGTAATAACTAACTATATTTGCTGTGTCTTAGAGCCTTGCTTTTTTAGCATACTATATAGGTTTTTATATAATTTTTAATATTATAGCTTAGCTCTAGCTAGTAATATAGCTTATTAATAAGCTTATAAGTCTTACGTACGCTAAAATAACCTGCTATACGCGTATTATAATTTTATAATAAAATCTCTTACCTAATAGCTTATTCTAGTAAAACATAAATTCTACTTTTATATTTTAGAACTTTTTTATTATTAACACGCTACACTTACACGTTACTACTATTTTAAGTATATAAAGCTTGCATAGAGTTTGCAACCTGCTATTAGGCAAAAGCGTCTTTTTGTTATAACTAGCGTAGTTTATTTATTAAAGCTTCTAACTCTACTGTTGCAGGTTCGCTACTAATAATACTCTAGCTAAAGAGCGTAGTACGTATAGTATATACTCTATAGCACTAGCAGTTTAAATACTTTTTATTCTACAAATGTTAGCTATATGTGTCTTATATACGCCTTTTTAGCTATGCTAAGTTGTAGAACTTTTTATTCTACTATACTCTACTCTTACTAGAAGTTTGTTCTACAGTGTAAGTAATAGTTAAGTTAATAATAAGTTCTTTTATTTATAATTTACTTTTCTTAATAGTCTATTTGTAGAGTTTATACACCTTAAGCAGTATTTAACTTTAAAATTAAAAGCCCTTAAATATAGAGCTTAGCGTGCTTAATACTAGTTTAGCTTTTATATAGCGCGTAAAGAACGCAGGTTATTATAATTTATTAATACCTAAATAATGTGTTAGGCACCTTCTAAGTAGTATTGCTATTTCTTAAAACTTTGTATAATAGCTAAAAGTTTAAAGTTATATACTTTATAGTTTAGCTTAGCGTTTTATAGTTTTTGTAAGTAAAACGTAATAGAATACTACTTTTTATCCTTAAGAAGTTAAAATATAATATAAATAAAATAGTAAAAGTTAAAGCATCTATCTTAACATAAATTATACGTGTATCTTTAAAGTAGCGTAGAATAGGCGCATATATAAAGTATTACTTTAGCCTTATAAAGGTAGCATGTGTATTCTTATTCTAGTAGAACACCTATTTCCCTTTTAAGATATCTGTAAGAGGTACTATTTCTATAGCATAGTTCTTAATAAAACGCTAATAAAAGTTTATAAATCCTAAAAAGGACTGCAGCTTCTTAATACTAGTAGGTGTGAGCTATTACTTAATAGTAGCAACGCGCGCTAGATCTACGCAAATACTACTTTTTATAATAATAAATTTTAAAAAATAAATTTTATTTAAAGTAAATATATACTTTTTAAAATTTATATATAACTCTACTCTTTGTAAAGAGTTAAGTACAGCGCGTATAGCACGCTAGTGTAGCGCAATATTATTATTATAGGTGTAAATAAAGATATAATCTAAATAAACTATATAAATGTAATCTAAGTACTTTTTTAAAGCTTTATTAATATAGGCTTAAAAACTTGCTAAGGCGTTTATAAGCCTAAAAAGTATAATAAAATATTTAAAATGTCTATATTATGTTTTAAAAGTAGTTTTCTACTTATCTCCTGCTTTAATTCTTAGATAATAGTAGGCGTCTTTAAGATCTAGTGTTGTATAGTAGCATATACTTAACAGGTAGTCTAGTGTCTCTCTAATTAAAGAGAGTAGGCAACAATCTTTTATTATAATAGCATCAAGACTTTAATAATTTACGCAAAGGCAAAGGGTCTTATTTTTCTTAAGTATAAATAATATTAGAGTGCCTGTAGGGCTAGTGCTGTAGCAAATCTATCTCTTCTTTAGTGCTTTTTTAATATATTTGTAAAGCACTTAAAGCTTATAAAAAGAGAAACTATAAAAAAGCCTATAAAAGAGTTCTTTTTCTTATTAAATAAAAATTGCGTAATCTAAGCTTTTTAGTTATAAAAGAGTTTTAGTAGCTTTATTATTAAAAATATTAGTATAATCTTATAATATATTAAGTATGCGCTACACTTGCGCTATAAATACGTTTAGTATATATGCTTTAGGCTTAATGCATGCGCTATTACTTTAAAGTACTTCTAGAAAGTAAGCTTTTAAATCTATAAGTCTTGCGTTCTTTAGAAATGCCTTAGTAGCTACTAAGTTAATATTTGCTTTTATATATCTCTAACGCTACATCTGCCTTCTGTAGTTAATACAAATACCCTCTTAACTTAAAAAAAAATTACTAAGTAGTAGTAGTACACTTTTTTTATTTACTTTATACGTTGTAACTTTTATAATGCGCTTTATACTATTATTATTTATTAAACATAGCTAGAGCGCGTATACTACGTATATGTTTTGCCTTTAAAGTTTAATTTAACTTAAGCAAAAAAGTTTTGCATTTTAAATAAGTTTTAAATTTATCTCCATAGCTATTTTTTAACTAATAAGGCTAATATCTACTTATAAGTTTAAAATAACTTAAAGTTTTTTTTTTACTTTAGTTACTAAACGTGCGTAACACACGCGCTATATCTCTAGTAAAATATTTATTAGTACGCGCTTTACTAACTCTAAGTTTATAGCAAGGCTTAACCTTTTTTTATTTAGTTTATATTAACTAAAACTTTATTAGAGTTGCTGCTTTAGCACTTATTAGCGTAGTGTTCTTTTTTTTAGTACTTAAAGTATATAATATTGCTACTATTCTTACGCTTTTTAAGTGTGTCTAGTATAGTAGCTAAAAGAGATTATTTCTTTTTTTTCTTTGTAAAAGTACTCTAGTAGGGCAGATTATGTATAATAAGTGCTCTACGCAAATTCTGTTTAAGTATAAATTTAAGTATAATAAAGTTCTCTCTAGTTACAAAGATTTAATAGTAGTTAGTAATTACGTGCTATAGTTTAGGCCTTAGTTTTGTAAATAAGTGCTAGACCCTTTATACTTTAGTATATATTAAAAGTTAATTTTTAAAAATATTAAAATAAGTTGTAAATAACTTAATAGTTTAGTTCTTTTACTATATAGCGTGCGTATACGCAGTTACTGCTTTAAGGCTGTAGTTAATAAAGTTTAAAAGTAAGTTAAGTATATATTACTTAAAGTAGTTTTAAGTTAGTACTTCTTTCTTTGCTTTAAAAGAATGCTTATAGTAAGTATACTAAAGTTTTTAAAAGTCTACTCTAAGATACTACATTGCCTAAATTACTTTTTTATTATTTCTTTTAAATTCTTATAGTAGTAGCTAAAACGCTACTTTATAGGAATAAGTAAACTTATAATATTCCTTAAAGGTTTTACCTTAGTATTTAGCTAGGTTTTTAGGTTTTAACGCGCGTTGTGTATATATAGTAAGTGTTGCTTTAGGTGCGTTCCGCGCACAGGATAATATAGTTAGTAGTATTAGTATATTTAGAATTTCTTTTTATTTAACTTCTTTTAGTTATACTACTTTTTTTTTAACTTCTATAATTATTATGAAAATTAAAGTTTATTACGTTGCTTTTTTGTAGCATTAATGCGCTTCTTAAGCGTTATAAGTGTATTCTAAGTGCGCTTTTTAGGCTTCTTAGGCGTTGCGGGCCTTAATAAGGTTTAAGGGGGATTAGAGAGTTTAGATGTAATAAAGCTCTAGCTTTCTTAATTGCTTTAAGTATTAGATTGCGTTAAACTGTAGGAGGAGGTATTATTCTGTAAGGGGTGGCTTTAGGCAATAGTACTTGCTTCACACTATAGAAGATAGTAAGAGATAGCTCTAAATAATAACATGTGTATATATTAAGTAATAATACCTGTAGGTATCCTCGCAGGTAAGGAGCCTCTTATAAGCACAATTGCAGGTGGGCAAGCTAACGATAAGCGAGTTTGGCGGATCCCAGCCAGCACGCAACTATCCGTGACAGCAGCTATGAGTATTGCGTCCTTGCTAATAATGTAGTTGACTTTAAGTAACTTAAATAATGTAGTTGCTTTGCTAGGTAGTAGTAGTACTATACTTAAGGCTAGTAGTGATTTATAAGGGACGTTGTCTTATTTTATTTTTACTATTCTTAGCGTTGCAATGTATTATTATAGTAGTAATACTAGAATAAGTTATATTTTTTGTTAGTGTATATGTTTAACGTCCTTAATTTAATTCCTAGTTTAGCTATAGTAATTTTGTAATATTTATTAGTATTTTGTTAAGTTTATGTCTAGTTCTTATATATTATTGCTATCTAAGTATTTTAACTATTCAACTAAATATTCTTTAATGTTTTTTATATTTAGTATACAAGAATTCTCTTATTTTTAAATGTATATTCTTCTTCCATTTTATACTAGAAGGTTGTTTAAAGTAGCGTTTCTAAGTCTAATAGTTCTAATATGTTAACGTAGAATCATAGGTAGATTTTTATATTAAGTAGAAGGTTAAGTGTTTACGTGACTAGTCTCTTTTAGTCTAGAATTAAAACTAGTCTAACTTTAATATTATTTTGTCTCTTATTTACTTGTATAGTGCAGAAATTCTCAATAAGCAAATAAACTTTATCTCTTTTTTTCAGCTAAGGTGCAATTTTTTATTTTTTATTAACATATAAAATGCTTCACCGTTAAGCCTTTTTAAGTATTATCTTAAATAACTTATATACTAATCTAAGCTTGTTAGCTGTAGCAATAGCTGCTTTTATTTTCTAACTTAAAAATATGTATTTGAAAAGATTTAGTTGTCTATTATAATTTACGTAAAATAGAGTTTATTCTATAAACTTTAAAAGCTTATTATTTTATACTATTTGTGATATAAGTAATAGCAATACCCAATTATTCTGTTTATAGTTAATATATATATTAAGATAGGCTTTTATTATGTAATTTATCTGTTTAGAGTATTTGTCTGTTTACAGATAGTAAGCTATAGATAGCTTCTATTTTTTTTTAATTGCGGCTAGTAATATTACGGAAAAGTTTAAGGTAAAGAGCTTATTTTTATTACTAATAATTAACTTTAGTATGCTGTAGTGTCTAATGATTTAATTATTAATAATATATATAAGCTGAACTGCTATAAAATCTTTTTTAATAGCTATGTACTTAGCTTAGTTTATAAATTAGTTAACCACTATAATAATTACGTTGTAAAATACTTTTGTAATAGGGTCTCTTAAGACTAGTAAGCCTGTAATAAAGTTTATAGCAAAATCTAACTATAGTATGTTAAGTAGCTCTATTGCTTGTATTTCTTTATAAGGTGCGTAAGTATTATATTCATTTTTTTAACAGTTTGCGCAATTAGTAACAAAAAAAGTAATTTTTCTTATATTTAAGAACTGATAGTTTTGCTTAATAAGTTCCATAGTTCTTATAGTGCTAAAATAACTATATACAAAGTTGTTTTAATATTATTATATAATTACTTCTTGTAATTCCTCTAGTACTTTGCTAGTAACTTTTATAATCAAGTTTAATATTTTTACTAGTCCTAGCAATTTATCTTTGTTAAACTTCAAGTAGTGTAGAATTAGTAATTAACCTAGTTCCTGCAATTTTATATTATTAGCCAAGAGCATTTGCTTTACTATTTTTTTTTCTACGTGTATACAAAATCTTAAACTTGTACTATCTAAGTTCTTTTAACTATTAAACTTATTATTAGTTAAGTACATCAGTAGTTGTAAAGTTAACTAAGTTCATATAATCTATAAATATTATAAGTTCTAAGCAGCCTTTAGCATATACTCTCTAATGTTTAAAGTATATAACAATAGCTAGTAGCTCCTTAATATAGATGTTATAATTCCTCTCTAGCTTTAAGAATTTGTAAAAGTAGTAGGCAATGTGATCCTGGTAAGCTGTTCACGTGACGGCCCCGCTAGCGTCTATATAAACGGGCCAGATCGTCTTATGTCTCTTTAGTAGTGATTGGACACTTTGTTGTAGCACCTAGTTAATTAATACACCTATTTTCTACTTAGGTAATTAAGCAATTGCTCCTTCTTAGCTTCTATAGTTATAAGCCTAGCCGCTTAATTGTAGTATTAATTTCTACTGCGCAATTAGCAAGCTAGAAGGTTTGCTATTTTATTATTATTCTACTCTTCTCTACTTACCTACAGCACAGCTAGCAGATTGCTGCGGCTGCTGTACCTCTTATCTACTTCATTATATAATTAACTTTCTACTAATCTATTCTACAACTTATAGGCTATAATTATTATTAACACAGCTTCTTATTAACTAATTCTATGCTTACTCTAGTAATAATCTATGTTGTAATCCTATAAAGCATTTTATTAAGATAAACTTTTTTAATATACTACTTGTTGCTATAAAGGTAATCTTTAAGGCTTAATTAAACTAGCTAATCTAGTTTGCTCTATTAAGACTGCACTACTTAGAGAAAAGCATTTAGAATTAAGTTAATTCTAATCTTTTAAACGTGCGCTTAATAGATTACTAAGAGCCTTAGTATCTAAAGTTACTTAAAGATATTAAAGAGCCTGTTGCTTTACTACTTAGCTTATGCGCCTAAAAACAAGAGAACTATAAATTACTTAATATAAATATGAGGCTTATATAATTAATGCTAAGTATAAGAAAAATAATTATAATAAGCTACTTAATAAGTATAAGGTATATACTACTTAATAAATAAAAAAGGTTACTAAAATTACTAATATTAAAAACTAGATTAGCAAGATTGTATATCTAGACCTACTTTTAAACACCTTAATAAGTATAATTACTTAAAACTTTATTAGTCTTTAAGCATTAGTAAAGATTTTAAAAAAAGATCTTACTTCTATAGATTAGAATACTTAGTATTTAATTAGAGCGTAATATAGGTTCTACCTAAATAAGGCTTACTAAGGACAAATAGGCTCTAAGCGTTAGTTTACTAAATAGTAGCTCCTACATAAATAAGTAATAATTTACTTACTACTTAAAGTGATTAAACTGTTAGTAGTTACTAATTTCTTAAACGCCTTAAGCTCTAAGAGTATACTAAACTAGTTACGTAAAAAGCGTAATAAGCTATTATAAGTAATACCGCTTAGTAGGGCTTGATTAACTTTTGATAATTTAAAAAAGTTTTTTAGTATTCTATTATAAAATTAGTTAATTCTTTTTTTTAAAAAAAAAAGAGAACACGTAGTGTTTTAATTTAAACCTAAATAAAAAGTAGCTTAATTATTATTAAATAACTTAAAGTTAATTGAAAGTACTAAGTAATTACACTTTTGCTTCTACAAGCTAAGCAAGCACTCCTAAGTATTATATAACTACTTCTAACTTTAAACTATAGTCAAACAATTATTCTTTACTAATAAAATACTAATTAAACTAATAGACAATAATTAAAAGAAGATTGTTAAGCAATAGAATAGTAATAGATAGGCAGCGCTATGCACCTAAATTAAGAAGAAGGGCTAGAAGGCTAGCATTAGCTGATTAGCTGCTAATAAACTAAGTAGAGCGTATCTTAGCTTATTAGTTTTAATACTAATTAACTTAAAAATCTTAATTAAAGAAATTAGTCTAAATATACTTAGCGTAGCTTTTACCTCTTATGCGTTGTCCCTTTATATAATTATATATAGTAGAGTAGTAATCTACTTAGTTAATAGTATAGATTAACTAGTACTAGGCACTTATTATGAAGATATTAAGGACAAGACTAGCAAAGTAAGTATTTAATTTATTTTAGTTGCTAAAATAGAAAATAGACTGCTTAAAAACATCCTGTATAGTAAGGCTAGCCCTAAGATAGCTAGTTTTCTACTTACTAACGTTAAGTTTATACTAGGCTTCTACGTTATTATTGTCTTTAAAGTATGGCTTAAGTAGGTAGGCATTAAGTATTTAAAATATAATTACACTATAAGATTTAAAATAATTAAAAAGAATATTGTCCTAATTTACTTAAGGTATTACTTTAATTTTTTATTTGTTAAATACAAGTAACTCTCTTGTTATATAGCTTAACTACTACTAGTAAACGCTATAGCACGATTAGGAAAACCTTAGGTACGCACTAATAATAAAGATTCAAAGTATTAATAATTAAGACACCTAGGACAATAAGCTATTAAAGCTCTAGTCTACTTAGTGTAAAATGTTAAGATTACTAACCAAAAGCTATTAAAATATAATTACTACGCAATAGCTTATGCCTTATAAGTAATATTATAATAACTAAGAAAAAAAAGACTTCAACTTTTTTAGAAGATTTTATAGAATTTTTATTATTTTAACTAGTAAACTACTTAAGAAATAGACAATAATTATTAAGAAGAACTACTTAAGTAAGCTGTATAATTACAATATCTAGTTAAAGACACGAAATAATATTTTGCTTATAATTGAAAGCTTTACTTTAAGGATTAAAAAGAAATATTAGTAGAAGATTATAAGGATCTATTAAAATAATAATACTGCTACACTGCCTTAGAGTAGGCAGTTAAGATATAAAAAATAGATAATAAAGAAAAGAATTATAATTAAAACGCTACTACTATATACTTATAAGCCTAATAGCTTAGCAAAGAGAGCTAGCTAAAAGCTAATTATAAAGGCTATTAAAATGCGTATAAGCGCTAATCTACTAGCTAAGCTTTAGCTAGAAATTATAGATATAGTAGCTTACTTGCATGAAATAAGCTTTACTAAAATTTATAGCTACTAATTCCCTAACTCAGTGCTTAAAAAAAAGTTTAAAAAATATTTTTATACTATTAACTACTTATAATAAGATATTAGACTGCTAATTTACGCCTAGACTAAAGTAAAATTTATGCTTATAGCTGCTAAGCCTACTTATTAAATAGGGAGAAGGCAGCTAGGCGTAATTATTAAGGATTTAAAATTAATCCTTACAGCTATATTAGTTATTTATTTAGTAATTAAGCCTCTAATATATACTATATGTAAGTATTTATACTTAATTAAGTAATTACTAGTTATAATATAACTTTTAATAGACATTTGTTCTATAAAGAATATTATAAGGAAAAGATACTAAGAAATTAAGCAATTAGTATTATAAAAATTCTTTTTGAAGATAAGCTCATTTAACTTAAAGATAAGTTAGAAGTCCTTTCTCTTATTTAAAGAAGAGCAGATAAGAATACATAGCTAACTACTGAAAACTTTAAAAGTAATACTACTAAGCAAAAATTAGAGTTAAAAAAATTTGCTAAAGGTACTAAAAAACAACACTAATTAAAACGTGTTTAACAGCAATTGCTATCCTATAGCTAGCAACAAGATTGCGATAGAGATAAAGGAGGAGAGTAAGGATATATACGTTACTGCAGTAGGAGCCTACAATACTTCTTTATAAAAGCTCCCTACCTACTACTTTTTACTTTTAAGATTTCTTATACTATACAGTACTATATGTAAATAACTTGTATATAAACAATATAATGCTTAAACTATTTTTCTCCCCCTTTAATTTATATTAAGTAAAGTTAAACTTTACTAAGTTACTATACTAGAAGCTATAGTAGTAAATTACAAAGCTAGCGTTTACTGTTATTAAGTAGCTACCTCTGTTAGTTAAAAAGGAGCTAGTAGCAATAGTCCTTATAGTAGTTAAGTTAGTGTAGAAGTTAGAATATAACTATAGTTAAGACATCTTTAATGCGTCTAGTATTATAGATGTTAAAGTTATAATAAAGACTATAAAAAGCTAGTTTAGCTAGTACACTATATACACTACGCATATTAATAGTCTAAGTATAGTAAAAGTATATTACTTTAGCAATCTTCTTCTACGCAAATACAACCTTAGCAAGAAAACTTAGAAGTAGCTTTATAAGAAGTAAAAGCGTGTTAAAATAGCTATTAAGTAGCTAGAATAAACTCATAAGCAAGAAGATTTTGTAAGTTGCCCAAAAGCTATATATAAATAGTAATACTGTTGTTGTTTATTTATATTGAAAAGTAAGTACTAAACGCTGCAACTGTAACACTACTAGAATAGCAACAAGATAACAAAAGTTGTAGTTAGTAGTAAATAGTTAGTAGTAAATAGTTATTAGTTAAGAAAGTTAGTTAGAAGGATATTGCGTATCTTTATTTCTGTTTAAACATACTAGAGCAACACACTAATTGCGTGCTAGTAATGCTAAACAAGGAGGCATAAGCCTAGATACCTATTATTAGCAATAAATCTTTTTTTACTAAAAAGGTATTTACAAAATGTATAGTTACATTAAAAAGTTATCTTAAAAGGCTAAAGCTAGTAATTTATTTACTATCTTAAGTAAGAAGAAAGGCCTACCTACTAAAAATAAGAGTAGATTAAAAGACGCTAAGTAAATAGAGCATAAGGCTAGTTTACTATTTAAAATTTACTTAAATTAGTAGTAAAATACTAGTCCTGCTACTCTAAAACTTACTCCTAAACTAAAAACTTTAGACAATAACAACGCAGTTAATTATAGTATATTTAATATTTAAATAGTAGTGCGCTTACTTAAAAAAGCTAACTTATTAATATTTAAAAGTATAAAGTTTATTTATATAAGCCTAATAACTTATTACTAGTCTAATAGTTTATGCCTAGAAACTTTAACGCGCTAGCTAGTTATAATAAAACCTTTACTTAGAGTAAGTAAGTCATAAATAGTAAATTATTTTATTATTTAAGATTTTAGGTCTTAAATAATAGATAAAGTAATTATAAGCTTAACCTCTACTTATAAAATATAGTACTAGAATTACTAGCAAGAGCCTAGACTAGCTTATAAGTTATTATATTCTACTATATAAGCTTTAGCGGCGTGCGTAAGCATAAAGACGTAACTTAAAATCTTAATAATTAAGTAAGAAGTAGAAGCATAGGTAATATTAAAGCATTAATTATAAATTATAAGAATCTATTATAAATTAGTTTTTATAATACTTACCTACTAAATTTATAAGTAACTTAAGAAGACTAAGTAAGCTATAAGACTCTTATTTATATAGTTATAGTAGCTTTGCTTAATAAATATAAACTCAATATAAAAAATACTTTATTATATTGCAATGATTAACTTAAACTGCTACAATTATAGAAGTAGTTACTTCAGCATTTTATAAACACCTTATTTAAGAATGCTAGCAAGAATAATACTCATTAGTTAAGTAAAAATAAGACTTAGACTAAGATATTAAAAAAAGAAGTAATTAATTAACTAATACTAATAAAGTACGTTTAAACTTAAAACTTTGAATAAAATAATTTTTTTCTTAAATGTAAGGCGCAGATTATTGTAAAATGTAATTTAAAAAAAAAATAAACTTAATTAATTTAACATATGCTGCTAAATTAGTAGCTAAGTTCTTTAAAATAGTAATAGCTGTTGCTACTGAAAATAATTGAAAGATTAAGCAATATAATATGAAAAAAGTATTTTTAACACATTAATTACAGTAAATAACAAAGTAATTTATAAGATACTAAATAGCTTTAAAAAGCTAGGAAAGTAGGTATAGCTTAACTACGTACTTTATATATTATAAAACTTGCTACTATTATAGTATAAGAAGTTCTTAGGATTACTAAAAGAGATTAGACTAATTACTTTACTAGAGGAGCTCTATCTATTCTTTAATTAAAAAAGAAAAATTCTAGTTTTATTTTATATTAATAATATTCTACTACTTTTTGTAAAGAATTATAAGTAGAAAGTATGAAATTTTTAGTTAAAGATTATAGATAGATATAATATACAAAAACAAGAATTAGTTGAAAAGTACTTTAGTATCTAAGTAATTATGTTACAGATTGTTGCGTATTAGCTAGATCTGCTAAGCTTGCTTATTATTAGCTTGCCTACCTACAATTGTGCTTATAAGGGGCTCCTCACCTACAAGGACACCTACAGGTATTATTACTTAAAATATACATATATTATTATTCTAGAGCTATCTTTTACTATTTTTTGTAGTATAAAGCAAGTACTATTGCCTAAAGCTACCCTTTACAGAATAATACCTCCTCCTATAAGCTAATAGTCTAAAGATAGCTCTCTTAACACAATCTAACACTTAAGGCAATCAAAGAAGCTAAAGCCCTACTATATTTAAACTTTCTAATTCCTCTTAAACCCTATTAAGGCCTGCTGCACCTAAAAAGCTTAAGAAGTGTACTTAAAATGTACTTACTTTTTATTTTTTTAAAGTATTAAAGGTAGTAGTTGTTGTTGTAGTTAAAATAGGTTTTCTAAAAAAGTAAAAAGTAGCTGCCCTCTACTAATTAGTTGCAAAAGTCAAAAAAAGATTATATGTAGTAAACAAAGTTTAAACAGTAAGTAAATAAAGTCTACGCGCTAAGCGCTTAGAGTAGAAAAGCTTAGACTACTAAGCAAAATTAGAGTTAAAAAACTTAAAAAACAACACTAATTAAAACGTGTTTAACAGCAATTGCTAGCCTATAGCTAGCAACAAAATTGCGATAGAGGTAGAGGAGGTAGAGAAGGGGAAGGACACGTACGTTACTGCAGCAGGAGCCTATAATACTTTATAAAAGCTCTTTACTTACTACTTCTTACTTTTAAGATTTTTTACACTACATAGTACTGCATACAAATAACTTATATATAAATAATATAATGTTTAAACTGTTTTTCTCTTCATTCCACAAAGACTAATAGCTTATATTAAGTAAAGTTAAACTTTACTAAGTTACTATATAAAAAGCTATAGTAGTAAATTACAAAGCCTGCGTTTACTTTTATTAAGTAGCTTTCTTAGTTAGTTAAAAAAAAGCTGTTAGTAGTAGCTTTTATAGTAATTTGGTAGACGCAGAGGTTAAATCCTATTATCTATTAATACTTTATTAATGCGTCTAGTATTATAAATGTTAAGGTTATAATAGAAGTTGTAAAAAGATTATTTAGCAGTAAGTCTATTAAATATGTTGCGTATATTAATAGTTTAAGTGTAGTAATAGTGTGTTATTTTACTAATCTCCTCCTACGTAAATATAACTTTAGTAGAGAGACCTTATAGTAGCTCTATAAGGAGCAAGAGCGTGTTAAAACAGCTATTAAGTAGCTAAAACAAACTAACAAGCAGGAAGATTTTGTAAGTTGCCTTTAGAGATAGAAGAGCTGTGCTTAGATAGTAATACTGTTGTTATATGTTTACATCTAAGTATAGGCGCAAGTTGCAGTTATTAGTAAATAGTTATTAGTTAAGATAGTTAGTTAAAGGGATATTACGCATCTTTGTTTCTATCTAAACATGCAACACACTAATTGCGTGCCGGCAATGCCAAACAAGAGGGCATAAGCCCGTTAGCAATAAATCCTTTTTTACCAAAAAGGTGTCTACAAAATGTGTAGTCACATCAAAAGGTTGTCTCAAAAGGCCGAAGCCAAAATGTACTTACAATACCTAAAAAGCGCATTAATACTATAAAAAAGTAACGCAATAAACTTTGGTTTTTATAATAATTATAAAAGTTAAAAAAAAAATGTAGTATAACTAAAAAAAGCTAAACAAAAAGAAATTCTAAATATACTAATACTGCTAACTATATTATCCTGCGCGTAGAATATACTTGAAGTAACACTTACTATATATATGCAACACGCGTTGAAACTTAGAAACTTAGCTAAATACTAAAGTAAAACTTTTAAAGAATATTAGAGGTTTACGTATTTTTATAAAGTAGCGTTTTCCTTACTACTACATGAGTTAAGAAGAAATAATAATAAAGTAATTTAAGTAATATAGTATTCTAAAGTAAACGCTTAAAAGCTCTAGTATGCTTACTATAAGCATTTTTTAAAAGTAAAAAAAGAAGTACTAACTTAAAATTACTGCAAATAATATATACTTAACTTACTATTAAACTTTATTAACTATAGCTTTAAAGTAGTAACTGCGTATACGTATACTATACAGTAAAAAAATTAAACTGTCTAATTATCTATAACTTATCTTAATCTCTTTCAAAATTAACTTTTAATATATAATAAAGTATAAAAAAGTTTAGTACTTATTTATAAAACTAAGGCCTAAACTATAGCGCGCTATTACTAACTACTATTAGATTTTTTTAATTAAAGAAAACTTTGTTACGCTTAAATTTATACTTAAATAAAATTTGTATTAAGTACTTATTACGCATAATTCGTATTACTAAAGCACTTTTTTTAAAAAAAAAATAAAACTTTTTTTTATAGCTACTACACTAAACGCACATGAAAAGTGAAAAAATAATAAAAATATTATATACTTTAAGTGCTAAAAGTAAAAACCCTACGCTAATAAATACTAAAGCAGTAACTTTAATATAGTTTTAGTTAATATAAATTAAATAACAAAAAGTTAAGCTTTACTATAAACTTAAAGTTAGTAAAGCGCATACTAATAAACATTTTACTAAAAATATAGCATATATATTATATACGTTTGGTAACTAAAGTAAAAAAAACTTTAAGTTATTTTAAACTTATAAGTAAATATTAGCTTTGTTAGTTAAAAAATAGCTGTAAAAATAAATTTAAAACTTTTTTAAGATATAAAACTTCTCTGCCTAGGTTAAATAAAACTTTAAAGGTAGAATATATATACAGCTTACAAGCTCTAGCTGCGCTTAATAAATAATATAAGCATAAAGCGTATTACAAAAGTTACTATATATAAAGTAGATAAAAAGAGTATACTACTACTACTTAGTAACCTCTTCATAAGCTAAAAGAGTATTTATATTAACTACAAAAGGTAGATATAGCGTTAAGAATATATAAAAGCAAATATTAACTTATAAAGTATTTTTAAAAAACGCAAGACTTATAAATTTGAAAACTTACTTTTTAAAAGTACTTTAAAGTAATAGCGTGTGTATTACGCTTAAAGTATACATACTAAATATATTTATAGCGTAAGTGTAGTATATACTTAATATGTTAAAAAATTATACTAATATTTTTAATAATAGAGCTACTAAAACTCTTTTATAACTAAAAAGCTTAGATTACATGATTTTTATTCAATAAAAAAAACTCTCTTTATAACCCTTCTTATACTATTTCTTTTTATAAGCTTTATGTGCTCTATAAATATATTAAAAAAGCACTAAAAAAGAAATAAATTTACTACAGTACTAGCCCTGCAAGTACTTTAATATTATTTATACTTAAAAATAAATAAAACTTTTTACTTTTATATAAATTATTAAAGTCTTAACACTATTATAATAAAAAATTATTGTTTGCTCCTTTTAATTACAGAGACACTAGACCGCTTATTAGACGTACACTACAACACAATATTAAATTTTAAAAACGCCTACTATTATTTAAAAATAAAGGTAAAAGATAAGTAGAAAACTACTTTTAGAATATAATATAAACATTTTAAATATTTTATTATACTTTTTAAGCTTATAAACACCATAGTAAGTTTTTAAGCTTATATTAATAAAGCTTTAAAAGAGTAATTAGAATACATCTACGCAGTTTATCTAAAAAATATTCTTATTTATACTTATAATAACAAAATTATACTATACTAGCGTGCTATACGCGCTGTACTTAACTTTTTACAAAAATCAGAGTTATATATAAATTTAAAAAAATGCATATTTGCTTTAAACAAAGTTTGTTTTTTAATTTTTATTATTATAAGAAGCAGTATTTACGCAGATCTCGCGCGCGTAGCTACTATTAAGTAATAGCTTATACTTACTAGTATTAAAAAGCTGTAGTTTTTTCTAGAATTTATAAACTTTTATTAGCAGTTTATTAAAAACTATACTAATAAAATAGCACCTCTTACAGGTATCTTAAAAGAAAAAAAAGCATTCTACTATAATAAAAATATTTATGCTGCTTTTACAAGGCTAAAGTAATACTTTATATATATACGTATTTTATACTACTTTAAAAATACGCGTATAATTTGTGTTAAAATAAATGCCTTAACTTTTTCTATTTTTAGTATATTATCTTAACTTGTTAAAAATAAAAAGTAGTGTTTTATTACGTTTTACTTACAAAAACTACAAAACGCTAAGCTAAACTATAAAGTATACAACTTTAACCTTTTACCTATTATATAAAGTTTTAAGAAATAGCAACACTACTTAAAAAGTGTTTAACATACTATTTAAGTGTTAATATATTATAATAACTTGCGTTTCTTACACGCTGTATAGAAGCTAAACTAGTATTAAGTACACTAGGCTTTATATTTAAAGGTTTTTAATCTTAATATTAAATACTGCTAAAACTATACAAACTTTACAAATAAACTATTTAAAAAAGTAGATTATAAATAAGAAAACTTATTACTAACTTAACTATTACTTATACTACAGAACAAACTTTTAGCAAAAGTAAAGTATAGTAAAATACAAAGTTTTATTACTTAGCATAGCTAAGAAGGCGTATATAAAACGCATATAGCTAATATTTATAAAACAAAAAGTATCTAAACTACTAGTGCTATAAAGTATACACTATGCATACTATGCTCTCTAGCTAAATTATTAGTTAGTAGCAAACCTATAATAGTAGAGTTAAAAGCTTTAATAAATAAACTACGCTAGTTATAATAAAAAAACACTTTTGCCTTATAGTAGGTTATAGACTTTAAGCAAGTAGTTTGTACTTAAAATAGCAGCAGCGCGTAAGTATAGCGTATTTATAATAAAGAAGTTTTAAAATATAAAGGTAGAATTTATGTTCTACTAAAAGAAGCTATTAGGTAAAATGTTTTATTACAAAATTATAACACGCGCAAAGTAGGTTATTTTAGTATATATAAGACTTATAAGCTTATTAGTAGGCTATATTACTAGCTAGAGCTAAGCTATAATGTTTAAAATTACGTAAAGACTTATGTAGTATACTAAAAAAATAAGGCTCTAAAATATAGTAAATATAGTTTGTTATTACTATTACTAGTTTTTAAAAAAATATTTGAAAAAGTATTATATTAAAAATATAAAATACAAAATAGTTTGTAGAATCTTACTTTAGATATATTATTTTAAAATATAGAATTTAGAAGGGTATTATATCTAATTATAGTTTGATTTTTACTTTTATATCTTAGACAGAGAAATGCTACTAATTATAAGTAAAGCGTAGGCTAAGTACAGCTTTTTATCTATAGATAGATAGGCAAACTAAATGCTAAAACTAAATAATAAAGTAAAACTTTAAAACGTTTGCCTAAAAAATATAAAATAATTGAGTATTACTTTTACTAACTACATAATTTGTACACAACAACTTTATCTATAAATTAATAAAAATAACACTCTTTTATATAGTATATAGTAAGCATTTATTACTTACGTTACTTTTTAAGAATAGTAAGCTAAAAAAAGAGGTACTAAACGCTGTAAATAGAGTGCAGCTTATATATAGCGCATGTGCAATAGTAAAAAAACACCTTTTAGTTGTATAAGAATACTAACGCTAATACTATAGTAAAAAACATAAAATAAAGATTTTTTACTAAAAAAAACTTAGTTCGCTTTAGCACAAAAAATGTTAGCCTAGCCTATTAACTTAGTAAGAAGCTTTCTAGTAAGTTTATAAAACTATTTTTAGTGTAAAAAGTAGTTAGAATATAAGCTTACTAACTATAACTACTACTTTACTGTTATATTAATAATGTCTTCTACGTTTCTTTACTAAAGTAATAGGAATTGCGTAGTAGTTAAGAAATTATACTTATGTACTTAAAATTAGCTTTAAAAGTAATAGAATCTAGAAAGTTAAAAAATTATCAGGAAAACAAATTAAGAATAGCTAGCTATAGTATTAGTTGCAATAAAAAGGTTTTAATAAATTATAAAATACTTAGACTTTAGCATTACAGTTTAAAGATATAAAAAAACTAATTAAAAAATGTAAATATAAATAAGAATTATTACGTCTTAAGTGTACTAGAAAAAATATACTAAATATGATTGCTACGCCTTTAACGCGCAAAATTAGGTATTTCAAAAAACAAAATTATTTGTATAAAATTATTTACCTCTATTAATTATTATAAATCTCCTTACTACTACTACTTATCTTATTATTACTACTACTTCTAGTACTACTGTTATACGCGCTACTTGCGCTCTAACTACGCCTAAGCAGTAGCACGTTATTGTTACCTAAGCTTTTATCATTATTATTATTATTATTATTATTATTATTATTATTATTACTAGCAGAACTAGTAATCCTAGCTGTATAGCTAGCAATTAATTTAAAAGTAGCTGCTATGTAGCGCTACTTTACACAATTTAAGCTTAAAAAATAAAGTTAAATTAATAGCACTTAAGTAAAAACTTTTTAAAAAGTACTAGTATACGTAGTAATATAGTAGTAGTTAAATAGCTTAAAATTATATTAGTACTAGTAGCGCGTAAGCTTAACGCTAGTAGTAATAATAGCAAAGTTAGTTTTTAAAGTATTAGTATTAGTAACTAAAGTATTAAAATAATAGTAAAGTTAATATAAATAATTTAAATATTTATGAAGCGCTTTAGAAATTTATTTAGATTAGCTAAAGCGTAGTTAATAAAATAAAAGACTTACTTTAGTATAACTACTATAGTTGTTCTTAGTATAATAGTTATAATAATAATACTTAGTTGTTTTATAAATTTTTTTTTACTTAGTAATGTTTTATATATAGCGTAAGCAAGTTGCATATAGAGTAATAAAATTGGCTTTTTTAAGCACGCTAAACTTATATAGCTAAGTATTTTATAAGTAAAACTTTTTAATATACTTAGAATTTAGATAGTAAACTATAATGAAGATTAAAGCTTAGTATAAAAGTATAAAAGAAGTGCGCTAATATTACATATTAAGTATACTAAATAAGACAAAAACTACAAAAAATATACTAAAAAATGTTTTATTACTATAGCAAATACTACTTTACATAAACTACTTATTATAATTATATACTTTTCCTTTTACTTTTAAAAGTTTAAAAAAACAAATAATAAAATCGAGAAGTTATTATAATAATACTATAAAACTTAAACTATAAAGCTTGCTATATATCTAACTTACAAGTAACACGTGTCTTAAGCGTACGTAAGTTACGCGTAAGACACGCTCCTTGCTAAGCTATCCTTATATACAATTTAGGAAGTTTTAATTTAAGGCTATTAGGACGCTAGACTAAAGAAGGAGGCTCTATTATAGATAGTTGCGTGTTAGCTAGATCTGCTAAGCTTGCTTATTGTTAGCTTGCCTACCTACAATTATACTTATAAGGGGCTCCTTACCTGTAAGGACACCTGCAGGTATTATTGCTTAAAATATACACATATTATTATTCTAGAGCTATCTCTTACTATCTTCTGTAGTGTAAAGCAAGTACTATTGCCTAAAGCCACCTCTTACAAATTAAAGATCATAAAAAGCAAATAGTTACGCTTATATATAATATATATATTAATAAGATTATAAAAAAGTTTAAGCTAAAGAATAGTAGCTTTTAAAAGACTCTACTGCTGTTAGAAGAGCTAATTAAGAATACTTGTAAAGCAACTAAGCAAGATATTAAAGCTTACTAAGAGAAAGTTAAATTAGTACTATATATAGCTAGAATACTTTAACTAAATATTACTTACTTAATTTTTAAGCTCTTACACTGCCTTATAAACTTTAGTAATTAATATATAAAAGCTATTAAATAGGTAACTCTATACCTCTATTAGATAAGATAGAATACAATCTAATATAGAAACTGCAATAGCCTAAACTTTATAATTGTAGGTAATGCTTTTTTGCAAATAATTAGGAAACTTATTTATTATTTTATAGATATATAGCTATCCTCTATAGTAGTTCAATATTTTAAAAAGTAGCTTAGTAAACTATAGTAACTACTTTAACTATAAAAGCTAAGCTGCTTGCTTTTAAGCAAACTACTTAAAAGGCTATAGCTTTTAGATGCTTTTTTTGCAAGCTGTCTTTTAGTTTAAATAAAGTTTAAATAGTCTAGTATAATAATTAAAAAATAACTAAGCTTATAGTATAGAAGAATAAGTAGATTAGCACTTATTTAAGACATGTAGATATACAAAATATATAGCTACAGCAAGAATATACTAAAAAATTATTTTAAGTTAAGTACTTAGAAGTAGTAATTATACTAACTAATAGACTAACTAAGCTGCTTACTTAACAACAGTTTAAGAAGTTTAATTCGTTACTTAACTTTTACTAAATTAAGCACTTAATTCAAGGCAATAATAAATAA
Organism: Alternaria gansuensis; assembly: GCA_009289805.1. Lineage (NCBI taxonomy): Eukaryota > Fungi > Ascomycota > Dothideomycetes > Pleosporales > Pleosporaceae > Alternaria > Alternaria gansuensis. Next base: position 72,114 of record WBOK01000025.1, on the reverse strand, counting down.
TAAGTAAAAGATTAATATTAAGCAGTAACTTCTATATACTAAACTAAGTCTTCTCTTAGTTGCTTAGAAAGAGTAGAAAATTAGAAGCTAAAACTCACTAAAAATTAAAGACTAGAACTAGGAATAAGCTTACTAGTAAGCATTAAAATTATTATACATACTTAACTTTATTAGTAAGTTTTGCTTAGCTTTTTAAGCTTTACTAAGCTTAAGCACGTTATTTGCTATTCTAGCTTAGATAGCTAAAGTCTGCAGACAAGTAGCATAAAGGCGTAAATTTAATTTATTACTTCTATATATAGAATTGTAAGATAATTACTAGCTTACTTTAGTATACTTAAACTTATATAATTGAATTATATAGTAATTAAGGTAGTAATTAGAAACACAATAATATAAAGCAGGAAAAGGTTATATTTTATAAGTATAGTATTCTTAAATTCTTAATCAACGTAAAAAATACAGGTATTACTGCTATAGCTAAAGCTATTAATATTGCAGCTACTATATATTATAAGTTAGCTATTAAGAAGGCTGTACCGCAAGTTAACTAGAATTATATACAGTATTATAAAGCTTATATTCTCATTAAAAGCGCTTACTAGAGAAGGAGTAGGAGCAAGTAGGAGCAAGTAGCAAAAGCTAAGCAGCAAACTATAAGATAGTATTTCTTAAGCGCAGTTATTCTTAACGAAAAGCTTTTGCATAGAAAGCTTTCAAGTAAATATAATACTACTATTAATTTTTTTACTATAAGTAATAATATTACTAAGTAGCTTGTACTTATTAACTTAGTTTTTATTATTATTGTATCTTTAAAAACTAGTTAACTAGTAAGCAAGAAGCTTAAATAATTAAAGACTTACCTCTTTATTTTTATATATAACTGTGAAGATCGTCTGTAGATAATCTGTGTTAGTTCTCTTAGAATGAGTAAGTGCAATAGACAGCGGTTATACTAGTACAATTAGTAGATTAATGTAAATAGTACAGGGTTATGTTAGCACGTTTAGTAGAACAATATAATAACACAAAGGGGTTAAGAATTAGGTAATTTTTAGATTGCACTTAAAGTTAAACACACTAAGCTATAAGAGCTTAATACTTACAACTATATACTAAGAGAGTATCTTACTATCCTATAGAATCTTATGCTATCCTATAGAATCTTATGCTGTCCTATGCGTAGGACATTATAGAATTTTATAGTATATTATAGAACGCATGTAACTTGTTTTATAAAGGATTTCTACTAAGGCCTGTAGGACTACGTGCCTAGTGCAAGGTAGCGTTATCTATTAGTATATAAAAGCTTATTCTTTGTTTAAGTAGTCTAGAATTTCTTCTTGCCTTTATTCTTTATATATAGTGTAAGGACACATACGTTACCGCAGCAGGAGCCTACAATACTTCTTTATAAAAGCTCCCTGCCTGCTGCTTCTTACCTTTAGGATTTCCTACACTACACGGTACTGCATACAAACAACTCGCATACGAATGATACAATGCTTAGACTGTTCTTCTCCCCCTTCAACACGAAGACCAATAGCTTATATTAAGTAAAGTTAGACCTTACCAAGTCACCATACTGGAAGCTATGGTGGTGGATCACGAAGCCGGCGTTCACCGTCGTTGAGCGGCCACCTCTATCGGTCGAAAAGGAGCTGGTGGCGATAGTCCCTGTGGTAGTCGAGTTAGTGCAGAGGTCAGAATGTGACTGTGGTTAAGACATCTTCGATGCGTCTGGTGTCATGGATGTTGAGGTCACAACAAGGACTGTGAAAATATATAGTCTATACTTTCTCTCTTCTTAGGTTTGTAACACTATTCTCCTTTTCTACGTTCTTATTCTTATAAACTAGCTTAATAGTTTCCTATAGTACTACTTATTATTACGCACTTAGTAATTGCATAAACAGTATTAGTTAACTTACAATAGTTGCTTATTAATATTGTAATAAGAAGAGTTTACTGTATTAAATGTCTTTGTTAAAGAAAGTATATAGAAATTGTTATAAAAATAAAGTTTAAAAAGTATATTTTAGTAAAAGTACTATTGCTAGATTATTTATAGCTAAACTAAGAGTTAGCTTAATTAAAGTAGCAGGAGTTTAAAGCTAATATAGTAGAGTTAGTTATACTTAAGGCGTTATTAGTAGCACGTGTAAAGAAAGATTATTTTTAAAAATAGTATAAGGTGCTAGCGCATTATAAGTAGTAGTTAATAAATAAGTTAAAAAAACTTATTTAAAAAATTAAAGCTTTAAAAGCTGCAAAGAATATTAACTATAAAGTTAGTATTTTAAAAAGTAGCTTAATACTTAGCACACTATTATTAGATTAAAGCGCGTTTTTTCTACCGATTTAGAAGGTAATTTTACTGTTAATAACTTCCTAAGTAAGTCGTATAGTACTATATAAGCAGTTAGTAATAATTTATAGAGTTTATATCTAGTTTTTATATATTTTTACTATTTAAGTATTTTAATTATTTAACTAAGTATTTCTTGCTATTATTTTATACTTAGTATGCTAAGATCTTCTTAACTCTAGATATATTATTTTTTCTATTTTAAAGGGGAAAGTTATTTGTAATAGCATTTATAAGTCTGCTAGTTCTAGCATATTAATATAGAGTCTTAGGTAGATTTTTGTATTTAGTATAAAGTTAAGTGTATACGTAACTAGTTTCTTCTAGTTTTAAATTAAAAATAGTCTAACTTTAATGTTATTAAGTCTTTTACTAAATTGTTTAGTATAAAGATTTTTTATAAGTAAATATACTTTATCTCTTTTCTTTAGCTAAGGTGCTATTTTTAGTTTTTAGTTAATATATAAAATGCTTTAGCATTAAGCTTTCTTAAGTATTATTTTAAGTAACTTATGTACTATTCTTAGCTTTTTAGCTATAGTAATAGCTACTTCTATTTTCTAGCTTAAAAGTATTTATGTAAAGAGATTTAGGTGTTCTTTATAGTTTGCGTAAAATAGTATTTATTTTATAAATTTTAAAATCTTATCATTATATACTATTTATACTATAAGTAGTAATAATACCTAATTAATTTACTGTTAATTAATATATATACTAAAGAAGACTTTTATTATGCAGTTCGTTTGTTTAGTTTATTTGTTTGTTTATAGATAGTATGCTATAAATAGCTTTTGTTTTATTAAAATTATAGCTAATAATATTATTTACAAGTTCAAGGTAAAGAGCTTGTCTTTATTACTAATTACTAACTTTAGTATACTGTAGTAATTAATTACTTAGTTGTTAATAATATATACTAGCTGTACTACTATAAAAAGATTTGAAAAGTAATATACTCTACTAGTTTTATGAATTAATTAACTGCTACAAGAAATGCGTTATAAGCTACTTTAGTAATAAGTTTTTTTAAAACTAGTAGTCTTATAACAAAGTCTATAAAGATGTTTAACTTTAGTATATTAAGTAGTTTTATTACTTACATTTTTTTATAAAGTACGTAAGTACTATACTTATTTTTCTAATAGTCTATGCATTTAGTAATAAAAGAAGTGACTTTGTCTTTTATTTCTAGAAACTTATAATTTCTTTAATAAGTTTTATAGTTTAAGTAATACTAAAGTAACTATATATAAAGTTATTATAATATTATTTCATTATTGCTTTCTATAATTCTTTTAGTATATTGTATATTATTCATAAAATTGCGTTTAGCGTTTTTGTTAGTACTAATAATCTATTTTTATTAATTTTAAGTATTATAGTATTAATAATTTTCTTAGTTTCTATAATCTTATATTATTAGCTAAAAACGTCTACCTTACTATTATTTTTTCTTAGTGTATATATAATCTTAAACTTATATTATTTAAGTAGTTTTGTTAGTTAAGTACTTTAGTAGTTATAAAGTTAACTAAGTTCTTATAATTTATAAATATTATAAGTTCTAAGTAGCTTTTTGCGTATACTCTCTAATGCTATAAGTATATAATAAGAGCTAATAGCTTTTTATTGTAGACGTTATATTTTTTTTAAAGTCTAAAAAATTTCTATTAATAGTACGTAATAAAGTGCTATTTACCTTTATATAGTTAACTAGCACAGCCTTCTAGCGTAAAGTTTAATATATAAGGTTTAAAGCGCAATAGTTATTCTACTTAAAATATATAAAAGTATAGTAGTTTTATACTTACTTTTTTAAGTATTTAAAAAGTGTTTTTTACTTTTTTACTTTACTTAAAAAGTATTTTCTTCTTTATAAGTCTTATTAAAAAAATAGTAATTTTAAAGTAGTTTTTAATAAACTATTGTCTAAAGTTTCAAAATTTTAAAAATACTTATATTTTTTTACTATTATTAGTTTCAGCTAATCCTTGAATACTTATATTTTTTTTTTACTTATTTATACTCTTTATGCTCTTACTATTCATCTAAAAAAAAACTGTATTCTTTTAAAATTCACATTTTTTTAGTTTAAGTTAAATGTTAAACTAGTTTAAGTACTTTAGTACTATACAAACGTGTTCTATATAATTTTTTAAGTTCTTAAAGTAGACAAAAAAATTATTTAAGTATACTATAATCAAGATATTTAAATATACTCTTGATAAATTATTAATTAGTTTTAAAAATATTGCTAGAGCGTTTGTAAGCCTAAATAGTATAAGAGTATATTTATAGTATTTATGTTATGTTTTAAACGCTTTTTTTTTCTCTTTTTTGAATAAAGTAGTATATATTTTAGAGGTCTAATGCTATAAAAACCTTAGCGCAAGATAGTTAATCTTGAAGCTTTAAAATATTTAGTAATAAGTATGAATTCTTTACTATAATTTTATTAAGTTTTTAGTAGTTAACGTATATTCTTAGTAGCCTATTCTTTTTTAGTATAAAGAGTACAAAAAATCTTACTAGCAATATTAAAAGTTTAATGTATTTTTTTTATTTTTTTAGCTTAGTTCTTAGTTCTTTAAGTTCCATTTTTAATAATTAATAAATTAGCTTAAAAGGTAGAGTCTTCTCTTTTTTTAGAATAATTTAATAGTCCTAGAGTTAGTGTTTTAGTAAGGCTTTGCTATCTACTACTTTTATAAAGAAGTACTAAAACTCTTAATACTTTTTTAATATATTTAGAATTATATGTTACTTGAAAACTTTAACTTTATAACTTAAAAGTGCCCTACTAGTATTTATTAAGTAAAACCTTTATGCTGTAAGACTATTCTTAGTTAAAGTTTACTATTTTTTAGTAATATTATAAATTTTCTTTTTATTTACTATTATAGTTATTAAATACGTAAGCTAGCTTATAGTTACATCTAGTCTATAGCACTTAAATAAGAACTTCTTTAACTTTTAGTTAACTTATAAGGTATGCTCTTATAATAAAAAAATTTCTAATACAATATTATAGGTAGCTAATTTAAAAAAATCTAAGTTTAATTTTTTTTTATATTTTTAGATACTAAGCGTCACCTTGTTAACCTTATACATAATTGTTATCTTGCCTAGCATAAGCTAACTATTTACTATATATAGTAAGTAGAGTTCTTATTTTTTTAGTATTTATAGGCCTGCTACTTAAACTACTTAAAGAGTTATAAACTTAGTTTAATAGCTAAAATCTACTAATACTATTATTTAATATCTATTTAGCTTTACTAGTAGCTTAAAAAGGCTTAAAGAGTTAATTATAATTATTACTTTAGTAGTTTAAAGTGTTTAAGGTAGTTGTCTAAAAAAACTCTATACTAAATTTATAAAACTTTTTAGCAACTATATATAGTTTATATATAATATTAAAGCACTTGTGCTATAAAGGCTAGTTGTATTTATATATATAAGTTTTATTTTTATAATTTTTCTACTGCGTCATATGCATTTGCAGAGTTTTTTTTAAATTATTATATTTATAAAAGTATAAGCTATATTATTTATTTTATATATATACTGCTTATTTATTATTTAGGTAGTTGTACTAATAATACTTATATTAAAGTATTTTATTTAGTTTTATTAAAAAATATCTTAATTTATACTTGTCTAAGTAGTGTATAGTACAGCTGTTATATATATATATAGTCTATAAGTACTTTATGTGTTCTAAGTTACATACATCTATCTAATAGTACATGTAATTATAGCTACCTTCTTATACTTTTTACTTCTAGCGTATTACCTAAAGTCTTTTATAAATCTTTTTTTTCTTTTAGTTTAAGAGCTAATGCGTTAGTTTATTTTAGAATACTTTAGTATTTTAAGTGTATTTTTATATAAAATTATTATATAAAATATTATTAATAGTTACTACTAGAATAATCTTTTTCTTTTTTATTTCTTATAGCAAGTTAGTATACTAGTAGTATTTTATTAATATTCTTTTATAAAATTTTATAAAAATGTTTTTAGTTTGTTTAAGCTACTTTAGTAGAACGTCAATCTTCTTAGCTAAGTTATTTAAGTATTATATTTCTAAGGTTAGTAAGACTTATATATTAATATTTTACTTATTTAGTATAGTGTAGTACTTCTATATAGCTAGTAGTAAATTCTTCTAGTTTATTAGCTCTTTTTATATAACTAGTGTAGAGAGCTAGTAGGTTTTTTAGAACCTAGCTATCTTTTTATGCTTAGTTTAGATAGCTAAAGTTGCTTTTATTTCTTTATTAAGTATTATTTTAGAGATGTTGTTGTCTAAAGCTTCCTCTAGAGTAATAATAAGGAAGTTATTTAGACTATTAATGTTTGCCTAGTTCTATCCTTAGACTGTAATAGTAAGTTAAGTAATAATATTCTATTCTTTTTTTAAATTATTATTAAGTACTACATAGTAAAGAATATTTAGCTATTACGTTACTTTACTTCAGCTCTAGCAATTCTACTTTATATAACCTTTTTTATTATATACATAGTAAGTAATTCTTTTCTTACTACTCTTATTATTTTAAAACTTATTTTTCTTAAGTCTTTTGTTAAGGTTGTTAAAGTGTATAGGCTGATAGCTATTAGTAATATAATATTTTAAGATTTAGAAGTATTATTTTATTATTAACTTTAGTTAGAGTATAAACGTTAGAATATTTAACAAAGTTAAGTTTTTATATTTCTAGGTATGTAATTTCTCTATATAAACAGTTATTATTCTAACTTTAGCTTATAAAAATTATTATTTACTTAAATAGCCTTAGCTATAAGTTTATTAAGTATGTTAAGAGTAGCTTTACTTTACATAAGTTTTACTCATACAGCTAGTTTAAGACTTTATTAGTATATTTGCATTAAAGCATTGTTGTCCTATTTAATAACTATTTAATACTATTAAAACTCTATTATATAGTTAGCTATAGAGTGCGTTTATTATAACCTTTAAACTTTTTATTTTTGCTACTACAGATTCCTTAAAAAGTAAAAATACTTTTTTTATTTCTATTTTAAAGTTGTCTTAGTCTTTAATAAGTACTTTTTTAATATTATTGTTGATAGTAATATTTATATATTAATAAAGAATAGAATAAGCTTATTATTTAGTAGCTTCATATAAAAACGTAAAGGCTTATACAACTATATTATTATTGTTAATCTTAGTCCCTTTAATATAGAAGTATTTATTAACTTAAAATAGCTATTTTTTAAGCTTATTATAATTACTATAGTAAGTATTAAGCTTATTAGCTTGTGTAGTTGTTCTTGTAGTTAGGATGTTAGCAAAGGTATTTATTATAGTATTACTTATCTTAAAAGTATTTAAAGTGTAAAGATTATCTATAAATAATTTATATTAGTGCTTTTAAAATAAGTAAGTGCAATAGATAGATATTATACTAGCATAATTAGTAGATTAATGTAAATAGTATAGAGCTGTGTTAGCACGTTTAGTAGAACAATGTAATAATAGAAAAGAGTTAAAAATTAGGTAATTCTTAGATTATACTTAAAGTTAAACACACTAAGCTATAAGAGCTTAATGCCTACAACTATATACTTAGAAAGTGTCTTACTATTCTACAGAATCTTATACTATTCTACAGAATCTTATACTATTCTACAGAATCTTATACTATCCTATGCGTAGAATATTATAGAATTTTGTAGTACATTATAGAACGCATGTGACTTATTCTATAAAGGATTTCCGCCAAGGCCCGTGAGATCACGTGCCTAGTGCGGGGTCGCGTTATCTATTAGCACACAAAAGCTTATCTTTTGTTTAAGTAGTCTAGGATCTCTTCCTGCCTCTATTCTTTATACATAGTCTGTACCTTCTCTCTTCTTAAGTTCGTAACAATAACTATAAAATAATTAGTAAGATTGTTGTTAATAGTATAGTATATATAAGATAAGCAACTGCTGTATTAAGTGCTACTTTAACTACTAGTTTAAACTTTATACAAGTAATACTTAGTACATAAACTATTAAGTAACTTTTTTATACAGCACTTATACAAAAAAATATAAGAATATAATAAATAAGTAGCAATTTTTAAAAAGCTTATAGGCACTTTTTTCTAAGTAGAGAGAGGCGCGTTACACTTTATAAACAGCTTAATAGGCGTATATAAGCTATTGCTGTTATTATATTACTATTCTCTAGACGTTGCTTAAGTAGTAATCTACTTTTAGTTTTAAATAGGCTTTTAAACAGTCTTGCCTTTACGCTAGCTTAATTTCTTAGCTAAGCTTTTAGTTTAATTAAAATTAAAATAAAAGCTTAATAGCAGACTTACTTTAATAAGCAAGTTAGTCACTTTTTAAGCTAAGTTACTACAAGTGTTAAAGTGCGCTTATAAATTAAAAAGTTAAAGTAATAAACTTTTATTATTTTAAAGATTAGCTACTTGCTAAATTTTATTATTAAACAGGCTTTAACACGTGTAGTACTTATACTTAGTACTATTTTTGCGTTAATAGCATAGGCTCTTTAAGCAACGCTTATGCATATTACTATTAAAATTGACTGCACTAGAAAGATTAGCAGCTAATTAGTAAGAGAATAGTAAAGTAATAAGGCTTACTATATTAATAGTAATAAGCGTGCGTTAAAGATTAGAAAGACTTAGTAATTAATATTGTAGTAAGGCTAATAGTATTAGAGAGGTAGTAAATATAATTAGTATTTATATTAATTGTGCATAGACTAATTACGCAATTTTTGAAGTTTATTTAATATTTTAATATTCTAATAGCACTAAGCTGCTTGCTTAATTAAAACAACATTACAATATTACAATAGAAATAAAAAATTAAGTAGTAGAACTAAGATTATAAAAAGACCTCTTGTTTAACAACGTTAATTTAGTAAGGATTAACTCTTTGCTTGTAGCTTAGATTAATAGATTCTTACTAACCTAGGGGGTGTGTTAGAGTATTAACACGCGGATTACCCTGTTAATCTGCGTAATCTTAGTAAGCTGTTTACGTAACGGCCCCGCTAGCGTCTATATAAACTGGCTAGATGGTCTTATGTCTCTTTAGTAGTTATTAGACACTTTGTTGTGGCACTTAGTTGATTAATACACTCACTTTCCACTCAGGTGATTAAGCAAATGCTCCTTCTCAGCTCCTATAGCAATAAAATACTGTTTGCCTTCATGCTTTTAGCTAGCGCATCTACTTAGTGCAAGATTCAAAGCGTTAGTCTTAAAGCGTAATAGTTATTCTACTTAGAATATATAAAAGTATAGTAGTTCTATACTTATATTCTTAAGTTATTAGAAAGTATCTTGAGCTTCTTTACTTTACTTAAATAAAGTGTCCTTCTTTGTAAGTTTGGTTAGTAAAATAGTAATTTTAGAACTTTTTTAAACAAAATATTAATTAAAGTTTAGGAATTCTAAAAAATGATTTATATTCTTAACTATTTTAAAATTAGCTATTTCTCAATTATCTGTATTTTCTCTTTGCTTATCTATACTTTTTGTGTTCTTACTATATTTTTAAAAAAAAGAAACTTTATTTTTATAAAATTTGCATTTTTCTAGTTTAAGTTAAAGGTTAAACTAGTCTAGGCACCTTAGTACTATGCGGAAATGTTTTATATAATCCCTTAGGTTCTTAGAATAAATAAAGATGTTATCTAAATATACTATAACAACGATATCTAAATATACTTTTAATATATTATTAATAAGTTCTTAAAATGTTGCTATGGCGTTTGTAAGCATAAATAGAATAATAATGTATTAATAGTGTCTGTATTATATATAGAACGCTGTCTTCTATTCTTTACCTTTTTTGATTTTAATAAAGTAGTATTTATTTTAGAGGTTGAATACTTTAAAGAGTTAAGCTAAGATAATTAATTCTAAAGCTTTATTATATTTAGTAGAAAGTGTTAATTTCTTAATATAATATTGTTAAGTTTCTAGTAGCTAACGCATATTTTTAGTAATTTATTTTTCTTTAGTATAAAGAGTATAAAAAATCCTATCAGTAATAAAAAAAGTTTAATATATTATTTTTTTAAGTTCTTCTCTAGCTTCTCTCTTAATATTTTAAGTTCTGTCTTGAATAGTAAATATATTAGCCTAAAAGGTAGAGTTTTCTCTTCTTTTAGAATAATTGTCAAGTTTTAGAGTTAATATCTTATTAAGATTTTGCTATTTACTACTTCTATAAAAAGGGGCTAAAATTTATTATACTTTTTTAGAATTTCTAGAGTTATGTATTACTTTAAAAATCTAACTTTATAACTTAAGAGTACTTTTTTAGTCTTGATTAAGTTAAACTCTTATATTATAAGGCTGTTCTTAATTAAAGTTTACTATCTTTTACTAATATTATAGATTTTTTATTATTTATTATTATAGTTATTAGATGCTTAGGCTAGCTTATAGTTGCGTCTAGTCTACAGCACTTAAATAATAACTTCTTAAACTTCTAGTTAATTGATAAATTATATTTTTATAACTAAGGAATTTTTAATATAATATTATACGTAGCTAATCTAAAGACGTTAAGGTTTAACTTTTTTTATATTTCTAGATACTAAGCGTTACACTATTAACTTTATATGTAATAGTTATCTTGCCTAGCATAAGCTAACTATTAGCTATATGTAGTAGCTAAGGTTTTTATTTTTTTAGTATTTATAGGCCTGCTACTTTTACTGCTTAACAGGAAACAAAGTTAGCTTAAAAGCTAAAATCTACTAATACTATTATTTAATATTTATTAAGCTTTACTAGTAGCTTAAAGAGGTCTAGGAAATTAACTTTGTTAATCTCTTTAGTAGTTCTACGTATCTTAAGTAGCTATCTAAAAAACACTACATACTAAATCTATAAAACTTTTTAGTAACTATATAGAGTTTATGTTCAATAATAAGGGAAGCATACTATAAAGGCTAGTTATATTTTTAAATATAAATTTTATTTTTATATTTCTTTTACTGCGTTAGATGTATTTGCAAGGTCTCTTTTAGATTATAAAATTTATAAAAGTATAAGCAATATTATTTATTTTATATTTATTTTAAAGGTATTCTTGTTGTTGTAGTTAAAATGGGGTTTCCAAAAAAAGTGAAAAGCAGCTACCCTCTACTAATTAGTCGCAAAAGTCAAAAAAAAGATTATATATAGTTAACAAGATTTAAATAGTAGGTAGATAAGGTCTACGCGCTAAGCGCTTAGAGTAGAAATGCTTAGACCACTAAGCAAACATTAGAGTTAAAAAAGTTTGCTAAAAGTACTAAAAAACAACACTAACTAAAACGTGTTTAACAGTAATTGCTAGCCTATAGCTAGCAACAAGATTGCGATAGAAATAAAGAAGAAAAGTAAGAATACATACGTTACTGTAGTAGAAGCCTATAATACTTTTTTATAAAAGCTTTTTGCTTACTACTTTTTACTTTTAGAATTTCTTATACTATAAAGTACTACATATAAATAACTCGCATATAAATAATATAATGCTTAGACTATTTTTTTCTACTTTTAATATAAAGACTAATAGCTTATATTAAGTAAAGTTAGACTTTACTAAGTTACTATACTAGAAGCTATAGTAGTAAATTATTAAGCTAGTGTTTACTATTATTAAGCAGCTACTTTTGTTAGTTAAAAAAAAGCTAGTAGTAATAGTCTTTGTAGTAGTTAAATTAGTATAGAAGTTAAAATATAACTATAGTTAAAATATTTTTAATACGTCTAGTGTTATAAATACTAAAGTTATAATAAAGATTATAAAAGGCTAGTTTAGCTAGTACACTATATATACTGCGTATATTAATAGTCTAGGTGTAGTAAAAGTATATTACTTTAGCAATCTCTTTTTGTGTAAATACAACTTTAGTAAAAAAACTTAAGAGTAACTTTATAAAAAGTAACGGCGTGTTAAAATAGCTATTAAGTAGCTAAAATAAACTAATAAGTAGAAGAATTTTGTAAGTTACTTTTAAAAATAGAAAAGCTGTGTATAGATAGTAATACTGTTGTTATTTATTTATATCTAAGAATAGGCACTAAACGCTGCAACTGAAATACTGCTAGAATAGCAACAGGACGACAAAAGTTACAGTTAGCAGTAAATAGTTAGCGGTAAATAGTTATTAGTTATAAGGGTTAGTTAGAGGGATATCGCGTATCTTTGTTTCCGTCTAAATATGCGACACACTAATTGCATGCTAGCAATGCCGAACAAGGGGGCTTACATAAGCCCGGATACCTGTTGTTAGCAATAAATCTTTTTTTACTAAAAAGATGTCTACAAAATGTGTAGTTACATTAAAAGGTTGTCTTAAAAGGCTGAAGCCAATTTATTTTATATATATACTACGCATTTATTATTTAAGTAGTTATACAATAAGTACTTATATTAAGGTATTTTTTTTAGTTTTTCTAGAAACTATTTTAATCTGTACTTGTCTAAGTAGTATATAGTATAGCTATTATATATATATATATATATAGTCTATAAGTACTTTGCGTGTTCTAGGTTATGTAGATCCATCTAATAGTTTATACTATTATAGCTAACTTCTTATGCCTAATCCTTTTAGCGTGTTAACTAGAGATTTTTATAAACTTTCTTTTTTTTTATTTCAAGAGCTTATACGTTAGTTTATCTTATAATTCTTTAGCATTATTTATCTATTTTTATGCAAAATTATTTTTTTCTCTAAGTTAGCTGCTAAATTAATTTCTTTCTCTTGTAGTTCTTTATATAAGTTTGTAAAATATGCATATTCTTTAAGCGTTTTACTATAGAGTTTAGTAGAGTTGTTATTAAGTTATTTAAGTTATCTTAGTAAGGTATTAATCTTCTTTTATAGACTATAATTGGTTAAAGGTGTTTACTTTTTATTAATTAGTATAAAGAGTTAATAGTTTTTTTAAAACTTAGCTATCTTGCTATACTTAATTGCATTTTACAAAGTTGCTTTTTTTTGAAATATTATTTTAAAAACGTTCTTGTCTAAGGTTTCTTTAACTATAATTATAGTTAAGTTTTTTAGCTTTTTAATAATTGTTTTGTCTTATCTTTAGACTATAATAGTAGGTAGAATAATAATGTTCTATTCTTCTTTTAAATTATTCTTAGATGCTATAAGGTAAATAACCTTTAGCTATCAAATAACTTTACTTAAACTTTAGCAGTTTTTTTTTATATAACTTTCTTTGCTATATATGTAGCAAGAAATTCTTTTCTTGCTATTTTTGTTATACTAAAACTTGTTCTTCTTAAGTCTCTTATTAAAGTTGTTAAGGTGTATAGGCTTATAGCTATTAGTTAAATAATATTTTAAGATCTTAGGAGTGTTATTAGGCTGGTAAATGGGTATAGGTTGGGTTGTGGTTGGGGTCTGACGTAAGCTAACCCAACCCTAACCCAACCTATACCTACGCTATTTACGCTAAACGTAGGTATAGGTTAGGTTAGGGTTGCACAGACTAGTAGTTGTAGTTGTAGTTAAGTTGTATAGACTAGTAGTTATGGTTGTAGTTACGCGCACAGATTGTGGGTATAGGTTAGGTTGTAGTTAGATTATAGAAAGAAGTGGTTGGGTTATAGTTACGTGCTATTTATAGTAATAAATAGCTATAATAATTTAGGTAAGATTAGGTACAATAAGGAGAGAAAAGCTAAGTAAGCACTAATTTAGTTCTAACCTTAACCTAACTACAACTACTAGTCTATGTAACCTAACTACAACCTTAACTACTAGTCTATGCGACCTTAACCTAACTACAACCACTAGTCCGTGCGACCCTAAACCAACCTATATCTACGCGTGGGTACCCACGACCCATTTACTAGCTTAAGTGTTATTTTATTATTAATTCTAGTTAAGGTATAGATGCTAGAATGTTTAATAGAGTTAAGCGTCTATGTTTCTTAGTATTTAATTTTCTTATATAAATTGTTATTTTTTTAACTTTAGCTTGTAGAAATTATAATCTACTTAAGTAGCTTTAGCTATAAGTTTATTAAGTATATTAGAAATAGCTTTACTTTGTATAAGTCTTACTTGTATAGCTAGTTTAAGACCTTATTAGTATATTTGTATTAAAGTATTATTATTTTATTTTATAACTGTTTAGTACTGCTAAAACTTTTTTCTATAGTTAGCTGCAGAGCGCGTTTATTGTAACTTTCAAATTATTTATTTTACTACTATAAATTCTTTAAAGAGTAAAAGTACTTTTCTTATATTTATTTTAAAGTTGTTCTAGTTTTTAATAAATGCTTTATTAGTATTATTGTTAACAGTAATATCTATATATTTATAAAGAATAGAATTAGCTTATTTTTTAGCAGCTTTTTATAGAAACGTAGAGGCTTATACAACTGTGTTACTGTTGTTAATTTTAGTTTTTTTAATATAGAAGTATCTATTAACTTAAGGTAGCTATTTCTTAAGCTTATTATGATTACTATAGTAGGTATTAGGCTTATTAGCACGCGTAGTTGATCCTGTAGATAGGATATTAGTAGGGGTGTTTATCGCAGTGTTACTTATTTTAAAACGTATTTAAAGTGTAAAGATTGTTTTAAAAGTATTCAAGAGTTAGTTTTTAGAGAATAAGTAAGTATAATAGATAAAGTTGTAATAGCATATTCAGTAGATTAATGTAATATTATAAGAGGTTTAAGAATAAAAGTATAATTCTTAGATTAAATACTAAAGTCTTGTACAAAGTTAAATACACTAAGCTGTAAGAGTTTAGTGTTTAAGTTATATACTAGGCTAGGCTAGTAAATGGGTATAGGTTGGTTTGTGGTTGGGTCAGATCCGCACGGACCAGAACACCAAAATCTCCTACTTCTAGATAACTCGCTTAACAATGGGTATATTCTAATGCAACCTTAATAGAAGGTGCATTAGTACTACAAGATACTTGCGTTAACTTTTTAAGAAATTTGATGTACTATGTCCTTAGATATTGAGCTTTAAATGCTTCAATACTACATAACTAAGTCAAATAGTAACAGAATCTCGTAATAATTTGATATATCTATCTTCTAGTACTAATACACCCTCTATTCGAGTTGCATCAGGATATAACCAGTATTAAGTGAGTTATTTAGAAGTAAAGGTTGAGGTTTTAGTATTCTAGTCCGTGCGGATCTGACCCAACCACAACCCAACCTATACCCATTTACCAGCCTATACTAGGCAATAGCCTTAATAGTTGTAATTGCTTTTAGCAATAGTTGCGATAGTTGTAATTGCTTCTAGCAATAGTTGCGATAGTCGTGATCGCTCCTAGCAATAGTGTGCGTGACCTTCTAGCGATAGTCCTTGGCGGAGTAATTGGTCACGTGACTACCCGCTGCGTTATTCTTGCAGGGTAGTCGTCTAATTCCTTGTTGGCTGGTTCTAATAGTTCTTTGTGAGACTTAGGTTCGTAGCCAGGTCGTAACAGTTAGGTTGCCCCTAATTTTTACTGTTTTTTAGCTCTAGCTAGTGTAGTATAAGAGTAACAAGAAAAATTTATATAGGAGTTGTCTAGACCTAGACTCTACCTTTCTAACAAACTAAGAGTTACCTAATTTAGACTTGTATTTGCCAAGATATTTAACAACCCACACGAGCAACCCTAAGGCAACCTATTTACTAGCCTAGACTGTATCTTACTATATCTAATCTTAGTAGTAGCATAATAATTGTAAGGGGTGGCTTCAGGCAATAGTACTTGCTTCACACCACAGAAGATAGTAAGAGATAGCTCTAGAATTATAATGTGTGTATGTTTTAAGTAATAATACCTGCCAGTATCCTCGCAGGTAAGAAGCCACTTATAAGCACAATTGCAGGTGGGCAAGCTAATAATAAGCGAGTTTAGCGGATCTAGCTAGCACGCAACTATCTGTGACAGAGCCTCCCCCTCTAGCCTAGCGTCCTAATAGCCTCAACTTAAAACTTCTAAAATTATATATAAAGATAGCTTAACAAGAAGCATATTCTACACATAAGTTATATGCGCTTAAAACACGTGTTACCTATAAGTTAAATACATAGCAAGCTCTACAGTTTAAGTTCTATAGTATTATTATAGTAACTTTTAAATTTTATTTATTTATTTCTTAAAAATTTTAAGAAGTAAAAGTAAAAGTATATAATTATTATATGTAGTTTATGTAAAGTAATATTTACTGCAGTAATAAAGAAATTTTTTAGTATATTTTTTATAGTCTTTATTTTGCTTAACACACTTAATACGTAATATTAGTGCACTTTTTACGCACTTTAACACTAAGCTTTAATTTTTATTATAGTCTACTATCTAAATTTTAAGTATATTAAAATATTCTACTTACAAAATACTAGGCTATATAAGTTTAGTATACTTAAAAAAGCTATTAATTTTATTACTTTGTATATAACCTGCCTGCGTTACTTATAAAACATTACTAAGTAAAAAAAAATTTAAAAAAAAACTAAGTATTATTATTATAACTATTATGCTAAGAGTAACTATAGTAGTTATACTAAGGTAAGTTTTTCTTATTTTATTAACTGCGCTTTAGCTAATTTAAATAGGTTCTTAAGGCGCCTAATAAGCGTTTAAATTATTTTTATTAACTTTACTTTTATTTTAAAACTGTAGTTGTTAATACTAACACCTTAAAAACTAACTTTACTATTATTACTACTAGCGTTAAGCTTATGCGCTGCTAGCGCTAATTTAACTTTAAGCTATTTAACTACTGCTGTATTGCTGCGTATACTAGTACTTTTTTAAAAGTTTTTACTTTAGTACTAACATTTTTACTTTATTTTTTAAGCTTAATTTTAGTAAAGTAGTACTATATAGTAACTATTCTTAAATTAATTGCTAGTTATGCAGCTAGAATTGCTAGTCCTGCTAGTAATAATACTAATAATAATAAAAGCTTAGGTAATAACAACAAGCTACTGCTTAGGCGCAGTCTAGGTGCAGGTAGCGCTTATAATAGTAGTGCTAGAAGTAGTAGTAATAATAAGATAAGTAGTAGTAGTAAGGAGATTTGTAATAATAAGTAAAAGTAGTTAACTTTTATACTTATAATTTTGTTTTTTTTAAATACCGAATTTTTGCGCCTTAAGAGCGCAGTAATAATATTTAGTATACTCTTTTAGCGCGCTTAAGACGTAATAATCTTTATTTATACTTACATTTCTTAATTAGTTCTTTTATATTTTTAAACTATAATGCTAAATTCTAAGTATTTTATAACTTGTTATAACTTTTTTATTGTAACTAATATTCTAACTAGCTACTTTTAATTTATTTTTCTAATATTTCTTAACTTCCTAAATCTCTTTACTTTTAGAGCTAATTTCTAGTGCCTAAGTATTATTTTCTTAACTACTACGCAATTTCTATTGCTTTAGTAAAAAAATATAAAAAATATTATAAATACAATAGTAAAGTAGTAGTTGTAGTTAGTAAACTTACGTTCTAACTACTTCTTATACTTAAAATAGTTCTATAAACTTACTAGAAAGCTTCTTATTAAGTTAGTAGGCTAGGCTAATGTTCTTTGTACTAAAGCAAACCAAGTCTTTTTAGTAAAAAAATTTTATTTTATAATTTTTATTATAGTATTAGTGTTAGTATTTTTATACTACTAAAAAGTATTTTTTTATAATTACACGTGCGCTGTGCATACGCTGCACTTTATTTATAGTGTCTAGTACTTTCTCTTCTAGCCTGCTATTCTTAAAAGGCAACGTAAGTAATAAATACCTACTATATACTACGTAAAAGAGTGTTATTTTTATTAATTTATAAATAGAGTTGTTATATGCAAACTATATAGTTAGTAAAAGTAATACTTAATTATCTTATTTTTCTAAGGCAAACGTCTTTAGGTATTACTCTATTATTTAGTTCTAGCGTTTAGTTTACTTATTTATCTATAGGTAGAAGGCTGTGCTTAGCCTACGCTTTACTTATAATTAGTAGTATATTTCTGTCTAAAATGCTAAAGTAAAAATTAAACTATAATTAGATATAATGCCTTTTTAAATTTTATACTTTCAAATAATATATTTAAAGTAAGATTTTATAAACTATTTTACATCTTATATTTTTAATATAAGTATATAAATTACTATTTTTAAAAAGTAATTAATAATTACAAAAATTATATTAAACACGTAGCCTAAATTATTCTTTACTAGTAGTAGCTTTATAATAAAATTATTACTTACTTCTTTAAAAATCCTATTAAAAATAAGTAATAGTAATAACTAACTATATTTACTATATCTTAGAGCCTTACTTCTTTAGTATACTATATAGGTCTTTACGTAATCTTAAATATTATAGCTTAGCTCTAGCTAGTAATATAGCCTGCTAATAAGCTTATAAGTCCTACGTGCGCTAAAATAACCTGCTCTACGCGTATTATAATTCTATAATAAAATTTTCTACTTAATAGCTTATTTTAGTAAAACGTAGAATTTTACTTTTATATTTTAAGACTTATTTATTATTAACGCGCTATACTTACGTGCTACTACTATTTTGAGTGCGTACTGCTTACATAAAGTCTATAATCTACTATAAAGTAAAAGCATTTTTTTATTATAACTAGCGTAGTTTATTTACTAAAGCTTTTAACTTTACTGTTGTAAGTTTGCTACTAACTAATACTCTAGCTAGAGAGCGTAGTACGTATAGTATACACTTTATAGCACTAGCAGTTTAGATACTCTTTATTTTGTAAATGTTAGCTACATGCATTTTATATATGCTTTCTTAGCTATACTAAATTATAGAACTTTTTATTTTACTATACTTTACTTTTACTAGAAGTTTATTCTGCAGTGTAGGCAATAGTTAAGTTAATAATAAGTTCTCTTATTTATAATCTACTTTTCTTAATAGTCTATCTGTAGGGTTTATACGCTTTAGGCAGTATTTAACTTTAAAATTAAAAGCTTCTAAATATAGAGCCTAGCGTGCTTAATAATAGTTTAGCTTCTATACAGCGTGTAAGAAACGTAAGTTATTATAATTTATTAATACTTAAATAGTATATTAAATAATTCTTAAGTAGTGTTGCTATTTCTTAAAACTTTATATAATAGCTAAAAATTTAAAGTTGTATACTTTATAGTTTAGCTTAGCGTTTTGTAGTTTTTGTAAGTAAAATATAATAAAATACTACTTTTTATTTTTAAAAAGTTAGAATAATATACTTAGAATAGCAAAAGTTAAAGTATTTATTTTAACATAAATTATATGTGTATCTTTAAAGTAGCGCAGAATAAGCGTATATATAAAGCGTTGCTTTAGCTTTATAAAAGCAGCATGTATATTCTTATTCTAGTAAAATGCTTATCTCTCTTTTAAAATATTTATAAAAGGTGCTGTTTTTATAGTATAGTTCTTAATAAAACACTAATAAAAGTTTATAAATCTTAAAAAGAACAGCAGCTCTTTAATACTAGTAAGTGTAGGCTATTACTTAATAGTAGTAACGCGCGCTAGATTTGCGCAAATACTGCTTTTTATAATAATAAATTTTAAGAAATAAACTTTATTTTAAGTAAATATGCACTTTTTAAAATTTATATATAACTTTATTCTTTATAAAAAGTTAAGTACAGCGGGTACAGCACGCTAATATAGCGCAATGTTGTTGTTATAGATATAAATTAAGATATTACTTAGATAAACTATATAAATATAATCTAAGTACTTTTTTATAACTTTATTAATATAGGCTTAAAAACTTGCTAAGGCGTTTGTAAGCCTAAAAGGCATAGTAAAATATTTAAAATATTTGTATTATATCTTAAAAGTAGTCTTCTACTTATCTTCTACCTTAATCCTTAGATAATAGTAGGCGTTTTGAAAAATTAGTGTAGTGTAGTAGTGTACGCTTAATAAGTAGTCTAGTGTCTCTCTAATTAAAAGAAGTAGCTAATAATCTTTTATTATAATAGTATTAAAACCTTAATAATTTACGCAAAGGCAAAAAGTTCTATTTTTTTTAAGTATAAATAATATTAGAGCGCCTGTAGGGCTAGTGCTATAGCAAATCTATCTCTTCTTTAGTGCTTTTTTAATATATTTACAAAGTACTTAAAGCTTATAAAAAAAAAGTATAAAAAGGCTTATAAAGAGGTTCTTTTTCTTGTTAAATAAAGATTGTATAATCTAAGCTTTTTAGTTATAAAAGAGTTTTAGCAGCTTTGTTATTAAAGATATTAGTATAATTTTATAATATATTAAGTATATACTGCACTTACGCTAAAAATATACTTAGTATATATACTTTAGGCTTATTACTTACGCTATTACTTTAAAGTACTTTTAAAAAGTAAGCTTTCAACTTTATAAGTTTTGTATTCTTTAAAAATACTTTAGTAGCTACTAAGTTAATATTTACTTTTATATATCTTTAACGCTATATCTACCTTTTACAGTTAATATAGATACTTTTTTAACTTAAGAAAAAATTGCTAAGTAATAGTAATATGCTTTTTTTATTTACTTTATACGCAGTAACTTTTATAATGCGCTCTATACTATTATTATTTGTTAAACGCAGCTAGAGCTTAAATACTATATATATATTCTGCCTTTAAAGTCTAATTTAACTTAAGTAAAAAAGTTCTGCATTCTAAATAAGTTTTAGATTTATTTCTATAGTTATTTTTTAACTAATAAGGCTAATATTTACTTATAAGTCTAAAATAACTTTAAGTTTCTTCTTTACTATAGTTACTAAATGTGCGTAGCACAAGTGCTATATCTTTAGTAAAATATTTATTAGTATGCGCTTTACTAACTTTAAGTTTATAGTAAAGCTTAACTTTTTTTTATCTAGTTTATATTAACTAAGACCTTATTAAGGTTGCTGCTTTAGCACTAATTAGTGTAGTATTTTTTTTAGCACTTAAAGCATGTAATATTATTACTATTTTAATACTTCTTAAGTGCGTCTAGTGTAGTAGCTAAAAAGAAGTATTTCTTTTTTTTCTTTATAAAAGTGCTCTAGTAGGGCAGATTATATATAATAAGTGCTTTACGCAAATTTTATTCAAGTATAAATCTAAGCGTAATAAGTTTTTTTTAGTTATAAAAATTAAATAGTAGTTAGTAATTACGCGCTGTAGTTTAGGCTTTAGTTTTATAAATAAGTGCTAGACCTTTTGTATCTTAGTATATGTTAAAAGTTAATTTTTAAAAATATTAAGATAAGTTATAAATAATTAAATAGTTTAGTCTTTTTACTATATAGTATATATATGCGTAGTTGCTGCTTTAAAGCTGCAGTTAATAAAGTCTAAAAGTAAGTTAAGTATATATTACTTAAAGTAGTTTTAAGTTAGCACTTTTTTTTTTACTTTAAAAAGTATTATAGTAAGCATACTAAAGCTTTTAAAAGTCTACTTTAAGATACTATATTACCTAAATTACTTTATTATAATTTCTTTTAAATTCTTATAGTAGTAGCTAAAACGCTACTTTATAAAAATAAGTAAACTTATAATATTTTTCAAGAGTTTTGCTTTAGTATTTAGCTATGTCTTTAGGTTTTAACGTGCGTTGTATATATATAGTAAGTATTACTTTTAGTGTGTTCTGCGCGTAGGATAATATAGTTAGTAGTGTTAGTATACTTAGAATTTTTCCTTATTTAACCTCTTCTAGCTGTGCTACTTTTTTTTCTAACTTCTATAATTATTGCAAGAATTAAAGTTTATTATATTACTTTTTTATAGCGTTAATACGCTCTTTAAGCGTTGTAAGTGCGTTCTAAGTGCGCTTTTTAGGCTCTTTAAATATTGTAGGCCTTAATAGAGTTTAAGAGGGATTAGAGAGTTTAAATACAGTAGAGCTCTAGCTTTTTTAATTGCTTTAAGTGTTAGATTGTGTTAAAGGAGCTATTTTTAGACTATTAGCCTATAGGAGGAGGTATTATTTTATAAGAGGTGGCTTTAGGCAATAGTACTTGCTTTACACTACAGAAAATAGTAAAAGATAGCTCTAGAATAATAACGTATATATGTTTTAAGTAATAATACCTGGGAGCCCCTTATAAGCACAATTGCAGGTAGGCAAGCTAACAATAAGCGAGTTTGGCGGATCCAGCCAGCACGCAACCATCCGTGACAATAATATTATTTTAATAACTTAAAATATCCTTGCAACTTTGTAGTATAAGCAAACACATTCTTTTTGCAATTTAATATTTAAAATTACTTCTAAAATTAGTTTTATATTAGTAGAGTTAGAACGCGTTAAAGTTGGGATGATTTTGATGTTGTGATGTTCAGGTGGCTCACATGCTGACCTGGCTCACATGGCGCACGGGCACTGTATGTCATGCCACTAGTTTGCCGTCGCGCCTTTTCTGCGATAACAACACACTAACCTCAGCATACCCCTGTGGTATGGAGCGAGCGAATGTAACTTGAGATTTCGATTTACTTTCGTCAAGCTTTAACGGTAATTGCGTCATGAACCGTGATATCCGGATTGCGCAAGATGTCGTAAACACCTACTAGGGGTTTCCACGCTAACAATTCGCTGAATATACCGATGCATCTTCGGTCAACCTCCCAAATCGTCAACTTCGCGGTCAAGTTGCGTCTCCAAAATGTATGTTGTCGGCTAAGCTCATTTACTTGGGGCTAAGCCATCACATCATGCTTCTGTCTGCTCCTGAGCTGCCCTCTTGAACACGCGCTTGTCATCTGGAAGCAACGCCTCATCATCCTCAATGGCATTTAACAAAGCATCATTAGAAAAATCGCTTTTTTGGCGTATCGCTGAGGAGTAAGCACCCAGTAAAGCAGAAGACAACAGATTTCAGCCACTTGATGGTTTTCCGCTGAGTAGTCTGATATGAAATATCGTGCTCAAGATCTTGAAACATGTGTACGATATAGACCTGAAGGTACGGCTCAGCCACTAAAACATTGTCCATCGCGTTGAGTGTTCTCCGCTGGCCCCAGTCTATGGAAGCATCCCAGCCAAATCCGTACCAGCGAGAGCAATAGGTGGCATAATCAGGTAGCAAGAATATGATCTTCTTCAGTCGATGGGCTTCCGCCCACTAATACGTACCACGAGTCTTCAAAATACAGCCGCTGGAATTGATCGCGACCTCGATCTATGCTATACGAAATTGACAATGGGAAGGGCTTAAGATGGTATAACTCGGTAATGCGTGTCCAGTTGGACGGACACCAATTTACAGTCCGTAAACCACGGTCGTCTAAGTGGAAAGGCACGACAAGCCTACCTTGAGGTGCATCATTACCCTGGTATGTCCGTATATTAGAGAGTGTACAAAAACGTGGTCTTGCTTGATTGGTAGTCCGCCATAAGAATACAGCAGTTCGCCTTGTTGCGGACACAAGCGGACGAGTAAATACTGAGAGCCGAGGCCTTTTCTCAACAAGAAGATTGTTTCAAGATATCTTTCGGTCCGAATCTAGTAGATATCGCAGTAAGCGGGTCGGTCCGATGAAGAACATGATTAGCCTTAACAACAGGGGGTGGCGATTAGCTACCCATGTACAACAAGGATCATGTGGGCAAAGTCCTTCAGCAATAAAACTTTACATTGTAACATCTATAGCATTGTAACAACCAGCAATTTAAAACTTACGAATGCCCTCCTTTGGAACCTGCACCGGTGCACTTTACTTGGCTTTCGATGCCCTTGATGTTTGCGCAAGTGTACTGGTTCGTTCCGCTTGGGCTTTTAACATCAATGTTTGAGACATTGATGTTCGAGCATACTGCTGGGCTAGAGCAGACGAGGTATCCAACGAGCGGGTCGTACTTCTTGCTGGTGGTGCCGCGGAAGTTCTTGATGGTGATGTCGGAGATGGTAAGCTTGGATGGGAACTTTGAATCGGGTTAGTATGGCTGAGGAATAATTTGAAGGAGTTGAGCAAGCTTACCTTGTTGCAAAGAGTCAGGTTCTTCTGGCCGTAGCATTGGGTAATCTCAATGGCGTAGTCGACGTTGGAAAGGGTCATGCCGTCGTATGTGATGTTCTTGACAGCACCACTACCGCCTCCGCCCTGGAGATCGCCCGACATTGCGGAAGAAACACCGGGCCAGACCTTGATACGCGCACCGTCCGAAGCATTGGACATGCTGATGTTGTACACATAGATGTTCTCGACATAGTCGACTTCGCCGGCATACTGGCCCAAGGAGCCCACACTGATGCCGTGGCTACCGTTGCAGACCAGGTTCTGAACAATGATGTTGGTGCTGTTGGGCTTGAAAGAAACACAGTCGTCGCCGTTGTCAATGTGCGAGTTCTGAATGACAATGTTGTCGGAGCGGTATGTGTCCCAGCCGTCGGTGTTTTTCGCCATGTTGCTGCTGACACTACCGCCGGAGATGTCAATGTTGTCAAAGATAACGTCGCTCGAATTGGCAACCAAAGTGTACCACTGCGGGCTGTGTCTGAACTTCAGATCCGAAATCATGGCACCATGTGCACCAATGAGACCGAAGAGAATGGGTCGTAAGGTGTAGATATCCTTGGCATAAAGATCATACCAGACTTGACCATTGCCGTCCAGGGTGCCACCTCCATAAACGTTGATATCCTTGCCACCAAGCTGGAAGAAGGTGGTGGCGTTCTGGAACACCTGCTTGAAGGCATGGGCTTGCCAGTAATCCGTGTCCTTGGTAAACTCAATAGTTCCCTGGATCTCTATGCTTTTTGTTAGCACTGAAGAATTATCAATTTCAGGAGCCTACATACCGAGATCGATACTGTTAAGGAAGGTCAAGTCCAGAGCGGTTCCAATCGTGAACTTCTGGTCCTTAGGGAAAACGACGTGACCGCCGTTGTTGCACTCCTTGATAGTCTTCAAGATGTTTGCAGAGTCATCTTGACCGTTGCCGAGAGCCTTGAGGTTGCAGGTCTTGGTTCGTGCCGGTGACGCTGGAAATGCGTTTTTTGGGTGGTACGGGTGCGCCGGGTGCTGCGGTCTCTTGAAAGTAGAAGGCGCAACACTTCGCTCATCGAGAGCCATCGATAGTGCTGTCGATGCTTGCAGCAAAGCGCATGTGAGAAGATGGGTGGCACGCATTTTTGTGTAGGTTTAAGGAATGATGGTTTGACCTGATAAGAATGAGGTTGATGTCAGTGATATCGATGTTGTTGCGACGACGGCCAGTCTAATATACCCTCATCGAAGCATTATCACCCAACCGAACTGCGGCCTTGGCCTCGGTTCCTGGTCATGGTATGCGCTCCTGTAAGATTCGAGGCGCGGAGGAACTCCGGGAATTTTGCTGCAGGATACCAGGGTCCCCTCACGGCCGCAGTAGCGCACTAGCCAGATGGAGCAGAAGTGTAGAGCTAAGCCAAGGGGAGCGAAGCTTTCCCCACACGCCTGGGCACTTGGCCAAAGGATTGGTGGAGTTTCTCTACCCCAGACTCCGCACCTGTCGCCCCACGACAGCCTTCAAAAGATGCTCTACGCGTCAACAGCTGCATTCAGTGATGAATGCTATGCTCATGGCGGTTGGGAGTATTGCCGCGGAATGACCTGCTAAAACAAGCTTGGCAGGGTCTGCTTGGAACTTTGAGGCTTCGTTGAAGTCGCAGCGCAACGCCTCCATCATCAAGGCACTGCTGGTCGCAATACTGGTATCCGGGCGTGTCTCGGTTATTTGGTGTTGTAAATGCCTTCAATCCTGTCCGTGTACCTAACTGAATTACACTAAAAGCTACCGTTTCCGTGCGCCACGTGAGCTAGGTCAGCATGTTGAGCCACTTTTACTATAGAAAATTAACATTTCGTAGCGGTTTTAAACCTTACTAAGTCTTTTAATTCTTATTATCCTTAATATAGTGATAAAATTATAGAGTTTAATATACTTCATAGTTTAAAAATTGTACCTTTTTAATTTCCTTTAATATATTCAACTGCAACTCTCTTTTTACGAATATAAAAAACATTTTAAATACAAAACTTAATTAAGTATTAAGTCTACCATGGAGAATTGCGAGTTAAGCATCTAAATTCATATAATGTAACATAGAGGTACTTTCTTCTTGTTTAGTAGAATACTTTTTTTTGTTCATATCATCTATAAAAAGTTCTGCTTAATCTCTTTTAGTTGTTGAGATGAATAGCTTTTAAAAAGGGGGTTTCACTAGTAAAAAGTAGCTTACACGGTGCACTGGCTTACTTAGCGCACGGAAATAGTAATCCGCCAGAGCCCAGGAGGCAGTTTGAGCCAAGGACACAGTCTTCGTTCCGACCCGAAAGCTTAGCGACTAATTTGCGCTATCAAGGTCGTGAAGCCATACAGGCAGCATAGGTGTACTTAATTTAATCAAAAAAGGTTAATGCGCTTAGGGGTGGGTAGCGTGAAACATACGTGGTAAGCACTTAGCCCAGGTTGCTTATTAATTTATTAATTTAATTTAGCTAGGTTTTTCCGCAAAAATGATCATTATAAAGTGTTAAGCGACGAACTAGCTCTTTTCTTGTGTAAAACTGGCCAGCTCGTATAGCGCGTCTGTGACATGCATGTTGGCTGATGTATGACGCGCATATCTTGGCAACACGCAGTCGAGTCTTTCAAGTTTTACACGTTCTAAAGTTATTAGACGATGTCTGTGTAAGCTCCGGCCGTAATAACTACTATGTACGGCGCTTATCACAGCCCTCATACTCTAGTAGAGGATGAAGCCTCGCTAACTCGGTACGTTGACTCGGTGGCTACTCGTAGATGAGTGAAATTGATAATATTCTCTGCGGTAATTACCCGTGTTATATTCGACCTTGCCGACTTCTGCCTTGACTATCGAAGCCGCTTGAACGGAGCTCTTCTGTCATATCTGACATATTGTTGCGCCGATAACAGACCCGATTCTGTCTTGCGCCACTCGTAATTACGCCAAGTACACTACGTTATGATGAGCTTACGAGATATGTCGTTTCAAGTTACGGTTCTCATCGATCTCGCATTGAAGCATGATCAAAGAAGGTAAATGTTCGCACGTATTGTCGATGCGAGATTTCAAGGCGGACTGAGATCTTGATCTACCAGGCCACGAAGTAAATAAGGTTGGCGCAGATGCTCTATTATCAAACGCGGATTCAAGCCTGCACCATGAGAGGAGAGTATAGGAAGTAGGGGCAGTCACCGTAGACTGTGGGTGCGGACGGCTGCAGGTTGTCGAGTAGCGGTTAGCCTTCGAGAAGGTTGTCAACGTCACCATCAGTAGGCAGATCAAAGAACCTAGTATCTACCTATTCAGCTCTTTTGCAAAGGCCAGTAGCGGTCATGTATAAACTGTGCATAGGAGCTCGTGTGTACAGGGACAGCCAGAAGTATTCTGCAGAACGCGGGCAGACAGCGCGGAAGCCGGATACATCCGATGTTGAGGCCATCAGCCACAATGACGATAATTCGCTGCGAAGGGAATGGCATGTAGCCGAAGAATGTGCATATGCGCCAAACTTTCGAAGCTCACTAGACCATCATTGCTTATCGCTATGCATTTCGCGTTCATGTTAATCCTTCATCGAGACGCAAGAGGTGAGAATACTTCCAGCGAGCCGCAATCGAGATGCTATGACGTTTGGTGTGCAGGACTCGGGTCTCCCCTACCTAGCGACAAAGTTTCGGCTTCAACAATCGCGATGAACCAAAAAAGAACACAACTATCATTGTTCGGCAACGAGCGTTACGCAACGACTTGGTAAGACCGTAGACAGAAGTTAGCGCTAGCTGGCATCTATGCTGGCACTAGGTACTTGGAAGTACATATTGCAGAGACGCGGATGTCAAGTATAGCATCCGCCGAAATCAGGGTTTGCGCCATTCGCCTAAGCCAGTCAAAAGAGTGAATTGACGAAACGACAACTCATCTGTTCGGCGCGACTTCTATTCTCTCCTTAGCTAGCACTCCACAGATGCAGGTAAATCTCGCACGATGCCACGTCTTTGACAATGAAGACGCGAAAATGCTGGTAGAAGGATCGCTACCTAGTAAAGTACAGCGTGAAGTGGGTGAGTTCAAGATGGCGGTAGCTGGTGACTATAAGACACGCTACAGGTAGGTAACGATCCGCGAAAGGAAGGAACGGCGCGGACCGTAACCCTAAAATTGGGATCGAGGTCCGGTTTGCAGCTCTCCTAAAATCCTCTGCTGAAAGTATGCTTAAGCGAGCTTCGGTTCGAGTGAATGCGGCGTTAAAAAGCGTTCTGGCTTTCCACGCGTCGCACAATGGTAGCCTGGATTGCTCATTGAACCTTGGAGAAGCATGCATAAGAGAGGGGGCTCCCCGGGATGGCCTTATGTATTAGGACGCCGTTGAAGTTGGATGGAAGAAAAGTGGGAATTGCAAAGGAAGCCTAATGATGGAGAAAGGGCTGCAGAGTCAAACGGAGCAGCATAGGAAGAAGTGACTTCCATTGCTTAAAACGCTACTGAGAGAATCCGATGCTATTTTGTGGGGTTCAAGGATATATCCTAATAACAAATTGCTGAGATTGTTATGCGAACGACGTAACGCATGCATGATATGCATCATGACATTCCTCAAGCAAATACCATGCAGTCAACGCCAGTTGTCACCAAGTAAGCAGAGATGCGCTAGCTCAAAAGGCCAAAATACATTACAGAAAACGATAGGTAGCACGTCCGCTGAGTTGAACTGACAGATACCACTATATGCTTTGATCAATACCGACTCAACCGGCATACGCTCGGTAACCATGTTGATCATCGAACACACACGGCGGACCCATTCCCATATCGTCCTGCCAAATTTGGTCCACTGGTGTCCGGGGCTCGTCGGTGCTAGGACTCGGACTATTCGTGAACAGGCTCTCAGCTTGGCTCTGATCAAGCACATAACCCGTGTCCGTTATCGGTATACCTTGCGACATGGGACTTCCTGTGAACGATCTTGCTGGTGAAAAGAGATCGAGATGGGGATGGCCAAGTACAGGAACGCTGCCAAAGTCGTCATTCCTAGAGGCGTATCCAAACTCAACCTCGCTTCCGTAGAACGGGGAGGGTGGGTAGGACACTGAGGCATCTGGGCCTTGGTAGGATGGATCGAAGGCTGCGGGTACGGAACGTGAGATGTATTGATCGTTGCGATACGTATCCTGAATGCGGCCTGAGCGCTTCATCCTCGCTGAACGGCGTGCGGCTTGGCCGCCCTTAGCTCCGGAGGCCTGGCGCTGGGGCTGGGGTTGCTGGGTACGGTGGCTGCGTTTGTTGGGCTGCTTACTGCGGTAGCGTGTCGTGGACTTGACGCCTTCGCGAATCGCCTCGTCGGTAAGACGCCACATGAAGCCTTTGCGAGATTCTTCGCCTGGTTGGTCAACTTTCTCAAAGGCCTATCATGTTATTAGATTGCAGTGTGTTGTAGGTAAGAGACAGACATACCCCATTCATCGATAGATTGTGCCTGATACTGTTCTGCCATCCTTTCGTTTCCGAGGCACTGGCTTTGTCGGTGTTGTCCTTGAACCACTCGTAAATATCGCGCAATATCATTGTTTTGTTCGGCGCATTGAGAAGCGCTTGGTAGATTAGTTGTGCGTACGGCTGCTCTTTGTCGATGACGCCGCCTTCACCTGCAACGAGGTCTTGCGGATGCCGAGGATCATCATGAGGGGTGGAAGCTCGAGTTAGGTCAGAGTATGGGCTCTGGTAGCCATTGGGATCTCCGACCTTGATATGAGAGCCGTACTGGTGGTGGTGGTAGTCGTTGCTTAGCTGCAGGAGCTGACCACTGATCTCATGGTCTGAGAAATCCATAGCATCATGATGTTTCGGTGGCTCGATGTGGTATGCAGTGGGTGGGTATGAGTCCGTCATGTCGATATCGCGAGGAAGGCCGGTGAGGTCGCCGCCAGTGAAGGATCGGGGGCAGCTTGAGCGTGGATACTGTGGTGGGTATGCGATGTTGAAGTTGTCATTGTAGGACATGCCATTCTCGGCGTAGTGGTAGAAGTCTCTAGTGCCAGGTGGGAACGGATTCGGTGGGAACGGATTAGGCGCATGACTACCAGCAGCATTCTGCGGCATGGAGCTGAGTAGGAAGTTGGTTGGCGCGGCCCACTGCATCGGCTCTTGTTCGTCGAGGCTCATGTTGGAGTTCGCGGTTGTATGTTCGTTAGAAGGTGCAAGTTGGTGGACGGCAGTCGCGGTGGACGGGACCTCGATGGGTAGTCTGGGCGAGAGGGACAACAACGGGGTTTGGCCGTTGAATGGGAGCGGGGCACAAAAGGCGTCTTTTGATGGGTGAGTGGTATCACCAAAGGCGTCTCTAGATAACCGGCCAGTTTCAAATTCACCATGAGTTTCTGCGGAGCAAGGCCGATGAGGTGACTGCGCATGTGGCATGGCTACTGCGTTGTCGGCCTCTCACGGGTCTGGATAGAGAGCGAGCGTATCGATATGGGATACGCGGAAACGAGTGCCAACGTGTTGTGTGAAACCAAGAGACTGGCCGAAAATGAGAGTGGTCAAAGGCGATGCTCGCAAATGAAGCGGCCGTGAAGACGTTAAGACGTTCCGCTGTGCCCTGGCGAATGGGATTGCGTGAAAACCATGGCATTGTCACCTAGAGACTCCTTGGACGGGCTCCTGCTGCCAGCAGGCCTGCAGGCTTGACGCTGCGGCAGCGCTTGGGCAGGCAAACAAAGCATGACATCTCATCGCAAAGACAGAGGCTGTCAAGAAACCCCTGTCGCAGCGGCCAGGGCTGCTACCACGGGGTCAGAGGTGCCGACATGGCATCATT
The DNA here is from genome assembly GCA_009289805.1 of Alternaria gansuensis. Lineage (NCBI taxonomy): Eukaryota > Fungi > Ascomycota > Dothideomycetes > Pleosporales > Pleosporaceae > Alternaria > Alternaria gansuensis. The sequence goes on along the minus strand of WBOK01000025.1, from coordinate 40,915 downwards.
GCCTCACGGGCCGAGACGCAGCCTAGAGACGCTCATTGCACTACTCCATCAGGCATTCGGCATGACTGTCTGTACGACCACTGCAGCCAACGATTGCCTGCTTGATACAAGGGAGGCGGGAAGGCGCATACTGCCTGGACCACTTGCAACATCCAAATCTCCATCAGCCTGCGCGGCAATGCCCCGTTGTTCGATGCTCTTATCCGGCTTCTGTGCATACGGTACGAAGTTTCCGATATTGGCCTTGTCCCCGTTCAAGCCAGGCAGGACTTGTTCATTGTGACATTTCATTATCTACACCAGAGCCAGTCTCAACAATTGTAACCACCGTCCCGTGAGAGGCCAGCCTCGCCAGGAACAGACAAAGAGTAGTTTTCACGCGCAAGCTCCTTCACTAGAGGGGCATTAACGGCGAATGTTCTGAATGTGCAGGGGGATGGTATGATGTGCTCCGAATGCAAAGAGGCAGCAGGCGAGCATCCGCTTGGGAACAGACCCCACAGGAGCATGTAACACCGCTCCTACGATCTTTGATTCCGGTGAAGCTCATTCGTAGCCCCTGCTCGAGCTCACATAAACTGACAGTTGTCCATGATTGACCGTTGGCGTGGGACCTGTCACCGCTCGAACAGGAGAGAGTGTACACCGCCAACGGCCCCCGGGGATGGAGATGCTGCATGTTGCGAGTGAAGAAGGGTCGGTTGAGTCGTCACCGCCAATGTAGTGGTCACGGGTGATGGCGCAACGAAGAAAACCTGGCATTGATGGAATAGCTCGTCTGATGGTGTACCTATCGATGCGCAGGGACTGTGCAACGCCCGCCCTATCCTTGGTCCTATCGCGGCTCCTGGATACACGAGGGGCTAGATGCAACGGGGTAGGCTGTGAAGCGTCCATGATTTTGACAGGAGGCCCAGCTACTTTCGATAGTATATCTGCCACGCGTTAGTTGTGACACTGCTCCGGTCATGCGATCTTGACATACCTTCTTAAATTGGAAGTGGAGTTGCAAGATGCCCTGCAATGCGTTAGCCACGTAGCCAACAGTCGCGGATACGGCTAGGACTTGCCTTGTCAAAGCTGCTCTTGAACCCGCGTTCTCGTTTAGCGCTGTAGTCCCATTCCTTGTCAATAATCCTGAAGGCGATGTCTTCGTATGGTGGGCCAGCGATGAACCGGATGAGACATGTGTCGTCTTCGCCGGCCGGAGCAAAGGACTGGCCCTTCTTGCGGCCGTTCTCTCGCTCGATCTTGTAAGTAGGCGCCTTTGACTTGTCGATGAGGTCGGGATAGAAGATGTTGAACTTGTAGCCCTGTACGACCTTTGGCGGGGGGTTGTCGTGATCGTAATGCGTTTGGTTGTACTTGTTCCATTCATAGCCCATCTGAACACGGTTGAAGTAGCGGGGTTTCCTAGGCTTGTAGCTACCAGCCCACTGGGGCCGGGCGGTCGTGACTTCCTCTTCCGCGGTGAAGATCTCCTCGCCTTCTTCCACGCCTCGCGCGACTTCCCTCTCGTACAGCGCCATGGTGGCCTTGGAGTAGTCCTCCTTCTCCACAGGCGCAAATCGTGAAGCGCTCGTCGTTACAGTCTGGCTCGTCGTAGGCTGACTGTGGCTGGCAGCAGGGTCGCTTGATTTGGTCTGTGACGGCACGTAGCCAATCTTTTGGACCTTCCTCCTCTCGGCCGCCAGATTCTCCAGGAAAGCCCTCTCATCAATCTGTGGTAGCGCTTTGTCTTCGGCGCGCAACTTTAGCAGCGGCTGTGGATCGAAGGCTGCATCGTACGCGACAGACGTTGGTTGCGCCTCGCTCCCTTTGTCGGTACCGTTGAGCATAGCGTAGATGCTGTTTTGTACCGACGCAGCTGCATCTGCCTGCTGCTTGCGCAATGTTTGTAGTCGCTCCCTGACGATCTCCTGCGAGACACGACGCAGCTTCGCCTTGGCCTTCCACACGCGCAAGCTACGCAGCAGTTGTTCCCAGTAATCATAGTCGATTGGCTCGTCCGAGTCGAGTTTCTTCTTGACCTGTACCTCGAGTGTCTCCAGCTGTTCGAACGTTTTGGGGGCGAGGAGCTGGTCGATGTCAGCTGCCACAGAGCCGGTGCCGCGGGCTTCGGCTTTGGAGGACTTTGATTTGCGGCGAATATCTTTGCAGATTGCTTTGAGGGACTGAGAGGGTCAGCTATGCAGGACATGCCCAGAAGTACAGATACTCACATTCCAGTAATCGCGATTGCTTCTGCTGGTCTCTAGGGTGAGATATGTCTCGATCTCCTTTTCCAGCTCGGACAGATCTTCGTTATCGAGCCCTTCCAACACGCCCTCGGGGTCTACAATATCTAGCTCGTGATCTTCCACCTCCTCGTCTAGTATCGACTTCTCCGTAGGGTCGATAAAGCGTAACGTGACTGCCAGCCAGTCAATAGGTCTCGCCCGCCCGCCCTTGACGCGTAGTGCTGCCTTCTTCTTTGCCTGCTGCAGCACGAAGCGGTCTTCATCTGCCACCCAGGCCTCCTCTGCCGCGTTCGTCGACCGCTTCGCAGGGTTGTCATGTGCTCGTGAGTCGGCCGACCGCTTTGCTGGAATAGACGAAGATGGCGCGTTGCGCTGGGGCAGACGACTACGCTCGTTGCGCCATGGGGGTTCACGTGACGACATATTATCAAATGCTACAATGTGCGACTGTGTTGGTGATGTTTGACTGCGACCATGCATGGCGAAATCGTTGGCCGAGGCTGGTGACGTACGGCTGCCTTCCGCGCTTGCAGGGGTCAACTCCCCTTTCGGCTGCCTTTCACTTGCGCCTTGCGCTGAGCATCACGTGCCATCTCAAGACCCCACAAAAGGGCGCGTGGAATCGCGCGTCTACTCTCTTTTTGCGACCATGCGTAGCAATCCATCCCTCCGTCCGGGTTGAAATGTCTTGTTGGCGCGTGCTGGAGCTCTCTGGGCAGCCGGACGGCAAGCACATCCCCCAGCTGCTTATTAAACCCGCCTTCGACCTGGACTCGTACATAGTGCATCTTACCGACCTCAGCAACATATGGTGCGAAGAGCTAGACGTGCATGGCATAGTGATACGGGCCGCCCAAGAGCAATCACCAATCGAAGTCAGCAAACAGGATACCGCGCAACTTGCCATCCTTCTTGAAAATGTCAAGAAACCCCTGGTGAGTGCAGAGGGCGCCATATGCCGTGTCTCTCGCAACGATACGGATGGCCTCATTCTTCACACCAGCGTCAGCCTTCCAGAGCCACTCGACCGCTTGACGTGGAAGTTTCATTTAAACAAGCGGACGTCTGCAACCCTCAGAAACGAACTGATTCTTCCGCTTCTTGTGTCCTCTCACATCCAGAATGAGCGAATCACCAAGCTCATCTCTACCATTTCCCAAAAGGACAAGGCAATCACTCGACTCGTAGATCAGTTCGAAGCCAATAACATGGACCTGGCTTCCGCTTTCCCCAGCGTCGGTGGAACCAAGGTGGGAAGGAAGATGGTCAAACGTGAACAAGCGGCGAGGCACGTTCCCGCCTTACGACCTTTTCGCGAAGAAGCATGGAGGCAAGAAACTGAGCAATTAGAAGACACAAACCTGACCACGCTTGGCTTGTTCCAGGAAGCATTAGCGCAAAGTACCCCGAGGGTACCATCGCAGCTGAAATCAGGGGATCATGAGACTACATGGTGGACTTCGGTTTCTACTCAGTTGAGCCTGCCCAAAGCTTCGCCCAAGGACAAAGCCAAGAAGCCTACTCCGGCAGCAAAATCAAACGTTACTGTAGACTCAGATGAAGAAGAGACAGAGGACGAGTTTGAAACCCATGAAAACTTCAACGTAAGCATATATAGGCACAACACAAGACCAAGCTGCTGATAATTTCACAGATACGCAATGTTACCAGAAAGCCAGCAAGGACTTCAACGCCGATACCCTCTTTGCTACACAACAGAACCAGTGAGACAGATAGTGACAATACTGAAGACGAGGAAGATCTGGATGCGCCTCCCAAAAGCGAGAGCCAAATTCAGGGCCAGACGCCTACGCCTGAACATCACTCTTCACCCAAAACGGCTACACACAGAGTCCAGAAGGCCAAGGTAAGCAACTCCCAAATAGGTGGTAAGCCGAGAAGAGCGACCCAATCCCCTCCGCCATTGCTGGCGAACACATTTGTAGAACCGGAGGCAGACATTCCACCGTCCAGGGAGTCTGAGCCCCCTTCCCAACCAGCCCAATCAGTCATGACAACAAAGATGGCCCGTAAGCCTTTCAAGATTGGTGGCAAAGGAAAGACCGCCGATGGCAGTGCTCCACAACGTGCGGTAACAGCTTCACCAAGCACCAACCGCATCAGAGCCACGCAATCTCCTATTGCGGAACTACTGCATTCTCCCGCACCGCTTATGGTCGTGAATGAAATTAAGCCCATCGAGAAGGTACATGAGGAAACGCCGGAAGAGAAGGCAGAGCGAAAGCGGGCTGAACTTAAGCGGAAGAACGAGGAAGCAGCGAAGAAACAGGCCCAGTCGAAGAAGAAGAAGAGGTTTTAAGTTATGGTAGGGAGAATGTCCTATCTTGCAGGAAAATCCCTTCCCACGTTGGTGCTCCAGTTCACCTGCTAGAAGAACCCCATGTGTCGAGACATAGAATGGCTGGTTCTGGATATGTCCCTACATTGTTGATTTTCCCCACATTAAGCTGTGTTCTTGATGTTCGTTCGACCTCTTTAATGTTTTTACTACTTCATCTCACATGAGCATGGAAACACCATGAATTGTACATCTGATTCAACCCTATGGCTACTGAATTACGCCTGCTAAACAACGATGACAGTTCTTCACAATGTGCTAAAGGTAAGGTCTATTTCAAATTTCTTATCAAGTTCCACCTTCACCTGCTGTTGCGCGTTCCTTCCGCGTCGTTTGTTTACCTGGTCCCCGCTACCTGCGCGCCGCACTCAACACCGCGCTTGCTTTCACGCCGCCTACACCTTCTCCCATCTACACCCCTTTTGGATAACCGACGTCGAGCTTTCCTGTTGGTCGCGCTCGACAACCGCTACCTGGCATCATGTGTATTTATCATTACTCTTATGTCTCGACATGTCGCCACGTCGAGTTCACCAGAATATCATACTGTAATAACGCGATAACACTTGGTCTGGCTAGAACGTAAGCAATCATCCCATAGCACTGCCAATTCACTACTAACAGTAACAGGGACGGTCATTTGCCAGACGACCCGAGTGCAGACGGCAACCCTAGCGCTCAGTCTGGCTCATCGCCTGTTAATCCACCAGCATCATCCGCCAACAACGGCAGCTCATCAAATCTGCAGTCGCATAAGCATACTCAGCAACAACACCAATCGCAGCATCATAGCAACATGTCTACTCTTACGCCATCTGAAGCTGGACGCGCACCAACCTGGGACGCCGTTGTGCAGGAGCGAGATGCACAAGCCCACCATCAGATTGCTTTCATTCCACGCTCCGCCCTTGTTGACGGCCCTCGAACACAACGAGCAAACAATATGGACGATGCTAGTCCGTTATTGAATAGACAGGGCTACAGCAACGTCAACATTGATATTCCATTGAATGCACACTCTTCATTGCGTATGGAAGTCACTGATGATGGTAAGGTCACTGAATTAGTTGCTCAATTTGAGTCGTATAGCGGTTACTCTGACGCCAGTGAAGGATTTCACGACGACCATACCGACCCGACTACTGGTCTCGATACGATCGCTGTGCATCATCAGGAACAGGCGGAGCATCAATCAGTCCCGCACACAGGTGGTATATCAGGTCACAGTCCTCGCAAGCCTATCCCCGCTCAGTGGCTACCCAAGAGCACCGGTCCCAGCCTCGCAACAGCCCAGCGTGCAAAAGCGCGAACAAACAAGAATAGTTGGGATAGCTCTCCAGACGAAGTCAGGACGCTACGTGGAACGCGCAGTTCAATCGACCTGGGCAGGACACATGGGAGGGAGGGTGCATTGTATCTTACAAAGGAGGCTCTAGTTGCCGTGGATAACACCATAGCATCACCCACCTCTCCGATTAGCCCTAGTAGACTACATGGCCCCCCACCAAAGCGACCGTGGAATAGTCCCATCGGATCACCCTTACGCAGCAGCGCGCGTCAGCGCAATCTTTCCCTTCGGACGTCACCCACCAAGTCAGCGCATCTCAATATCGAGTCGATCTCCGCAGCACACTCGCCAGCACCTAGCAGTGTTGCCACTTCTTCTGGCCGTGTTTCATTTCATACTACAGAGGGATCGCCAGTAAGGAGTCTTGCAAGCACGGAACATAGCTTTCGATCCGCTGCAGAGAATCCCGAAGATCTCGATATCCCCAGTTTTGATCTGGAGGCTGACAGTGATGATAAGCAGATGCATCAAGACTCTGGTAGTCCACGATCAGCTGCCGCAAGAGCGAACATGGAAGGAAAACGGAGCTCGTTGATGCAGAAACTTGCACATGGAGTTCCTCCATCTGACTTGAGTCATGACTTCCACGAGAGCTCCCCAACAATATCAGCACTAGCCCCAGGCGGCTCTCACATGTTCGACAGTCCGCTAAGCCCGGGTTCGCCAACTCAGGTGTCTCGCATTCCACGTATTGGAGCCACCAGCAAGAACGCGGTTCCCCTTCGAGGCTCCACTATCAAGCGAGCCGAGTCGGTGAAGTCTTTGCAGTGCAAGGTCAAGATGCTGCAAGCTATGCAAACCGATCCGACGAAGGTGCCTCTACCCGAAACGCCGAAGCCAGCGCCAGTTTCTCTACGTCACGTCCGCACAGTCGACAGCACCGGCTCAACCCCGATTCTCTCGCGGAGTTCTGAATCCCGTGATGATGGTGCAACTACTTGGATTGCTTCTGAGGACAAACAGGAACAGCCAACGCACGTCAACAGTCCCGCCATGTCTGCGGGTTTCGCCGTTCCAGATCAGCCAAACAATACCCAACCACGCGATACTCACTACGACCATGTCAACAAGTTCACGATCGATCATGAAGCGTCTAACAAGGTTGTGAAGCCAGAGAATGTGCCAACGGGTGTTTCACCAGCTTTTGCTCATGGTACGACGTTCGCACGTCCTATCAGCATACCTATAATCATCGTCATGATGGCTCACAATTTGTATGTAGGAACTCTGGAAATTGACGAAAAACGGGAAAAACCCGCCTCCGCCTTCCTAGACCGTGTCGAAGACGCTGTTGAGAGAGTGGCTTCTGTCCGAGGAAGGAGTGAATGGTATGTACCTAATGAGCGTAAACAAGGAGATAGCAGACGTTCAACACAATCTAGTGCGGGTTCTCTTCGCGCGACTGCTGCAGAATTCGTACCTCGGCGTCCATCCACGACTGGTCTGATCGAAGCTACCACGGAAAGCGCACCTCCCGTCTCTTCTCATGATTTAGCTGGTCTGCCTGATCCAACGGTACTCGATAGAAACGGCATACCATTCCTATGGTACATGTACGGTATACAGTTTGCTTATGAACAGGGTTATCGCAATGGTCGTCCAAGGTCGCCCAAGAAGTTCAAACAGCCCAAAAAGCAGCGCGCGTCTTTGTCTTCCCCGGTCGACACTCCGCACCCTTTCTCGAGGGCGGTCCCAATCACCAACCCCAGGCCAGATATTCCTCTTTCAGCGGCAATGAAACAGCGCTTGACTTCCGCAGAGCTGATGCCGCCTCCGCCTGTACCCATAAATCGACGCCAAGAAGATACTAGTCAAGAGAACTACCCTCTTGGCTCTTACCGCGAGAGGCCAAACCCGCAAATCGCCGACATTGGAGCGAGTCAACCTTTCTCAAATCAGCTCAACAAAATCGCCGAGCAAACCGCTCTGAGCAACCGCACGAACAGTAACGCTCCTTGCCACTTCAACGTCGATCTCACCACCGTGCGCAACGTTGGCTTCCCTTCTGGTCCTCGCAACATGCACCCTCCCACTTGCTACACGGTGCCACGCTACGGTCACCGCAACAACCGTGGTAATGGCTTGTATGGCGGTCGCGGCAACGCTGGTGTCCCCATCGATGCCACGGCGCCATTCCCAAACCCCATCCCGCCACAAGGCCGACCAGACCACAGTCAAGCTTACGATACTCCCCCCTTTGACTACTCTGGATACACAGTTGGAAAAGAGTCCTGTGGCATGGTCAACATCACCGTCGCGACTGAGCGAGGTGGTGGCGAGCCATGTAATTCATGCGCTCCGGACCATTGAGCGACTAATCAGTCGTCAAAGAAGGATTGGATGAGCAAGTTTGAATAAGGAGGATGAAGGATGCTTGGAGACTGTAGGAACAGAGTATCTTTGAAAGAGCAGGTCTATTGGTATCGTAACGAATACACGCTTGAGTTGCGTATGGATACAAAGCACAGCATTTCAGAAGAAAGGAACACGATTCAGTGGGCGGATTAATTGGTTAGTAGTGGACAACGAAGAATGAATTACAAATGCATGGTTATATTTGCTCTTGTCTCATGTGAAAACTTCAGAGTTGCCAGCCAGGAAGAGTTTACAGTTCAGAAGTTAAGGCTGATTTAGACCTCTGACTTTTCAATGTAGCTGCTGGCAAGGCTGAAGATGGTCGTAACAGTATCTTTGACAGAAAAGACACATAGCATGGTGAAGTGAGGGATTAGATAGGACGCCCCAGGTTCTCAAACAAGAGACCGCGACTGCCAACAAGAAAACCGAGTAGAGCCGCAATTTCCAGGATTCACACTGATATCAAGCGCGTTTCTGTTTGAAGAGGAAGAGCCTGTGAACCAAATTAGTGAGCACAACGAAAGGTTTTTGCTACCCAAACGCCGAAAGCCAAAGCTTTGGCAACTTGAATGTACAGGCGAGGCATCTTTGTGACGTGGGATATACTAAAAAGATGAAACCACTTCTTTAATCTGTGCATGCGACATCCGCTAGGAGCATGTTGCAAAGGTGGCGACGTTCGTCTTCCGATTGCTGCCCAAGACTTTTGCGTTCTGAGTGCATCTATTTGCATCCGGTCAATTTGGTGCATCTTCTGAACAGCCTCTTCATCCGCCCCGACGACCAGATCAAGGCTACTTTCGTTGGTGCTAAGGAAAGAATCATAGCAGCATTGATGCATTCATCTGTGAAGACATGCCTGTCAAACCGGTGTATTTAGGATTTGGTGAATAGTTGAGGCAGTGGATGCTAAACCCGAGGCAAACGTATTGCTTGGTGTATTTCAAGAAAGTGTCGTTTGAGGGTGGAGTCTGGGGGGCTGAAGTCGGCGAGTCGGCGAAGTGTGAGCCTCGGCTGGTGGCTTACTAATGCACTAGTTGGACCTAGACAAAACTCTCCGCGTTTCCCCCACTTTCTCTTCTTTTTCCATATAGAAAGTTGCACCCACAAAATTTGACCTCACTCTTTGTTCCTCTACAAGATTGAAGTTGACATAAGCTGGGGAGATTGAACCTCTTTGCCCCCAAGAACTGCCTGCCCCTACCGAATGGGCTGACGGTCCCGTGGCTCCGAGACATCCTATCAAGAAATCTTCATCATTGCTACGTCTCCGCTCGCCTCGAACGATCTCGACACGTATACGCACGAGTGACGCGATGGATGCATAAACGCGACCAAAGCGATACAATCGATCGCTTTGGAGAGCGCTGTGCAATAGCATGGCCCGTAAAACGAAGGCGATTGACCACCTGGTCAATCGCATGAGTAAAGTACGGCTGGTGGACGAGCAGGCTGCCGTACCGCCCGATGTACAAGACGATGCGCAAGAAGACGGCAAGAAAGCCGTCAAGCGTCAGCCTTTTCGCTTCTTCCATCTCCCTTACGAGCTGCGATTACGCGTGTACGAAGAGCTTCTGATTTTCCCCAAGACCATCGACCTCGACCCCACGAATTACCGCACCGTTGCACCCGCCCTCCGACTCTTCCTCGTAGACCACCGCATGCACGAAGAAGCATCGCGCGTCTTTTACGGTCGCAACACCTTCCGCATATTCCCCATCCACGGGCGCTACATCAACCGCAAACACCCGCTTCTTGCATGGTTCCCTCGCAAACATCGCGCACAGCTGACACGATTGGAGCTGAGACTGGGGCCGGGCTTCACGAAACCGCCGAAATGCTGGGTCGTGGATAGCCGCCTTGGTCTGGCGGCGGTGAAGAAGGTGTACAGACTGAAGATCTTCGTAGAGATCGACCCTGCATCCAATGAGGTGTTTGAGGGATGGCGTGTCGGGAATAACTTCTATACTGAATACTGCGTTGGCCTGCTGAGAGGTTTGCTCGCGCAGGTGCCGTCGATTGATGATGTGGAGTTTGACGCATACCCAAGTGTGTCCAAGTCCAGCCCACTTCTGAAGGGCTTGCTGGAGGAGACAAAGCTCAACCAGAAACGCGTTACTTGGGGTCCTGAGAGGGGCTGGGACAAGATCGTGGAGGTTGACTTGGCAGGCGTGTTACAAAAGATGGGGCTTGATACTCGTTGAACCGTCTCCACTTCCTAGCTTAGGCCGGGTAGGCTTTCATGCTGTGCGCTGCATCTTCCACATTGCTTTGTGTATATTGGGTTTATGATTTATGGTCAACGAATGCAATGTTTTCGAAGCTGTTCATTTAATACACTTTTCCTATTTTTTCACGCGCCGAAAAGCGCACGTCTTAATCTTCCCCACATGTTCCCCGCCTGGCATTTGGATCAACCATTTTGCGACCTGCCCTTGATGCAGCGCTCTCTTCCCCACGTCCATTTTTTCCTTAGACTTTACTACGTCATGTTCGTCTTGCCTTCGCGAAGCTGAGCAATCGGCGTGCAGCCACAGCGATACCTTAACGCAGCTGGCGGTGCAACAGTGTACAAGCCAGTTCACACGTCGAATGCAAACTATTGCCGGATGCGCAATTTTACTCGGATTGAGTATTACATGCAGACAGGCGCCTTACGCTGTCAGCCACATCCTCGTGCCGTCAAACAGAGCATCAGAGCTCCAATTCATCAACATTTCCCAGGGACCCAGCCTGCTTGTCGGTCTACCACTGCCATCGCTATATTCTAATCATCGGCGTTTGACAGAATGAGAAGGGTCCTGGGCCTAGGATACAATGACGAAGAGGTCTGAGAAGCTATGGCAGGTGTGCGCAGCAATATTCTCAAGCGGACAACTCTTCAGATCCACGCTCGGGCCATCGATATGACTGTTGGTGCTATTAGCGGGGGTTGGGTGCTCGGCATCGCAGCTGATACTGTATGGACGTTTTGTTCGTTGTTTTTACAGCGTATCCGCTTTCCGACAGCAAGGGAAAGCAAGTCACTAACCAGCTTATGTATAGACTAGAGATCCCTTCCAGCACATCTAAAGAGTGCAGTTGCGAAGTAAACATGATCCTTTATGCCTGATTACACTTTTGAATGCATGGCGCAGTTCTTCTGCTCACAGCCACTTGCCAGTCATCAACTTGTTTTTCCACGCTGCGGTGTCCTGTTGTATTATGACCGTGCCCGTGCGCGCAATGTCTACCTTAACATAACAATCACTTAACATTAGAGTTAATAGAACTAATTACGAAGTTCGGCCCAAAAATGTTATTAAGGAAATATATTTATTACTTTTAGAAGGTAGTAAACAAATAATCTACAAAGCTAGTACAAGGTTGCGGAAAGAATTTAGTCCTTTCAAAGTTAGGGGTTTACATGAGTTAGCTACGGGCCATATCTTCTCTACTAATATAGTGCATTTTATTAGCGACATAGCACTAATAAGTGAACAGATGAAACTAGTCCAGGAGGAATACATCTAGTGACTAGTAGATGGCAACACGTAGTAACTAGATCGAGCACAGACGACAGAAGTACAAACTACAAGAAGTACAGACTGCAACTAGGAAAGACAACAACAAGCGAATCTGTTGGAGCTGAGAGATTGATCGAATTAAGTTAGGATTGAATTGGACTACTTGAGAGATCAGAGGAAACGCTCCATCGATGGACCTAGTATACCCAATGAGCTTGGGCCTCTATTCACGGAGAGCTCCGTGATCAAATGATCCGCCACCTCGTCTCCAACAGAATCAAAAACAGTAAATAAGGAGTGGACGAATCTCTAATCGACTCCTATGAAACACACAACCGTTTCGCACAGAATCCATATTGAAGCTACCATTATCAACGTAGATGTAACGACAAGTTCGACCCAATCTAGTTGGCTAACTGTTAAGAATGGTCAGCTAGGTCTCCAACTACGTATCTAAAGTAAAGGCTCACAGTTTGCTTTGATTCGTCCTCCTGAACATGCGTATCTGTGACCTTGGCATTGCTTGCATCATAACCTTCAATTGAGTAATGAGAGTTGTAATCACTAGAACTAGTGTGCGTCATGTTTCTGTCTGGTATTAAGCAAATAAACCTTAAGAAGCACGTTGATTTACTACCTACTTGACCGTGATTTTGCTGATTCTGTTCAGATCCGCATCCTTGAAGAGCTTGTCGTTGTTAATTGCGCGTTGAATCTTCTCGACAGCTGCATCCTTATAAGCTTGTTCAATAGCCCCAGTAGGGCGCATGAAACCTGGTCCTGAAGTCGCAAGTGCGACAGTGATCGTCCTGCCGAGCTTTGTTCTGACGCTTCCGATATTGGACATGTTTGCTGGATAGATCGGCTGCTGTGATCGGGTGGAATTGAGAGTGTTGCTAACCTTGAGAGTTTTCAAAGTACAGATTTTTAGAGCTGGTGCAAGAGACCTTAGAAGAAAAGGAGATGTATATATCCGAGATTCCCGTGGTACACGTCCTCTCATACTGCGTCTAGCCAGATTGAGGCGGCCGTCTATATTTACACCTATGTCTCAGCGCGTAGATATTGAAAGGTTTCAGTGAACGATTCGACCGGATGAACGAGTGGCGGGCGGGTCCATAGTTACAATATTGCTGTGCCGCAGCGCGTAGTTATTTTAGGTTTCAGTAAGCAATCTACCTGACAAGCGATTGGCAAGTCGTTATTGTGATTGCTGTGCCGCAGCGCTTGCATCAATTATTAGAGGGTGTGGTGGACTGCACCGTCGTGAGCAAGGGTCGAGATGGAAAGCTACTGCCTCCTACAGCGCAGTTCGTGCATGAAGGTGGACGTGTCTGTTCCCAACATGTCATTTCTGACACAATAGGGGATCAGGTTAGTATTGCCCACGCTACCTGAATACACCGTATAAACTCGATACAACTATGCATGCTAGGCCTAATCCAGAAGATGTTTAAGATACGTCTTTAGTTGTGGTGGTCTGAAGTCCAGAGAATGCCTCGGAGATAACAAGGAAGTGCCGTACATGGTTCAGGATATTTCCTTGGCACTAGCGTCTCTTGAAACCCTGCTAGACACTTGATAGCTCCTACTCGAATCCATCACCGTTATCAGGCATCTGCGTGCATCGCGAGGCGCCGACATAGGCAAACAGCGGCCATCTACTATTACCCTTTCTTTTAACACTACATAAAACAAGTGATTATACTAAAACTGTCTTAATGCTTAAGACACTCTAATAGCATCCGCTTAGTCTAAATGACAAGAACGCATGTAACTATTCTTGTTATTCGTGAGGCTCACGTGACGTGTCCGTGCGCAGGAGCGGTCGCACTTCATCAAAGCGCGATCTAATTCTCCACTCCAGACATCACTTACCTAGCAAACCCCCCTCCCGACCTATAATGGCGCTACAAATAGGGCAGATGCTTCGCGGATCCAAGTGGAACTATCTCCTGGTTGAGGCTCTCAGCAACCAGACAGCAAGGTCCAGTATCTTCAAGGCCGAGATAGTACAGCGAGCTCAATCTAAGCTTCCGGGGAAATGGTTTGTCTGCTAGACAAAACGCATGTAACGGCGCCCGCTGATTTACTCATCAGGGCTGTTATCAAGACTACCTCGGAGAAGAAGGGTCTGGATATGCTGAAGCGTGAACACGACTCCCACATGAATCCTGCTGTTCGTTCGTCTTCGCATATCCGAACCTTGTACGACGCCATCAACGACCACAATAGTTCAAAAACTGAAACGCCATATTGCCTGGCATTTGAGTGGATGGATTGTACTCTAAAGGATGTGTCTTCTAAGTCACACAGGCAGAATTCTGCGTTGCACAAGAGCATCTCTAGAGCGGTCCTGGGGGCACTTGCCGATTTGAAGTCACAGCGACTCGTTCACACAGGTACTCGCTACCCTCTAGTGGCTGTATACTCTACACATACTAAGAAAATCAGACATCAAGAACGACAACATTTTCATCTCCAGCCTCGACGGATCATCTCCAGTGGTGAAACTGGGAGACTTGGGGCTAAGTATTCGTTGTGCCCCGATCAATGATAAATCATGCTGACGCCCTACAGTGCGACCAGACGGCTTTGACGAGTATCCTGTACAACCTTTTGCGATGCGCGCCCCCGAGGTCTGGTCAGGAATAGGCTGCTTTCATTGTTCCGACGTATGGGCTTTTGCTGTCACGGTTAGTCACTCTACCACCTTTTGTTTGTGCTCAGACTAATGAGGAAAGCTTTTCGATTGGATTTCCCCTTGTGTCTTTGGCGTCAATGACATGACCCCGGGCCACTGGCCACAGCCGTGGGCAATGGCAAAGCTCTTACGACTCTTTCCACATTCAGTGACAATTCATCCCACCAACTTCGACTACAAAGACTACTTCAAGATTGCCCAGCTAATTGAAAGGTCGGGGTATAACGGTAGCACAGAGCAGAAGTGTTTTGAGACACTTTCATTTGAGGAGGAGCTTGGAAAGATGGATATACCGCCCGCATTATCAGACTTCTTTCGCTACCTGTTCGTCGTTAACCATGAGCGAAGACCTACAGCTATAGAAGCACTGAGGTCGCCGGAATTTCAGCGTCTTGGCTGAGAAGTCTAATTTCTTTTGATGTAACATGGAAGATATACTTCACCCGATAGGTTTATGTAAGAAACTTGCACTTGCTTATCTCTAACGAAGCACGCGTATTATAAATCCGGGTGGCTTCGGCCGTTTGAGACAACCTTTTGATGTCATTTTGTAGACACCTTTTTGGTAAAAAAAGATTTATTGCTAACAACAGGTATCTAGGCTTATACCCCCTTGTTTAGTATTGCCGGCACGCAATTAGTGTGTCGCATATTTAGATAGAAATAAAGATATGTAATATTTTTTTAACTAACTATCTTAACTAATAACTATTTACTGCTAACCGCAACTTTTATTGTCTTGTTACTATTTTAGCAGTGTTGTAGTCGCAGCGTTTAGTGCCTATTCTTAGATATAAATAAACAATAACAGTATTACTATCTATATACAGCTTTCTTATTTTTAAAGGCGTTTTACAAAATTCTCCTGCGTATTAGTTTATTCTAGCTACTTAATAGCTGTCTTAACACGCCTTTACTTCTTATAAAGCTACTTTAAAGTTTTTTTACTAAAGTTATATTTACGTAAAAGAGGATTACTAAATTAATATACTTTTACTGTACTTAAACTATTAATATACGTAGTGTATAAAGTGTATTAGATAAACTAGCCTTTTATAGTTTTTATTATAACTTTAACATTTATAATACTAAACGCAAAAATATCTTAACTATAGTTATATTTTAACTTCTACACTAACTTAATTACTATAAAGACTATTACTACTAGCCTTTATAATTTACTACTATAGCTTCTAGTATAGTAACTTAGTAAAGTCTAACTTTACTTAATATAAGCTATTAGTCTTTGTGTTAAATAGAAAAAAAAATAGTTTAAGTATTATATTATTAATATGCAAGTTGTTTATATATAGTACTATATATTATAGAAAATCTTAAAAGTAAGAAGTAGTAGGCAAAGAGCTTTTATAAAGAAGTATTGTAGGCTCCTACTACAGTAACGTACGTGTTCTTACTTTTTTTCTTTATTTTTATTAGAATTTTATTGCTAGCTATAGGCTAGCAATTACTGTTAAACACGTTTTAATTAGTGTTGTTTTTTAGTACTTTAAGCAAATTTTTTTAACCTTAATTTTTGCTTAGTAGTCTAAGCTTTTCTGCTCTAAGCACTTAGCGCGTAGACCTTATCTACTTACTATTTAAATCTTATTAATTATACACAATCTTTTTTTTTTAACTTTTGCGTCTAATTAGTAGAGGGTAGCTGCTTTTCACTTTTTTGGAAACCCCATTTTGACTACAACAACAACCACCACCTTTAACACCTTAAAAAATAAATTATAAATCCGGGATGCGAATTGGCGCACAGAAATTCTCGTTCTCTATGTGTGAACAGCCTAGTCTTTCGAAGTATTAATAGAATCCATCAACCGAAACCAATATCGTAACAGGGTCTGTTTCAGTCCCTTTGCACGTGCCGTTAGTACATAATCTGCGTGTAAGACAAATGTAGTAGTGGTACAAGGATAGCACGGATATTTTGCTAAACGCCTTCGTCGTCTTGCTCTTCCTCCGCGTTTCTTGCGAGATGCCAATGACCCTTGCCTCTCTTGCTTCCTTCGCCCTTCGTACTTTCCAAGTCTCTATCCCTGTGTGGCGTGGCCGTTTTCGGATGGGAGCGTCTGAAGGTGGGATAATGGGCGCGGTGAGCGGACACCATCGTTTTCACGTTCGCAGATTCCACTGAGGACTATCAGTGTCGAAGCGATCAGGGATGCTCTGCTTCCGGCGCATTCTGGAGAGTGGTCAGTTCTAATGTATGTACATTAGTTGATGGAAGCCAAGAAGAACATGGTAAGATTCTACGTAGAGTGATCTCGGCAGCAGAGGTCGAAGAATTTGTAATCTTGGAATGATCTCCGCGGTATTCTCTTGCTCCTTGGCTTCTATCGCATATATCAACCTAACACCTTAGTCTGTCCGTGTCTAATTGAACCTTTGCAACATGTAATGCCGTCCGTTGATCTATAGTCACCGCCTCCAATCGAGGTGTCCTTATGACATGGTCCTTTCACGCCATTAGCTCCGGAGCAAGGGGTAAAGAGGACGGAAGAAGCGGCGACGAGAGGCCGGAGCCAAATGTGGAGTTGGGGATTCCAGATTCAAAACGTGTTGCATTTGGATCACCCCGGCGTTGCGATCTTGAACGGAGTGACGAGTCACCTCTTCATGTTGCGAAATAACTTTCATCTGACTGCCGTCAGACTCAAGCAAAAAAATTCTTGGCCGGATCGCTCCCTTCATTTCTCGTCCAAGTCACCGCACATCACGGGCCGCACTCGATGTTGAAGCGTTTCTCCTCCCCATTGAGCAACAGGTATGAAGGAGGACTGCCGAAACAATCGCCAGAACAGACGGGCTCCTGGCAAAGGATCTACAGCGAGATGAGAGACAAGTGGAGACAGGATCTTACAACACAGGAAACGATCCCCCAATTATAACACCACTGTGGCAGCGGGGCACAAAGATCTACATAGACAAAGACGCAGAAACAGCCTGACGACACGATAAGGAGGACAAGACGGACGAGGGCCTCAGCATTCACACGGATGGGAACTGGATAGAATGCAAGATCGGTGCCGCAGCATTGTGCCCCTACACGCAGCAGACACGCAGCGTATACCTAGGACTGACCACGACGTCTACAATGTATGCAGCGGAACTATATTGATAGGTCGGAATAGTTGTATCTTTTTCTTTGTCTGATTCGTATACTCCGTGGCCGTCACCTCCGCTTGTTTCTGCTCACTCTCTTGGATTTGGGTCTCTAAATGGGGTGGGAACATCAGATATTAACTCAGGAATGCAGGAAAGCAAACACACATCCTTTTCAGCGCTGAAAAAATTGCGGTTGCTAACGAGGTGAACTTAGGAATGTTCAATCGACCATAAATATGCCACGAGTAGTCGACAGACACTTAAAACTGTGCAGGCGCTGCATTGATCGTGAGATCGGCACTGGGTTGGTCACTGATAGGGAAAAGATGCCATGGCAAAAATCACAACATAACGCATTCCAGCACTACAACTATCTGAACATAGATTATAGTAGCCAAGCTAGGCCAGTTGTTGAGGCAAATCGGCAGACGGCTTATGGACGGCTGCTTCTCGATTCTGATATTGGCAAGACTCAGACTAGCAAGATAAAGTTCTGCCTGTGCAAGGTTTTGGATTCTGGGAATCGATCAAAAGATACCAAAGAGCCGCACGCAAGCCGAACGAATCCTACACAAATAGGTTCTCTCGAATCCGAGATTTTGCAAATCTAAGGCACTCACAGATGAATCGACTCGAGAGATTGAACATACGAGAAAGACCCAGGCTTGCTTCACATTACTTTGATTAGCCTTAGTCCCAGCAGATGCGCAGAGGAGTATAAGCAGGTGGGACTCTTGAAGACTTGCATTCACTACGACAAGACATCACGAAAGATGCAAACTTTGATCCACTGGCACCGCGCACAAAAAGAGACTTTTACGCTGGTTTGACAAAGTTGCAAGTAGTATGAATTGTCATGAGAAGAATACCAGCTTATTGCTACCATCCTCTATACCTAGTAACTTGTCACCACCACTTCTCTGTATCTTCACTGATATCTTGTATGGGAGCCCACGTGCCCCAAAAGGAACATAACGAATGCCCACAAGAATAGTACCGTCAGGATACAAGACATCACTGCACTTTCTATCTTTGACCACCTGACCTCCTCATATCGCCAAACAAGTAATCCAAGAACATCCTCAATGCACTCCCTCCAAAACTCCAGAACTGCAGCCGATGCACCAAATTCGGCCTTAATCACACAATCTGGACCTTCTACTTCCAGTACACGATTCCGAGTAGCAGAATCACAATATAACCCCACCCACTCAGCGAGCAGCGTCCACAGATATACGTTCAACTCGCACCGAAGCCGATTGATACTTATCGAGCGGTGATTGGGAGAACGTAGTGTACGATGAAAGTACAAGCGCAAGATCCTGAAGAAATGATGAACCGCAGTAAGAGTAGCCTTTACTTCTTGTTCGGGGTATTCGTGGCGCATAGCGTATCTCAGGTGTTCTTTTTGCAGTGCTCCGGATACGGCACGATTTTCGAGGTGCGCGAGTATCTTGAGAGCTTCGGTGTAATGAATATCGATCTCTTGGGGTGGATTGGTACAGGTGGGAGTTTTCCTGATGGAGCTCATGACTAAATAGTTGAAGTCCATTTCTGGTCGATAACAAGATATGGCCGTCTCTTCTTCTTCGGGTTCACACTGGCATTTTGGAGAGAGCCTGGACTATCTCTCGTCAAGTGGGCACAGACTCGGTGGCTACAATGTAGAGTACAGTGCGGTGCTGGCGTTGGTACGCTCTGGCATATGTTGAGTGCATCTTCGAAGGCGGGGAATCGGTCCGTGTCAATGTCTTCATTTATGCCGTCGAACAAGGGAGATA
Source organism: Alternaria gansuensis (assembly GCA_009289805.1). NCBI lineage: Eukaryota > Fungi > Ascomycota > Dothideomycetes > Pleosporales > Pleosporaceae > Alternaria > Alternaria gansuensis. The sequence continues at coordinate 21,502 of WBOK01000025.1, read as the reverse complement.
GTAGAGCGACTGGAAGACGAAGATTTGAGGAGGAAATAGTTAGACCAAGTTGCCGCTTAGGACGCATGGTCGTAGCCGTTATTGCAGATGCGAAGTCAGCGTCTGTGAACTTCATCGTTGCGCTTGATGGTGGCTGTGTGATGGATTGCTCGGCTGATGCGTTTTGAGGAGGATGAAGGAAAGACAATCAGCCTGACCAGGAATGTTTTGTTCACGAGGAGCGAGACAGTGTGCTGATATGTAGCCGCAGCCTAGGCGTTGTGCGCAGGTTCATTGAGCTCTATGTTGATGACAACAGTGACTGCACGATGAAGCTTTCACTCAGTTGACTAGGAGCAAGGCTACTAGTGGATCATGCGAGACATCTAAACATATCGAAGATGTCTCATCCAAATTCAGTTTCCCTTTGAGAAACATAATTCTCCTTATCCTCCTCTCGAGCCTTCTTCTTCTCCACCCTCTTGTCCCACCACCAAAACATCGCAACAACCAGCTCCACAACCCTCTCCATTCGCTCTAACAGCACACAAATGCCCTTATCCATCGTTCCCCTGACCCACTGTGCTCTTGCCCAAGAAAACCCTACTTTCAGGTTATAGGCTTTTGTCGCAGCCTCGTCTCTTCCCCTGACCTCTATGCGTTTGTTCCAAAAGCACCATTCAGATGTCCACCAGAAGACCTCTAAACGCAGAGCTTCCTGCATCTCCTTCACTAGATCCTTGATAGAAAGGGTCCGAGTCTGATCCGGAAGGGGAGACAGGGTGGTCGTCAAATATATCAGGAGCTTGAAGACGATTTCATTAGCGGCACAAGTAGCAGCGATGTATTGCGAAGTGTCAAGAATGGTGCTTTCTGTGAAGTGCCGGGATACTCGGAGCCATGTTTTGAAATCCAGACATCCGATTTCTCGCATCTTTTGCACCAACGCGGTGGCGGAGCGCAGTTCCAGCGTTACTGCATCATACGTGGCGACCATTCTATATGCTGTTCGTGTGGCAAAAACGTCCTCGAGCTGGAGCGGTGAAATCTTTCCTTGGTCGAAGGTGGCCTTTTCAGATATAGGGAGCAGCTCGCAGATGCATTCTCTCGGGTTGAGGTTGTTGTTCTTCATCTTGCATCTAAAATGGCAGCAAACGATATTCTCGCAGTGTCGAATGCAGTGGACGATGTTGTGTTCGTTGACTGCGACGATGTCGTTGCTCTGCTTCCACTCCTCCCATTTGTCATCTTCCTCCTTGTATGCCGGAAATGGCTCTATATGCTCTGCTGGCGTCTGGCGTATGAACGGGCATGGCGATCGACTTCGGGCTCTAGAAATGTTTGAGCGGAGTAGGCCACCGGCTCGAAAAGCATCATCTGGTCGTTTGGAACATGTAGGCTACACCGGTCCCACAACGGGTGAGCTCATTTTACCGAAGAGGAACTAGTGAGCGTATCTCTTCTTCTCTCTATGTGTGAACGAAAGAATAGCATATGTGATGATTGTGGAAGAATATGTCGAGCTAAAGGCGCGTTGTTTAGTCGATTCGAGTGCTGCAGCAGCGCGCGCGAGGGAAGCTAGGCTCATTCGGGAAAGGCCCACTGTCGACAATGACGCAACGCGTTTTCGTTTCATCCCACTTCAATTCGGCAGTACCGACTCGTAACAGATGCAACCTTCAATCGTTCCCGAGATGCCGCCGCCCTGAAACCGATATCACAACCCCCTCGATCGAATAATCCGAGATGGCGCTTCCTTTGAGTATCTTCCTCGGCGGCTGCGTAGTCGCGATCCCCGTCGTTACCGGTGTCGCGCAAGGCGTCGAGCATCAAAAGAAGCAGAACGAAGAAGCTGCTAACGAATCGCGCATGTGGAAATTTAACTGCCTCGTAGCCTGCGACGATCCCGATCCGATAGCGAAAGAAGAAGTCGACAACGGCATCCTCGTTGTGCGCCATGATAAAGTCTGGGTTGTGCCAAGGGATGCGGATAACAAGCCAATGTGGCCGGATGGGATAAATGGGGAAGGGAGAGAGCCATTGCATCCATTTGCAGGTTTCTATATTGCATATCCGGACGAGAACCGGTCTCCTCCAGAAAGGGGGCTGGTTAGCACGATCAGTGACGATCCGCCTATGCTAAACTGGATATACTGCGACAAGAAGACGTATGAGCTGCGCTATTCGAACCGTTCGGGCAGCATAATGCACCATGTGGGTGTCTGGGACTGGACCGAAGACGAGACCCACCTGACATTTGACGGCTGGGAAGGCTTCATGGCCATCGACGAATGGGATGGTGCGGATGAAGACCCTAGCACACCGTGGGGTAAAGAAGGGCTACGCTGGGCAGTGTACTTCGACAAAGACGACAACGGGCTCAAGGGAAAACGTAAAGGAAGAGACATGTTTGAGATCAGCCTCAAGCGCAGGATACAGAGTGCTGAGGAGCAGCTGAAGCAAAACGAAGCAGCCGAGAAGAAGATGCAAGTCAAGAGTAGAGGTGGCCTCAGTACTCAATTTGCTGCACCCCAGAAAGAGAGAGACAAGGAGTGGGAGAAGAAGTTCGGCGAGAAAGCCAGACTGGAACTAGAGAAGAAATTAGCCAAGGATAGAGAAGAAGGAGAAGGACCTGAGTGGGCTAGAGGTGACGTTGGGAAAGAAAGCTGAGGGCATGAAAGAGTAAAGATGCCTAGCATGCCTGAAAATACTGTCTGTCAAGTGTGGCGTACGGTGCAATGCTTTCAAGCTCAGCAAGTGCTCGCAGTTGGTCGTCATGGCTGTTTGCGTTTTGGGTTATAGTAGAGTTGAGGAAGGCCAATAGCACCCGGCTACGCCTAAGAATACTTTCGTGACTAGGATCAACCGCCCAAAGGACCTCTATCGCATGGGATTAGCCTGGTCGAGCCTCCGACCCGATGCTCTATCGCCACGGATCATAGTCATGAATTGCCTATCTGTCCCCACGACATGGTATGAGCGATTCAGCAGAGTAGCACGGACCGCGAATTATGAAAGCACGATACAGGGCGAGGCCAAGTGACATCTGCAGCATTGTCGTCACGGTCAAAGCGTGGTGGCCTCGGCATCAACGACCGAAGTCCAGATTTGATACCTCGCCAACACACCCCAGGAGTTCGTACAACATACGAGTATCTCCAATGCATGTTGCGCAAGGATTTGGCAGCACGCGGACTACTGAAGTAAGAAACCATCACGAAGGTATTGCCAATCAGAGTAGCATGTGTCGTGAGGACAAGTGTGCAGCAAATCGAAATACGTGTCAGAAGAAACCACACGTCCATTTACAAAATTCGCATGACTGCGTATCAAATTAATCGCCGCTTGGTCATCAGGTCATGTCCAAACATTCTCCATACTCTTTTACCCCAACTGCAACGCACTCATGGAAGTTCATGTTTCCTCTGCGTTGAAAAAGTGACCGTCGGATGGGAATTTCGGTATGACTACCTCGAACCCTGCAGACTTTCTCGATTTTTATGATCAAAATATACGCACTCTGTGGATTCTTTCTCGTGTACGCTCGTTGGGATCCACGCTCCATGATTCCAATTATTCCCGCTGTGCATACGGACTAGTGCTCCAAGCATTTGTAATGTAACTAAGCCGAGAATTCATATTAATTGTCAAAGCATGGGCATTAAGTAGATATATATATGGACCTGCGTCGAGTTCTGCGTCCTCCGTGGTCCTTTGTGCGCCTTCGCTGCCCAGAATCGTCTTGGTATTGAGCGTCAAAGTCGTATTGATTGCGTGAAGAGTTGGGATCAAAGTTGCTGTTAGCAGTATTGTTCCGAAGGGTGGGAGTCTTGATACATGCTGTTATTGACAGGCTTTCCACAGATTTCTGCGGCGTGGTTCTTGGGCAACAACAAAGTTGGCGGTCTGGATCTGTGCAAGTTCTAGCTCGTAGAAGCCGGATTTGTTGGCAAGATTATCGCCAATTATCGCCCCGGTATTTGCTTGAACCTACCTGAAGGCCTTTTGGGTTCTCGAAAAAGGGATTAAGCTTCATTTTGATGTTCTTATAGCACGAAGTAAGGCCGTCGTTGAGTGCAGCGCGGACACCTTTGGGTACCTGGGCCAAGGTTGCAAAGTCCTTCGGGCTACGGTAGGAGATGATCTGCTTCTGAACTGGTGCTAGCGAGGAGGAGAAATTATGGCAAGATCATGATAGTTGTAGGACAGGGTTGAGTTATCCTAGTGATGGTTGTCGTGCTGTATTGCAGGGGAGTTCAAGGATTTGGGGATGTAGATACTCGAAAGATGGGAGCGAGCGCCAAATGCTCTTGGATAAGTGTTTCTGTCTAATGGGTAATGATGGTATAATTCAGGGTTCTCCTAGTCGATCCAGGCGCCTTGCTAGAGATACTACATCGCTAGAATAAATGTTCGTGAAGCACGCAGAACGCTGACAACTAATAAAAGGGGCTCGTGTTTATCCTAGCTACCTTACTTTCGGCGCTGTGCCATCTACGCCGCAGGCTTCCGCGGCTCCAATTTTCGTGGCGCCTTCTTCGGAGCAGACGCTTGGTTTGTGTCGGCGCTCTTTTGTGCAGTGCTACCTTGCTGACCTAGTTTCCTCGGCTTCCTCTTCTCCTTTTGGGCAGCCGCTGGAACGTTGTTCTCTTTGTTGTCACTAAAAGAAACGCGTTTTGGCTTGCTAGGAGAGTTCGCAGGCTTATTCGCGGTCTGTGATTTCGGTGGGGAGACCTTTGACTGGCTTGTAGTCGAGGGTTTACTCGGAGTCTGTTGCGCGCCCGGTGCTTGCTTTTTCTGGGTGGACTGAGTGGATTGGGTTGCTGACTGGGGGTTGGAGGGCGTTTTGGCGGTTGGCGGTCGTTGAGAACGAGGTTTCGGTGCTTCCTTCGCTGATTCATCTGATTGTGACTTCTCTTGCTTTTGTGGTTGTGTGTTATTAGTCTTTGGTTGTTGTGGCTTCGTTTGAGAATTTTTCAGGTTTTGAGGCTGAGTTCGCTGTTTGGGCTGACTCGGCGCCTGTTGAGCCTGCTTTTGAGGCTGCTGCTTCGGTTGTGATGAGCCTTGCTGCTGCTGTTGCTGCTGTTGCTGTTGACCCTGACCTCCCCAAGGATTCATTGCGGCACCCAGTCCACCCAGTCCCATTGCACCTCCTATACCCTTAGCTGACGGCATATTGGGCATGCTCGGCATGCTCGGCCTCCAGGCTGTCATGTCTCTGGCCGACTGGGACCAAGACTGCGGCATTTGATCCGGCGCGTCGTTCTTCATTTGCTCCAGCTCTTCCTTAGACGGTGCTTGGGTTTCCTTTGTTTGCATAACCATCTTCTCCAAAGCCTTCTTTTGCGATGGCGTCGACTTGATATCTGGGAGGAAGTCTCCGACAACTCCCTGAACACCGTGACTTGCCATTTCGCCGAGATCCCACATTGGACCGTTCATCGCGCCATAAACCGACCCAATGCCACCTCCAAGCAGTCCAGTCACTGTAGATATTGTGCCACCAACAAGTGCGCCGGTGAGTTTTCCAATAGTAACACCCGGCTGCACTCCCAATCCTGCACCAGCTGCAAGACCCTGGAAAGCGCCCGACTGCGTGTACTTTGCCGCTTTTCCAAAGGACTCTGCTTCAATCTCCTTGTTGATTGCTTTCGCCAGGATCTCCTCTCGTGCCTTTGCGTCGCCCGCTCCATGCGCAGCTTGCCTCAATTCCCAAGCCTTCTGTCCTGCTTGGAGCGCCATGCTTGCCGATACGCCTGCATTCTGTTTGATCTCATGATCTGGGATGCCACCTTGTTGGCTACCCACGTTGTTGTTAGCCATGTTTTGGTTCGATGAGTTTGTGGCTTTCGGTTTCGGTTTCGGTTGTGCTTGTTTCGATGGCATCTTTTCGTTCAAATGTGATTCAGGTGATGTTATTTATTGTCAGGGTCCAGAAAGAAGGCTGGGTCGATGGGTTAACGCTAGTGTAATGGTTAAGTGCGAATATGCTACGTCATTCCGATCGTCGAGATCGTCGTGGTCGTACCGTACCCGACCCGCGTGGCCAAACAGTAAGTCAACAACCTGTTTTCATCCAATAACATAGACGTAGTCTTTACAAAGTGTAGGGTTATCCCTCCTATTGACGGTCGAACAACTCAATAACAAGACTGACGGGCTTTCACTTAGTGGTTCTCGTCCCAGCGACGGTGAGCCATGACGTCAGGCCCGACGCCAGGGTCTCTGATTTCCCAAATTTCCGGTATACACTACGCTACAGTTGCACCGCGTCTTTTGACAGCGACTCACATTCGCATGTTGTTAACTGAGCTTTCAGTAGTCCTTGCGCTTACGGTCATGTCGAACGTGTCATCCGGCTGTCAAATCACTCGCCCAAAGTTCACCCGGCAATTCCGGCCAAATATTCCGTATAGACAGAGCAAAGAGACGGGTACATGATTTTTTATTAGCTGCGTGACAATTGCTGCATGCTTCGCTATACTGCTCTTCGTAGGAAACGTTTAATCTTTTTTCAACACATCGCCAGTAGTATCACCCCCCTTTCCACCTCCCCTCAGCTCCTTGTTTGTTACCTGGATCAGTACCCTTCGGTAGCTTGTTAGGGATGGTATCCCGTCATCGGTAACTTCAAGTATCAGATGAAGCAGTTGACCTTGAGCAACCGGCTTTCTGCTCATCATCTCTACGGCGCATCTCTCAGGAGGTGGTAACGTAACCTCGACCTTTCTGCCCTCTTCATCCAGCTTTTTGATTTCGAGTTCCGCAACCTCGGCATCAACCCACGACTGTGTAGTTGTGGGTTCACGATAGTGCCACCATTTGAATGTGAGCTTCCTGCCATCAGGATCATATGTAGCGGAGGCGTCAAGGGCAACGGTTGATCCTGCCTCCGCGGTGATTTGTACAGGCGCTAAGCCTTTGAAGCCGCTGATGTTGATGACTGGGTGATGGTTCGCTTTCGCAAAGTCAGGCTCCATGCTCCACTTGATACGCGCAGCGAAGTCGTTCTGGAATGCATCACGCCAGCGCCAGATAGTCGCGTGGTTCGATGCATAAGTCCTATTGCCGACTTTGACTCTGTCCACTACATCGCTGTAGTGGTTGCTGTTCAGCCCCTCAGTGCTAATATCAGTCCGTTGGTAGCGACCTCCCCAAGATCCATAGTTGGGGCAGTCAGGTACACCCAATCCATTTTGGATAAGGTAGAGAAATGTCGGGGTATCACCTTCCATAATGAAGAGATAGTCAGGATACACACTTCCAAGTGGCCCAATCTGAATGTTGTCCTTGATCCAACGTTTTTCTATCTTGGTGAAGTCCGGGCCACCTTCATCGAATCCGTAGAACTTGTCGCCGGAGATACCAGTCCATGCAGCCAAGCCATACTGGTTCCAGCCGTGAACAGAAGCGATGTAGAAGACGTCAGGGAAGTTGTTGCGGATCCAAGCGCCTGTGTCATCTTGATCGGAGATGGCGTAAACGCGTAGACGTGAGAGTAGGCGCTTGGAGTCTTCTGGTTCGAAATCGTCGTCTACTTTTAGCAGTGCTGAGGCAAGTGTATTTGTTCCGCCCCAACAGAGTATCCACAATGGCTGTGTTGACGGTGCGACGATGCGATCGTACAACAATTGTCCGCCCGAAGACAACGGGATTTCAGTCCCTACAGCGGACATACCGTAAGTCTAAACATTATCAGCGCCATTCACAAGTGGCACAGTGCACGTTGAATGGATAGCAAATGGAAGAATACCTCAGCGCCCTTACGAATAAGCCCGCGCATGTGATCTGCTGTAGGGTATTGCCATTTTGGGTGCACGTGCTTGTTCAAGTTGTCAACGACGTCGGCATATGCGTCGATGATCTTCTCCATGTCTTGCGGGCACACTTTGTTCTTCATCCATGTGCTTGTGCAAGCTACGAGACCCTCCGTGTCGAACTCATTCGAGTACAGAAGGTATCGACATAGCGACTCAGCATCATCTGGTTCGTTCGAAATATCGGACAAGATAACTACGCGGGGTTTGTGCGCAAAGGTCTGGAGTCTTTCAGTAGCCATTTTGGATACTCTTGCTTGGGGTGGTGAGGAGAGCGAGATTGGCTATAGATACAATGAAAAAGACAAGGCCCTGTTTTCGTGCCGTTGAGCTGTTGTGGTCCCTCGACGTTACACAAAGAGCAACCGAAGTTGTACCATGGCGTCTCGCAAAGGTGGGGCATTGAGCAGCGGATGGGGTGTCAGGTGTCCTTAGCCACCTCCTTCCGTCTGGAATAGAGTCGGCTATACCTGCCATCCATTGTTCTCCGTCTGAAGCTGCCCCGCACCATCTCCCAAGTGTAGGATCGGGGATAACCGTTGCCATGCCCTCCTACTGTGTAGTGCAGCGAGGCGCAGCCGTCTACGCCACAACTAGGCTGCATTGAGTGCTATGACGTCTCGCATTTGCCCCGCCCCGCTTCAACACCACCAGCCACGATCAGAGGACAGCAATGTAGTTGAGGATTCAGGCGTCCAATTAGCCCAAGGCACGACCATACATTTGTGCCGCTAATCCGCCTGCCAAGCATGGACAATTATATGTTTTTGACGTATAGAGTAGGTCCCAAGCAGGCTGTGTTTCCTCGCTGCTTGCTTAACATGTAGCGCTCAGGATACGCTCCGGTCACTTTCACGAAATTGATACTACTCACAAAGCCATTATTTTGGGGAACAATCGCCACAATGTCAGTCCAAGGCAAAATCCAGCAGGCATCCAACCAGCATGAGCAACTCCTCCGCGGCCTCGAGGAAACGGACGCCGCGCCCTCGCAGCTCAAGCAGCAGAACGCCTACATCGCTGACCTCGATTCGCAAATGAACAACACCAAAAATCGCGTCAACGATCTGAAGAAGAAAACGGCCAGCGAGCTGAAAGATCACGAGAAGTATCGCGACTCCCACTTCCGCCGTTTCGCACACAAGGCCAGCGGCAAGAAGGAGAAGTTCGCCGAGAAGGCAGCAAAAGAAGAGAAAGAGTACTTCGATGCGATCCAGGATCAGAAGAGCGCCGAGGATGAGCTAGCCTACGTCAAGCAACTGCGCGACGAAGCTGAGATGCGCAAAAATGAAATCACATCGCAAGCTAAACGTCACGATACGCTTCAAGCCGAACTCGATGCCCTCTACAACTCAATCTTCGCCGGTCATACGCCCGAATTTCCTGACGAAGACCGCAAAGAGGAAGCCTGCAGCGCCGCCTCCACGCAAGTCCAGAACCTGAACCAACGCCTCGAGCGCGAACGCCATATCCTCTTCCTCCTCGGACAAACCGTTGTCAAACTCTCAGCTGCACGCGAATACCTCGACGGCGCATATGGGATGAGCCAATACGACATGTTTGGCGGCGGAACCATGGCCGGCATGCAGAAGCGCAACTACCTCGAGCGCGCAGAGAGTGCTATACAGCAGGTGCGCATGCTACAACAACAGGTCAAACAAGTCGCGCCAGATATACCTGAGCTGGGGCAGCTCAACATCGCCATGGGTAGCATCTGGAGTGATGTGGTGTTTGACAACATCTTCACGGACATGCAGATGCACGACCAAGTCAAGCAGTCTATTCTACAGGTTGATCGCGCAGGCCACAAGTGCGGTGAGATAATCAGGCAGCGCAAGGCGCAAGAGAAGAGCTTGCAAAGAGAAGTGGACCAGGCAAAGGCTAAGTTGCAACATGCGCGATTGAAATTACAGCAAGCGCGCGAAGAGGCGTTCAGACGGGTACTCAGTGGTGCGCAGGGACACACGCCTGCTGGTGGTGAAGCTCCACCGCCTGAATATGCCCCACCAGTAGGCCCTCCACCCGGGTACTCGGCTTGACTGGTATTTCATGCATATGCTTGCGGCGTTTACTATCTGGAAACTAAAGCGAAACAGTTGCTACAGGTCTACCGCTAGTGTGTTAAATCTGCGATATCTCGTATTCAAGGGTATCTTTTCGCATGGGCTTTCGCGGGTCTACTACAAAGACGTAGCGCACATAGGATGTCGTTCGAGTAATGATGCACGGCAGGCACATGCTATCTATGCATAATTACATTGGCATCTGTGTATAACAACCACTTTGGAGATTAGAATATTTCGTGATTCGATATATTGCACTTGCTCATAAACTACTACAGTAGATGCTGCTATTTACCTCCCATGGAGACGCTGCGAATCAATCATATCCGGTCCTCTAGATGAAAGACTCTTCAAGGGTGCTTTTATAGTTGTTGTCCCGGAAAGGCGGCGTGGCATCACCAAAGTTCGAGTTCTCAATCGCCCTCTTCGCCGCCGCAGGCATGCTATCCCATGCAATCAGCGGCTGTTCTCCACCCTGCGTGGTCGTGGAAATAAGCTGGTGGTTAACAGGGTAAATAGACCTGTAAGCAATCCTTGGGCGAGTGCCGGTGAGATTGGGGCTGGTCTCCTTCTGGTAGTCGCCGTGAGCAGAGATGGCGACGCCGCGGATGGTAGCGGTGGTGGATTGGGCTGACAGCCAGACAACGATGTTTTCCCAGTCGTGGACGTGGCCGAGACCCGGGCCTGGGCTATCTTTGGGCATGTACCATGAGTAGATGATGCCGTAGGCGCCGTTAAGGCTGCCGGCACGGGCATAGACTTGACCGGGGCTGGAACTGCACATTCCTGAGGAGCTCCCTGAGGTAGCAAGACCGGCACTGTCATAAACTTTCAGTCTTTTGATGGCGTTGAAGTGTAAATGAGAACTTACCCCGTGTCACCTGCGGCGTTGACAGCAGGGAAAGGAACGCAGCCGTTCTCGACTTTGAGGTAGGGCTTATACTTGAGCATGAGCTGCCCTACAATGCCAGAAGGGACGGTCTCAGGGAAGCCAACAACGGCATCGTGATTGATGACAGCACGGCTCTGAAGGTTAGCAGGCGAGGCAAGGACGACACTCGCGGCTGCTAGGAGCTGAATGGCAAGGTTGAGCATGTTGACTTCTTCTGGAGAGCGAATGGAAGTGGAAGTGAATGTCAATATAACTGTTTAGCGAGTGGCAAACGTCCTTGAGCCGGTGATGGTCTGGCTTGCTCTTCGTAGAATGGGGGGCGGGGGGTATGGTAGGTCTTATACGATGGCTCCGACATTATTCCAGTTGTCTTTCGGCTCTTGTCGCTATTTTGCTTAGTGGATACTCGTGTCCTTCCCTTTATATCTCCCGAAATCTCTATGAGAAAGTTCACGATGAGGCTAGCGTAGAGGCGATGTGCTGGGCGCCGTGGGCAGTACATGGGCAGCGCACATGCCCTAATCTATCAATACGATTGACCTTTTGTTCCGCTCCTTTGGATATGTAGCAATGGTGCCGACCCGGCGTCCGGCACGGGACGATTCAAAACTGCATCTCTACTGTGGTTGTAGGCGTAAGTTTTGCATGGTAGGACGCTAAGATCCAGATATTTGGGGTGATTTCGGACGAAATTCAGCCAATACTGCCCAGTACGCGTTGCTACGTCACGAAGACTCAGCCATCCCAAGTTAGATTTATGTCACCGCCCCTTGCTAGCGCTCCACAGATACGACTTAGGCCTGATACCACAGTATGCTCGGAGGAAACATCTGCGGATGGTAACACAAGATGTCGATCGAATGGATTGAGAGCCAGGACGGTCCCATGCCGGCAAATGGGAAAAAGCGCGTGGTTAATCGTGACCGAACAATTGGTCCGTGGCCGAGACTAAGCCGAGACCATTTCAGGCAGGTGCAGGGGAGGTGTATACGACGTGTGGGAGTGTATAGAAACGAAACAAAAAATGCATCAGGTTTATGGTAGTAGACAGGGAGAAGGTGAAATATTGTCATGGGATGACTGGAGCATTCAGACGTACCTGCAGTCACAGGAGGATACAAGGCATATCTCGGCTAACGACCAGAATGACGCATAATTGTATTTCGCAATGCAGTCAGCTATCCAAACTGTCTCCAGACGGTGTTCCGTTGATTTTTTGGTGGTATCTCCGGACCTGGCATTAGTTCACGGAGCAGGTCGTTGATGTCCAGACCTCGCTCCTGACAGTCATGCCATTGCCTTGGGTATCCCAGGCTGACCTCTTCAAAGCGCGTGTTGTCTATCCAGTCCGTTCTCCTGATATGCAGGTGGCCGGAGATGACTATCTTCGCGTTGAACCTGTTGTGCCAGTCTTCCGTTTTCTTCGTGCCGCACCAAAGTGAGAAGCGCGGAACTCTGAATAGCTTCACCAAGTCTTCCCGCAGCGGCCAGTGGCCTACTATAATCAACGGAATATCTGGGTGGGTTGCGACTGCTACTGCAAGCTTCTTCTCCGTCTTCTCGAGAAGCGCATTGCACCATTCGATACGCGATGAGTAAGGGTCTGGATGCAGGAGGTGCTCGTCGGTCGCTTCTATGTCTTTCTCTCTTGCCCAGTCAAGCGCGTCCTCAAGTTTTACATGATCGGGCCGAAAGCTGTAGTCATACAATGTGAAGATGGGTGCAATAAGACATGGCCCTCCTTCGCCCTCCCATAGCGTGTAGTCATCCTCAGGCGTGAGTATGCCAAACTCGCGCGCGATTGCGACGCACTCCATGTATTTCGCCTCGCCCCTCGCGCCATGGTCCTTCTCCGACGGCAACGTATATAGCTCATGATTTCCCGGCACCCAAAAGACTTGTCTGAAACATTCCTTGGCCTTGGTAAAGGCCATGCGGCAATGCTCTGCTGACTCGCCAACATCTCCACATAGTATAAGGTCATCGTGCGGGTGCGGAAGGAGCTTCTCGAGGGCTTCGCGATTGCCCTTGAAGGAGAGGTGTATATCGCTGATACCCCAGAGACGGCTTGCTGGGGGCGTTTCGGCCGATGGCGGAGAGCTAGGCGGGGTTGGTGTTTTGCTTGCGGCTGCGGCTTGCGCGGCGGCGAGGAGAGGGTCCATTGTGGCCGACGACGACGAATGACTCCACACAAGCTACAGGACGTGACAAACGTTAAATAATGTTGGGGCTTTTGGGAGACGACGTGTCGCAAAATAAATTACATCACAGTCCGCTTCCAACGCCTGTCCGTCGTTTCGACAGGCTATTACTATCGATTCGCACAGACCAGTAAGACGTCAACCCTCATGTCAGCCTACTCATCTAACAAACCATCAGCTATTCGTTCAAGCCGCATATACCCGACATACAAACGGTAGCTGTGCGGTCTCTCGAAACCGGGTCCCCGCTGACTACCGGTTAAGGTCGCCAAAGATCACACGATAGACATTTATTCGAGTTTCACTACTAGGGCAGTTGAGTTTGTACACTACACTTAATTGACATAGCCTACCCATCAACACAAGCTGTCAAACTACTTCCATGCGAACGCTTGTTACCGCATGCCCACGTTCGGAGTTCGCCGTCTTCTGGTGTTGTAAGTTGGGAGGTTTCAGTTACGAAGAGCGTAAACGCCTAGGAACCGATGATCTCTCAATAGCTTCCTTCGCCTGAATTTCTGGGGTTGATTATCGCTAGATACAAGCACAAGCAAGCAGCAGTTGTAGCGCTATATATGCCTATTATTTCCTAGCACAACAAGTGCTACGTAGTGCTTTTTGCGCCACAACAGTACCACTCGAAAATGTTCTCTTCGCGACACCCTGCAACCGCAGCGGCGCTTTCTTCGTCCAAAGTGAGATGCTTCATCTATTTAGTCTTCAGATATCCAATAACCTCACAATAATACCTAAAGGGTTCAGGTCGTGGGTAGCTCGAGATCCACGATATCCTGCACCTTGGGGCACACGCCACCAACCGTTAGTGTTGAAAATGCTTGTCAGCTTACACAATTTCGACTTCCCGAAATAGTTGAAAATCACAATGCACTGCTCACAATAGAGTATAACTTGGTCCATGCCTCGCATTGCAAATCTCTCTCGATCTGTCGAAGATGCACTTAGGGAGTGGATGCTGATCATGGACGCAGTCAACATACCATCAAGAGGCTGTCGTAACACAAAAGCTCAAAGCCGGCCAGTACAATATAAACGCTCGACTCCAGCCATTCCTCCAAGATCCGAGAGCCTTCCGCTCAGTCTAAGCTCACTGTAGCGCTCTTATCTCCAGCGTTTTCGCTCATTGCTTCTTCGTTGGGCCTTTTCGCTACACTGGGCTCTTACTGTACGTTGGGCAGGACGTTGATGCTGTGTTCAAGTACTTGGAGACTGAAAACTACGTTGATGCCACCTCGAAAATTTCCAGCGGCGCCGAGAATGCACTATCATACAGGAGATATTAGAATCAAGGCTGTGAAGGTAGCAAGTTTATAATTGGTGTGTTGAGCAGTCATCGGCAATACGTTGTGCAGATGGTTCTGCCCAGTGAATTTTTGACAGGAGGTCTGAAATTTATTGCGTGGAACAAGGCATACCACATGTTAATGTATACGGTATTTGTCGGAAGGGAAATATATCTTCTCTGTGATCTGGCAGAGAGAAAACTTGAAATGAGGCTCTTTACCCAGGAAGGCATCAAAATCAAGAGCGTGCATTGGAACGCATACGAAAAGACTCGCCGGACAGAGTGCTAGCTGCTCACTTGCCTACGACGCATCGGAGATAAACACACCTGGACAATGCCTCTGGATATTGCGGGCGCCACACCTTCCCCATACCGGGCTTTGTACTTAAAGTACGTACCTTTCGTATAAACCTTTCCGTAATGCAATTTTTTTAATGAAACACTATAAGTTAGACATTACCACCAAATTCGGCCATCTGGTGCTAGAGTATTTGTACCCCACTCCACGATTCGGGGTCGACAACTTGGATCCCTACTATCGAAAGATATTCTGAGTCTTCAATAGGCTGGGCGAAACAACTGATTGACATGACAAAGATGGATGAGGAGAAGCGACCTGCAGAATACGCTACGGTGAAGGGGGCCATATCCAGAGCGTGTGAGCTGCGAGGAAAGTTCGTCTTGCCGAAGAGCCGGTGCTCTTTTGACGAAGAAGTCAGGCTATTCCTCATGGCTGCTTGGGAGACACAAGTGAAATTGGAGGAGAAAGAGAAGGAAAAAAAGCGCCTGGATTAAACTCAGCCGGTGGATTTGGGGGAAATCTGGGCAATGTGGTTCCGCAGATTCAAGGGAAATTTCAGTACGGAGCCGGGCAATAGATCTGCAATGTAGAGACATAGGAATTCATATTAAACAGGAAATAGAAGTCTGATTATGCTGTCGGTGCAATTGCGGACGTGATGATACCGTGTCCGTGCGCGTTTTGAGCCAGTTCATGTTTTGAGCCACCCCACCAAAACTACCACCTACACAAATCGCGTCATAACTCCACCAATATAGACCCAATTCAGGAAGCAATTAAAGCAATTAAATTGCGCGAACTAGGCGCATCTTTCTTGTATTGCAAAGTTGCAAATTAGTTTAATGTTAATTAGTCTACGCTCGCTTAAAGACACTAGCGCCTAAACTAGCCTAGGCTAGTAAATGGGTATAGGTTGGGTTGTGGTTAGGGTCTGACGTAAGCTAACCCAACTACAACCTAACCTATACCCACGCTAAGTTACGCTTAGCGTAGGTATAAGTTAGGTTGTAGTCGCACTAACTAGTAGTTGTAGTTGTAGTTAGGTCGCATAGACTAGTAGTTGTAGTTATAGTTAGGTTACACTAACTAGTAGTTGTAGTTATAGTTACGCGTATAAACTATAAGTATAAGTTAAGTTGTAGTTGTAGTTATAGTTAGGTTGTAGTTATGTGCTATTTATAGTAATAAATAGCTATGTTAAACAGGTAAGACTAGGAGAGGCAAGCTAAGTAAGTACTAATTTAGTTATATATTCTGTGCGATGCAACCTAACTATAACTACAATTTAACTTATACCTAGGCTAGTAAATAAGTTATAAGTACTTATACGTAAGTATAGATTAAATTGTAGTTGTAGTTAGGTTGCACGTTAGAGTTAGAAGATAGTTAAAACTTTACTACTATAGTTAATTATTACAGCTTGTAATTACAGTAACACTTAAGCTTTAAGGTGCTGCTGCTTTTATGCTAGAAGTAGAGAGTTCTCTTCTATAAGCTTATCTTCTACTATTTCCTCCTCTAGACTACATGTACTATTTCTAGGCGCTAGAAGCTTAAATATATTATTAATCTTATTATATAGTGCTTTAAGGCTAATATTTTTATTTTGTATAGAAATTTTTTACGCCTTTAAATTTAGAGAGATAGTATCCTTAAAAACTATAATTTACTATATAGTTAAAGTTGAAAAGTAATACTTCTAATTACTAATAATATCTTTTGCAGTATTAAAAACGCGCTTAATACTAATACTAGTAATTAGAATTACTAATATGTCTTTTACAACTTAAAATAGCTAAAGATAAGTATTTTTATTTTATTACTACTACTTTAGAATATTAAATAATGTCTCTAATTTAATGCAAGAAGTGCTAAAGTAAAATTTTTTTTTTATTAAGTAAGGCTTTTTATTTCTTTTTTTATATAAAAGATGTTTAACTTAAAGTAGAAAAGCTGTTAAAAAGTAATTAAAAAGCAGGCTTTTAAAACTATTTACAGCTAAGTATTCTTTTTAAAAAAAAAAGTAGAGACTAGTGTTTAATTTACTTTTCTACTATTATTATATTAATTAAGATAGTTAAAAAACTATTTGTAATATATATGCTTGTCCTAAAGTTTTTATATAAAATCTTAGTTAGCTAATTATTACACCTCTATAATAACAAAATATAATAAATATACTTTATATATAGTAAGCTTTTAAGTTAAATTAAGAATAGCTACGTAGTTAAATAGAAACTTTTACTTAGCTAATATCTTTGCGTAGTACTTGCTTAGTTTTACTCTTCCTTTATTTATAGTAGCTTATACTATTATAAGCTACTTTAAAGTGCAACTTTCTACGTCCTTATTAAAATTATTAGACATTAAAATTAGAAAATTATAAAAATAGTTATATATAAGCTAAATATATTAGACTTAAAGCTTTAAGTTCTTACTTAAAAACCTTATAGCGTTATTAAATTACTTAAGTATCTTTACAATTACTTTAATATAGTACTACTTAATAAATAAGAGTTAAAGACGCTTAAAGTTATAATAGTTAATCTCTCTTATATTATTATTAAAGTTAACAACAACACAAGTACTTCTTTTTATTACTATTTCTTATACTAGCTATTTATTAATGTATTTTAAGAGCTTAAGCGCGCGCTTATACATATTATATATTAAGTTTTATTAAGTTTTTATATTACAAATAACTAAAAGTTATTCTCTTAGTAGTAGATATTATTAAGTAGTAAGAAATTGCTTATACTATTATAGTAACGCGTTAATAGCAATACAAATAGCTTAGATCTAGACAGTAGTAGAAATATAATAATTAAATATAATAAAAGTATAAATACTTTATAAAGTATGTTTAGAAAAGATATTTTATGTTTAATTATTTTAAACATGCTGCCTGCGTAAGACCTCTTTAAGTCTAACTTCTATAGTAGCAGCTAGTTAGAGATGTTAGATTATGTCTTAAACTACTAGGTTAAAAATATAAGCTAGGCATAAAATAGAGTTTTCTAAGGCACTTTAGCTAATATTCTTATCTACTAGTATTAATTAAATTATTTAACTAAGTACTATATTGTTGCTAGCATTATTGCAAGTAATAGCTAGAAGGCAAGACCTTGTATTAGTGTCTAAAAGTATATATAGTACTTTTATAGCTATTAAAATTCTAGTATATTATCTGCGTATTAGTATAAAATTAAGTAGTTTCTTTTAAAATTGCTAGTTTAGTATAATATAGTAACCCTTAACTATAAGAAAGCTAAAATAATTAGCTGTAGACTATATATCTAGTATAATTAAAATCTTAGTTATAAAGCTTAAGTTATTAAGAAAAGAGGCTTTTGCTTTATTAAACTAGTTCTAAAACATTAACTTATATTTATAATAGGTAATTATTGTAGTCTAAGGCCTTAGAAATTAGAAAAAGTGCGTAAATAATAGCTACTTAATAGTTTAAAATAGCTAATTGCTGTTAATAACTACTTAAATAAGCTCTTTGTTAAAAGTATTTTAGGTATATTTAAGTATTAAAGTAGGTGTACTACTTTTTTAAAGGTAAGTATGTATAGAGTTTATTATGCGTAAACTATTATAAATAGAAGTTAAAGTACTCTAACAATTAACTATATTTATATAGTTTATAAGGTGTTTAGTCTTTATTCTTATTTAGGCTGGTAAATGGGTCGTGGGTACCCACGCGTGGGTATAGGTTAGGTTAGGGTCGCACTAACTAGTGGTTGTGGTTGTGGTTGGGTTGCACTAACTAGTGGTTGTGGTTGTGGTTAAGTTGCATAGACTAGTGGTTGTAGTTGTAGTTAGGTTGTGGTTACGTGCTATTTATAGTAATAAATAGCTATGTTAAACAGGTAAGATTAGGAGAGGTAAGATTAGGAAAGGTGAGCTAAGTAAGCACTAATTTAGTTATAACCTTAACCTAACTACAACTACATGTAGTAGTTATGTTGTAGTTATTAACACAGTTAGTTATTACAGTATAAAAAGTAATTAAGAGAGCATCTTTATATTATTATATACTAAAGGAACTCTAACTACTTGCAATGCAGTCTTTTTGTAGAAAGCTATAAGAACGTAAAGTTAGTACTAAACTTTTTATAGTATCTAACTACTATCTTTAAATCTTTAGCTTAAATAGTAACTTTCTTTGTATAAATAGTATTAAAGTTACAGTCTATATTTATTAGTATTAAATTTAAAAATAATAAGAGTAGTTACAATACCTTTGAAATAGCTAACTAAGAAGGACTTAGCTAACTTTTAAAAAGTATAAATTGCCTTTACCTAAAAGCGCAAATTAAAGTAATAAAAATGCGCAATTTTGTAAATAAGACAGCTAAATAAGAGTTTACGCAGTAATAGTTTAGTTAACTTTTACTACTTTTTAATTTTTTTAGCGCAATAGCTATACGCTATTAGTGTTTAACTATAATAAAAGACTGTAATAACTTACTACTTAGCTTATATTAACGTTTTTTCTTAACAGCTCTAGCCTTTATAAATAATGCAGGCAGCTTTTAACTAGCTTTTATTTACAAATTCTTTATAGGCACCTTGCTACTAGTTAAAGCTTACACAGTTTGCTTAGTGCGCGCTATTATAGTAGTTGTAAGGTTGTTAAAATTTGTAGTAAGTATATAGAATTATTATTAATTGTTTTTGTAGCAATAGGGTGCGCAAGTAAACGTAATAAAAAGCTGTTATAATGCGACGTGCTAGGGTGTATTGATAGTAGGTAGTAATTAGTGGGGTGTCTAAATATAGGCAAAATATTAATTTTCGGTTAGCTTTAGTGGGGGCGCACAGGCTACACTAGCTACAATATAGTAATATTTCTGTATCTCTACCTACTATACAACTACTACAACTAAAATTAACTAATTACAGTTAATTATTATATTTATTGCAATAACAACAATTAAAGAAAAGCTAAGTTCTTAAAGGCCTAGTTCTGCGCATTCTAATTTTAGTGCTACTAGGTTTTAAACGCAATAAGTAGGAGAAGCTTATAAAAGTATTTAATTGGCTTCGGCCTTTTAAGACAACCTTTTGATGTGACTACACATTTTGTAGACACCTTTTTAGTAAAAAAAGATTTATTACTAATAATAAGTATCCGGGCTCATGCTCTCTTGTTTGGTATTGCCGGCACGCAATTAGTGTGTCGCTCTAGCATATTTAGACGGAAACGAAGATGCGCGATATCCTTCTAACTAACCTTTTTAACTAATAACTATCTACTACTAACTATTTACCGCTAACTATTTACTGCTAACTGCAACTTTTGTTGTTTTATTGCTATTCTAGCAGTGTTGCGGTTGCGGCGTTTAGTGCCTATTCTTAAATGTAAATAAACAATAACAGCATTACTATCTATACACAGCTCTTTTATTTCTAGAAGTAACTTATAAAATTTTTCTGCTTGTTAGTTTGTCCTAGCTACTTAATAGCTGTTTTAATATGCTTTTACTTTTTATAAAGCTACTTTTAAGTCTCTTTACTAAGGTTGTATTTGCGCAAGAGGAGATTACTAAAGTAATATACTTTTACTATACTTAGACTATTAACATGCGTAGTGTATATAGTGTACTAGCTAAACTAGCTTTTTATAGTTTTTGTTGTAACCTTAATATTTATAACACTAAACGTATTAAAGATGTCTTAACTATAGTTATATTTTAACTTCTACACTAACTTAACTACTATAAAGACTATTACTACTAGCTCTTTTTTAACTAATAGAGGTAGCTGCTTAATAATAGTAAACACCGGCTTTGTAATCTACTACTATAGCTTTTAGTATAGTAACTTAGTAAAGTCTAACTTTACTTAATATAAGCTATTAGTCTTTGTATTAAAAGAGAAGAAAAATAGTCTAAGTATTATATTGTTTGTATACAAGTTGTTTATATGTAGTACTATGTAGTGTAGAAAATTCTAAAAGTAAGAAGCAGCAAGCAGAAAGCTTTTATAAAGAAGTATTGCAGGCTCCTGCTGCGGTAACGTATATGTCTTTACCTTACTGTTTAAATCTTATTAACTACACATAATCTTTTTTTTAACTTTTGCGACTAATTAGTAGAGGGTAGCTGCTTTTTACTTTTTTTGGAAACCCTATTTTAACTACAACAACAACCACCACCTTTAACACCTTAAAAAATAAATAAAAGTATTTAATATAGCTATTAATTACAGCGTGTACTAATTTGTAAAAGGTTACAAATATAAAAAAGATAAAATTAATAATACACTTATGCAACGCAGCTAAGGCAGTTTAAAAAAAAGTTGCTCTATAAATTTTAAAGTCTTAATAAAGAAATTATTAAGCTTTAGTTCTTAAGCTGTTGCGTAAAAAAGTTAGGCAGCTTAACTTAATTTTAAAATAAAGGCTTTAAAAAACGCATATACAGCTAACTACGCTGCTATATACTAATTAAAGAAAAGAATAAAAGGTATAAAATAATACAAGAATATAAGTGTAGAGAAGTCCAAAAAAATAATAAAGGCAGTATAAGAAGTGCTTAACTAAAAGTAATACAACGCCTAGAAGAGTAGTAAGTTAACATAGTTATTTATTATAAAGTTATGCTTATATATAAATAAGTAAGTAGCTACAGACAACCCTTAATTAAATTTATAAAAAATAGAAAAACGTATACTACAAAGTTAATATAAAACAGCACGTAAGAATCTTAGACAAAGCAGCGCAGGCAATAAAGAGCTTAAATAACAGCAGCTAAAGTTGCACATATACTTAAATTTATAGCTTTAGTAGTGTTTTTAAAAAAATTATGCGTTGCACTTATAATAAAAGATTAGCAAAGCTTTGCACTATTACTTTTAAAAGTAAATAAGCTAAAAAGGAATAGCAAGACTTTATTAAAGATATAAGTCTAAAAGAGTTAGCTATTGCTACTAATAA